>OX637586.1:17718351-18238355 GCA_951800085.1 Comarum palustre
TGGAGAAAAATCCTAGAGGGACTTTTTCCTTGTAGGTCTGAGAAGAGAACCCAGCACAGAGGAAGAAGATCGGCGTCTGTCACGATCGCTGTGAGAAGAAGTCAGAAGAGGGACGCGAGCAGCATCCAACTTCAAGGTTGTACCTGACCCAAAGGTACTGGCACGCCTAGCACAAATATACAAGCCGGTTGTTTGAAGGACTGCAAATTCTACACCAAACATGAACTTCATATGGAATCTCATAAAGCATATATAATATATTGTATGAGTACAAACACGAACTTATGAAGTCTTAGAAATCAAAGTGAAGTATACACCAGAACATATTTAGATGAAAATAGAACCTAGATGGATGTGACAACTTTAACATACTGAAAGTTTTTACCTAGATGGATGTCAATAGGCAAACAAAAAGTAGGCCAACGCTCTAATTCTTCGATCTGCCCATGAATAATGACCAGGGGTCAGGTTGTTGATGGAGGGCGGAGGCGGCCAAGGCTGCTAATCGATTTTTTTCGACTTTGTTTTTCTGTTCTTCGGTGATATCCATTGTTCGCGTGCAATTAGCCTACAACAACTTAGTCTATGTGCATAAATCGTCAATATGATACAATTATCAACTAAAGGCTTAAAGATATAAGCAATATTCATGGAGTTCTAAATGGTCAATTCTGTATGTTTTAGTGTTTTGGGTCTGTAAGTTGGCTTTATATATATATATATATATATATATATATATATTCTAATGAGGGATTTGTTCATTTTTAGGGATAGACCCACACCATTAGATCTGTTTTTAATGAGCTTGGATGATTGAGATTAAAACAAAAGGCTTAACACTTATGTCAAACCTACACCGTTCAAGATCATTAAAAATAAATCGAAACTTTGGATGCCTTAACAATCACCAAATCACATGAAATTTTATAGAGGCGATCTACTCATGTAGTCTAACAAACTGAACAGTGGAGATGCCGAAATGTGATCGGGAAGTTGGTGTAATAACTTATCACTAGAAATGAACAAAAAAGAGATCCCTCATTAGAAAGACCATATATATATATAGGGCCCTTCTATTGAGGGATCTCTATTTTTGGTTTATTTATAGAGATAGGCATTCGACAAACTTTTCGATCACATAACAACATCTCTACAAATGTAGATGCATATATATAGATAATTTTTACAAATTTTTATCAAATTTGGTGATCGTTAAGG
This sequence comes from Comarum palustre, assembly GCA_951800085.1. Lineage (NCBI taxonomy): Eukaryota > Viridiplantae > Streptophyta > Magnoliopsida > Rosales > Rosaceae > Comarum > Comarum palustre. Next base: position 17,719,570 of record OX637586.1, read on the forward strand.
CTTTAACTCTGTTCAGCATCAAAAGTTTCACCACAGACAATTGCAATATTTGGAAACTGTTTGGGAGAGCAACCGTTAGAGTAAAAAAAAAGAACCAAACTAATGGATATCGTATTCTTGAATATATAAATAAACTAAATAAAACTGTACAAATGGGAAACAGAATTTGACAGAGGAGAAGAGAAAAGGAGAAGAAAGTTACCTGAAAAGAAGTTCATCATCTTTTCCATACCTGTAAAATTCAGAAGAAAATTTTTTTTAAAAAAAAACTACAGCACAGTAGAAAGTAGATATAGCAGTTGGGCAATCGCAAAGCCAAGAACACAGTGGGACATCAAAGAACGTACATGGAACCCGAGTTTAATACCCAAATTATCCAAAAATCAAAGAGAAATTTAAAAAAAAATCAAATGCTAACTACCAGTAAAGCTAAGGATACATCGAAATAAGCATCATGCAGTCTTCGAGTCGAACTCACCATCTTGCAATCCCTCTAAAATCTTCTTAAGCTTGGTGACCCCTTTTGCAATGGTATCAACATAAATCTGGCACTAGATCAAATCTAAATCCAATGAACAAATCCAAATTAGAACAAAGAAGTTACTTGGCACCAAATTTGATCAGATACCTGCATTAACAACAGAAACCAGAAAATCCCTTTTTCATTCAAATCGGAAATTCATTCTACTTTCTACAATAACTTGAGCTTGAATAATTAGATCAACACAATGTCGACACAATTTCTAAACTCTGGTATCAACAACCACTGCCAAATATTTGCCTTTGAAGCTGTTGGAAAAGAATCACTATATAAATACCTGAGCAAATGCAATGCTGAACTTTATTTGGAAAAGCAACGTTGAAACAACTTCGATTCACCAATAGATTTGAAAACTTTTTCACCAACAGAAGTTATTGTGATGACCAAAGCAGCATAGCTCGTTCCTTCCTTTTTATCATTGAGCCCTTCATCCCTTATTGTACACAGGTTTCAAATATTTGCTCGGTAAAAACGAACCCTAGCAATCGTTGGATATGTGTTGTACTGTCATTCGGTTGTCATTCTTTTATAATGAATAGAAAAACAAATAAGGGGATCATCTATGATCAACTAAACAAAAGAATACAGTAAAATTGATGACAAATTTGGGAGCGGTGACTAACCCGTGTAATCATCTTTGAAGAATATGATCAAGAGCATAGAGGAGAACGTTTTTTGCTCTGTTTTATAGATCGTCTTTTGAAGGTTACTAACTTCCAACTTTCAATCATCTCTATGATTTTTCTCTGCTTCTCCAACTTCTATCTTGAACGTTGATGAAGCTACTGCTTTTGTTCAACATATCTTGCCTATCAGTTTTTGAAGCAGAGTTAAACTGTCTTATCCTCTTAAATCACTCTTTTACCCTTATTTATTTCTTTAGCTGTACTTATATAAACTAATGGGCAATAATGAAGATTAACCTTTGGGTTGTGACAGTTTCATAAGTTAAATTGGCTTAATTAATACTGATCACCCTTTATTACATCAATTATACCATCATCCCTGCAAAACCCAGAAACAATGATCTCTTCCTCCCTTTTATGTTTGCCAAGTCCAGTCTCCAACTTAGATGGTAGGACACTAGGACGGATGATCAATGGATCATAGAGTACTATCTTTTAATCTCAGAAGCCCAGCTTACCTTTAAACCCTGCCTTGAATTTCTTTACTATTTTTCTCGGTCGAATCGTCACTTTCAAAATTACTCGTCTCCATATATAAATCAAAAGTGGTTTTTTTATTGTTTTTATAAACAGTATATAAACAAAAGGTGGTTTTTATTGTTTCTATAAATAGTGGAGCGACGATTTTATCTATCTTTTGTTTGTATTTTTACAAATCAGTTATTTTGTTATTAATTTGACTATTTTATTTTCAGTTTTAATATAATTACAGTTCTGTCACTGTTTTTATTTTTTTATAAGCTATTTGTTTTTTTTAAAACCACATTTTTAAAAACAATAATATTAATGATAATAATAATATTTATAATCCTAATAATAATATAAAATAAATTGAGTCACTCTAAACCTAAATAATTATATTGATCAATATATATTAATTGTTTAAGGTTAAATCTCTTCTATAACTTTTTTAAAACATTAGATTTAACGGTGTTTAAAAAGTAGATTTATCAATGTTGATATGGGAGTGTTGATATGTGGATTTATCTAGGTTAGGTTTTGAATTTAAATTGGGTTTTGGGTTTCGGGTTTATGACGTCAATTAATTTTGTCGAAGTGCGTTACTGTTATTGTAGGTTCGATAAATTATTGTGAAATTTCGATAGTTCGATCAGTTTTGTGCAACAACTCTGTGAAACTCTAATAAAAAGAACTCAATTGATTAAGATGAAGTTAACACCAAATTTATATTAACAACCAAGATGTATGGAATTGTAAGTAAGAAACACTTATCAATACATGTCATAAGCTGAAAATGATAAACTGAATCAATAGAGAAATTAATTGATGATATTTATCGATAACTTACTACATGTAATTTAGAAATTTTCGCTGTTGATTATTGCTCAGTTTTATTCCAAAATGAAATTTATATTTGTAGTAAAACTGCACATAATTGATCAAATAGCATAAATTGTATAGTAATTGAATAGAATAGCAAAAAAAGGACAATAATTAATCAAACTAATGGAAACCGTCATTCTAATTCAAGCTCTCCCTCTAATTCATGTACTCAACCGAGTAGACTAATGTTAAGAGTTTTTGTTTCCTTCTGCCACTATTAAGTGTTATCATATTAAAGTGAAAATATATAAACCACGAGTCATTTCAAAAAGAAAAAATCAAATCAACTGCGTTTGTCACCGCGCCTGACAGGTGCGGGCATCAATGCCAGTATCATGTTTATTGAAACCAAACTTCGACTGTTTTTCTTACTAGTTCCTCAACCGTCTTTCTTTTAAGAGGTGGACAATACCCATTGATGTTCTAACTAGAACTTCTACAGAGGATGAGGGTAAATGACGAAGGTTTTGGGTTATCTGGATTTTATTCAGTTTGAATGGTGGGAGCCATATCTGAGATGTGGGAATGATGAAGGTTTTGGGTTAACTGGGTTTAAATCATTTAGTGAAAAATGATTATGGTTCACAAAGTTGTACATTTGTTTACAACCTACTAAACAAGTTATACAATATTAGTACACACATTATGATTCCGATGACTAAAATTCACAAACGAAAATTCGACCGTTTGATGTGATCATTATGACGAAAGATATCTATGATATAAAATTCAATTGGATCCGAAAACGTTAAAGACTCGATCAAAACGGTCAACCCTAATTCATCACTTATCACACAAAAATGCTCATATCTATCACTATATGACATAGTTTAGTCGAACATTCCACACAACAAACTCTCACGTAGATGAGACGCAACCGCCTATATAATTTTTGAGACATTTATCTCTCGATGATACGGCTCCCCATATGGAATAATAAATAGTAAATACGGTTGACGACTATTATCATCACTGAGATGTTACCCGAGTTACGTGATTTTTGAACCATTGTCGTATTTCACTATTCCTCCCACATCTTATTTCACGAGATTTTTGATAATTATGCTTTTATGTAGAGTTGGTTCACAAAGTTGTGCATTTGCTTAAAACCTACTAAATAAGTTATACAACATTAGTAGACACATTATGATTCTGATGACTAAAATCCAGAAACAAAAATTTGATCGTTTGATATTATCATTATGACGAAAGATGTCTATGGTATAAAATTCATCTGGATCCGACAATGTTAAGGGCTCGATCGAAATGGTCAACTCTAATCTATCGTCACTTATCACACAAAAACACTCATATCTACCTCTACGTGAGTTTGGTCGAACCTTCCGCACAACAAACTCTCACGTAGATGAGACGCAACCACCCATATAAAAATTTTAAGACATTCACTTCTCGACGATAGGGCTCCACATAGAGAAGAACAATGGTAAATATGGTTGACCGTTTTTATCGGCACCAGGACGTTACTCGAATTACGTGATTAATCAACCATAGATATATTTCATCATTTCGATCACATCCTGTTTCATCTCAACCCCGGAGCTGATTTATCTATTGGTTTCGAGAACTAACCGCCTACAGTGTCCCAGTCACGATGCTGTTAAACAGTTCGGTTTAGTTTTCCCTCCAATTCACACCAAGGACCAGAACGAGAAGAGGAACCAAGAATCCCACTCCAGCAAAAACACTAAGAAGAAGATCAATACTCTTTGGACAAGTTTCACAAAGTCCCATCTGGGAAATTCTCAGATCTGGCAAGACATGGCAGCAGTCTCGAGAGATAGACCCATCTGGGAAAAGGACTCAAACAAAGAGAACAGTGGGAAAATAAGAACGAATCAGAATCTGCAGAATGGATTTTGGAAGCCACAAGAAGAAGAAGAAGAAGAAGAAGAAGAAGAAGAAGAACAGTCAGTAAGGAGTGAGGAAGATTGGTTAAAGATCGGGGATGCGTACATCCAAAATCCTGTATCGATCACAATGAATGCGACACTGAAACAAGTAATCAAGGAATATGTGATATCAGTTGCTCCAGATCAGTATGATCACATGAATGCGATCCGAAAGAGAAAAAGAGGTCAATTTGAAGCTGAACACAACGAAGAGGCTGAGGCTGCCCCGAACTTGAGCTATGCGTTCATCAAAAATAATGCAACCAACTCGGAAGAGAAGTATGTGCAGCTTGAAATTATAAACGAGCGATTCATGTCAACTATTGTGGGTTTGAAAGAGAAGGAAAATAAGGTTTACACATTGCCTTGTGGTTTTAGAACCAAGAGGAGGTACCTTTATGATATTTAGATGTTTCTAATCTCTGAAAGTTTGCTTCATTGAGCCAACAAGAAAATACAAATGATGAGCGCGTGTCAATATCCTTATTGCTCCCAAGGAGTGTTGTATTTTACTAGAAATTAATTGAATTGAAGTTCAATTTGGTCGTTGAAAGTTTGAGCTCTTGAAATGGCAGCACTATTGTATTGTTTTTGGTTCATTTTCACTTTTCAATGCTCTATTTTGGTCTCAATTTTGTTTTGAAAATTCAATCTCTTTTTGGTTCATATCCACTTTGCTAAATTTTAGTTTTGTATCATTGTGATAACTTGAGATTCTCGAGAATGCAGAATTTGTTCCTAGTAGAAGTAGGACGTTCTAAAGGATATCCACGATTCAATGCTCTTCCTAGCATCAATAGTACAAAATTTTCCAAGCAGCGACTGGTAATTGAGTTTCAATAGGAAATAAGTTATCAAAATTGTTCCTCTGTGAACCTATAAATTGAACATCTTTCTTGTTTGTAAAACGTTTCAAGAAGTATTAGAAATTTCTTGTTGGGAGTCTTATAGCAGTTGCTGTTAGGAATTTGCCTGTTGCTGCGAAAAGGTGAATCAAATACGGTGAATATGGAACAAGAACAACAAGAAAGGGCTTTGAAGCATGCATTCATCAGGAATCATAGTTATAACTTGGAAGAGAAGTACGTTAAACTCAGTGATATAAACCAGCGTTTTATTATCGAGAAAAAGGAGCACAATGTGGGAGACCAAGGCTCAGCAAACAAGTCATATTACAAGTTTGTGACAAAGAGGCCGTACCTTTATGATCATTGATTTAATCAGATTATGAGCTAGTCGTTTTTCTCTTTTCTGAAAATTTCATTGAAATAGATCAAGTGTGAATGAGAGGATTGTGCCAATTGCAGTGATCGATCCTTTCAAAGTTTCAAAATATTCTTATATTAATCTCATTGATTTGAATGCCTAGATTGTATTTTTGTGTTTGAATAAGCTGCCTCATTGTGTTCTCTTTGGGTGACATCATATAGTTTTATAGATTAGAATTAATTACAAAACAATACTCAAACTGTAATGTTACTTTCATTTACATACCTAACTATACAAAACTTACATTTTCATACCCTAGGTTTTATTCTGTTAGCATTTTGATACCTGACCACTAACACCATTAAATTTTGAGGGCAGTTACGTCATCTTAATAAATTTACCATTTTTTTACATTTAATTTAACAAAATAATTTATTTTTAAGGTTATCAAATACAAATAGAGCAATTTACTTTTGTATGCATATATGTTTTTGAAGTTAAATATTTGTTTTTTACAACAATAAGTGATAAACATTTGTAGAACTTCTGTATGCATATATATTTTTGAAGTTAAATATTTGACGCAAAACTATGATAAATGATAGATTAATTGGAATTCACCAATCGGTTTTGACCCAAATCTACAAAGTCGATCTCGAATCCATAAGGTTTTGTGAAGAACTTGAAGATTTTGTTTTATAAAAAGATAAAACTACCAATACAACTGATAAAGACTCCTTATATAGGAGCAAATAACCTTAGGGCTACTAACAATGAAATCTAAAAGCCCATGGATTAAAAGAAAATAAAGTCCAAAACAAACTAATTAAAATAAAACCAAACAAACTAATAAAAATAAAACTAAAAAAATAATCAAATCAGTCATTAGAAAGCCTAACAAACTTGGATGTCTGAAAATAATTTGACACGATCAAACGGTTCTCCAATCTTTATTTTCCGTCAAAAAGTAACCCCCCCTTCTAACTACATCAATATTAAGCAAAATAAAATAAATTAAAATAGTACTACAACTAAATTCATTACAATTAGATAAATTACAAAACAATAAGAATAAACTATCACAAAATTCACAATAACCCATTGATTTGCGTAAAGAAACGGTGTTGTCGAGTTTGAATAATAGCAATGAAAAAAATATTTAATCACAATTTGAATGTATTATTATTTTTATTTCAATTACAAAGAAATAATGAATTGACATAAATGTCCTCCAAGATTATCAACTTTTAACGATGTTAGTGGTTAGGGTAATCAAAATGCTAACAAAATGAAACTTAAGATATGAAAAGGAAAATTTTTGATAATTAGGTATATAAATAAAAATAACATCATTGTTCGGATGAAGTTTTGTAATTAATTCTATAGATTATTATGTTCAATATGTTGTGCATAAATAAATTGTTAGAATGGTTATATTTTAATGAGTAATTTTATTCACAAATGCTTACTTACTTTATACACACCTCTCACATTTATTTTTTTGCAATTTTTTCATAATATTTCCTCTTTTACCCCCTTTATATGTTGCTCTTTTAATTTATATCTACACGAGATCATCCTAAAAATCAAAGAGCTATGATTAAAAAGAGAAGCGAAGGTTTATACACTAGAATTATAGAGAAAACTGCATGCTTAATCAGTTTTTTAAAGATTTCAAAATGAATCTATTGTTTCTTGTGGGGTGGCTCAACATGTAATCGTTGACATTAGATTTGCTCGTTTTGAAATCTCAGGTTCCTTGATTGCCATAGAATTGGGTGTTGAGGTTTTAAATCACATATCTTGATCATATATATTGTTGACAAAAAAAGATCATATATATTGAAGCCTACAGTGTATTCACTCTACACTGTTGGATTCTCCTTTTTCATGTTTGTTGCTCTCACATCTCCCAGACCATCTAGTCCTTGATCTGCTGTAGCTGGACACCCAACAATAAAGATTACTTAAGCGACAGAATTCCCTCCCTATCACGCTACAATTATCTCTGATACTTGCAACCTGGGTTCCTTGTATTTTGTTTGAATGGGGTAAAATCGAAATATAAAAATTGCCAAAAATATGGGATGTGTATCTAGAAAATAGTCATGTGTTAATAAGATTTCTCTATTTTAATTACCAAAAATTATAAACAGAATTACACGGTGGTTGCTCCTAAACTCAAGTATCTAAAAAACGCTAGGCGCTAGTGCGGGTGAAGTTTTATAATTAATTCTATAGATTATTATGATCAATATGTTGTGCATAAATAACTTGCTAGAATGGTGATATTTTAATTACAAAAAATTAAATAAACAGAATTACTCGGGGGTTGCTCCTAAACTCAAGTATCTAAAAACCGTTAGGCACTAGTCGGACGGAGAGTCAGCGCACAGACGACGCCAAGACGGTTTTTTATTTTCTATAGTTTTATTCATTTAATAAAAATAATTATATAAATAAAAATTATAAAAAGTATTATTATGTTCCAAAATAGCAAAATACTTCAAAAATAGACAAAATAAAACAACAATGTAATTCTTGGATATAATAAAAAAACAATATTATGTCATTCGTTCAGACTAGTAGAATATTGTGTTTTTCGTGTTTGATTATACTTATTTTTAGATAGGCTTTGATGTGTTTTCATAATTTTTTTCTATTTTTTTTAAAAGAAGCCTAATCGGGCCGCTCAGACACCGCCCAACCCGCCTAGACGGCTGATTTACATGCCGGTGCCCACCTTGACCGATTTTGATGAAATCAGAACGATGGCCTGCCGCCTAGTGCCTAGTCGACTATGGGCACCGATTTTTAAAACATTTCCTAAACTATGATTAATAATGCGGAAGATAAATAAAAAATGGTCTAGTACTCAGAAGTAGTCCTCCAAATCAATGTCTTCTAGAATATCATAACCATAAACCATGGAGTAAATTTCATGAGAATTTTGATAATTTTGCTTCCTATGCAGAGTTGGTTTTTGACATTATTTATTTTATTATTTTAATAAAGCGACGACTTGTTTGCTTAGTTAACCGTTGACTTCGGTTTAAAGGTCTGGTTTGATTTTTGAAAGATTGAAACTAGAGATTGGACACAATAGATATGGTTTGGTCCGGTTTTTATCTTCCTGTTCAGTCTTTTTTTCACTGTGGATTAAACGGTTTCAGTTTGGTTTTCGGTTCGTTTTTTTCTTCTGATTTTCAGTCCTGAAGAGCCACCCCTACTCTAGCTTCCTAAATTTGATCCATTTTTATATAGAGTTTTTATAACCACCGGTACCTAAACTTATGTGCATCAGTCATAGTGGTACCCATACTTTAAAAACTATCAATGTAATACCTGAATTCCATTTTCGCTATCAACGAAGGGTCCAAGACTAATTTTAATCATGACGTCATCTATTTGCTGACGTGGCATGATGAGACCTAACTAAAAAAGGCAAAATGAAAAAAATAACCTCTATCTCTCTTTCTTAATCTCCCATATCAAGAAGCTGGTGGATCTCACCTATATCAAGAGGGTGACTTGATAAGAAAGGTGTCTGGCCTCGGTGCCAGGTTGGGTAGATGATGTCACAAAACAAGCGAAGCTGGGTTCCAGGTTTAGGTGTCGGGAGCAGTTGTTGACTAATGAGATTGAATTCTCACCATGCCCTTGTTTGTCAAATTAGAGAGAACAACTAGGAGACTGGGGCTGAGATTGAGGTCGCAAGACCGCTGTCGGGAGGCTACTGTTGGGACGCTGTGTTGCTGAGACCCTAACTCGAGAGCTGAGGTGATGTTGTGGGGAGAGGGGTTTGGCGTTTTTGGAAAAGAGCCCAACTTTCCATTTTGTTCCTTCATTTTCATTATTATATTTTAATCGGAAAGAAGATCAATAGACTCGGGGCTGTAAGGGGAGGCGAGTTGTTGGTCTGACGCCGGGCTGCAGTAAAGAGAGATATAGCTATGGGTGCCTAGAGTAGTTTTGGGTTGCATCGTGCTGGTGCATGGGTCTAGTTTCGAGGTTGTCAGACAAAGCATAGGTCGGATCTGACTCGCGGGAGGTCGACGAAGCAATAGTCAGATCACAAAAATGTGTGAGAGAGAAAAACACTTTTACCCTTTACTCGTTAGCAAATAGACAATTTCATGACGAAAATTTATCTAAGACTCTTTATTAGTAGCGAAAATAAAGTTCAGATAACACATTGATTGTTTTAAAGTTGGACACAGTGGCACCAAAACTAGCGAAGGAAGGCTCTCATATTTTCGCTATTCCTACGATCCTATCCCTATCGAAATGTGGCGGGAGTTTATATACCTTTCAATTGAAACGCGGGAAATCAGATTTTATTATTTTCAAAAATGGAAAAAGAAAAAAGACAAAATGGAAAAACGGAAAAATAGAAAAGGCAAGTCTTCTTATAAATCTCACTCTCAGTGCCGAATCACTGCTCTTAGGGTTTTCTGAAAATAGAGACAAGGATGAACTTGAGCCAATTCGACGGAAGCGCCGCCTTCCACGGCGGTGGCTTCATGCCCCCCGCCGCCAACCCAACCCCCGATAACTCTCTCTTCAAGGTAATGCACTCTCAATCGACCAATTGAATCGCTTCGCGATTTGCTTAGATTGAAATCCAAGCCTTTTCATGTTTCCTTTGGCAGAATCGTGACGCCCAAACACATAAACTGCTTCCGGTAACCCTGAAGCAGTTCAGCGACGCGATTGCCGGCGAAAATGGTAAAATGGAGTTCTCCATTGACGGCGTCGTTGTCTCCACCGTGAGTTTTTCTAGAACAGAAAGCTTTTGGTTTTGGTGTCTGTGTGTGTTCTGAGTATGTTGTTTATTAAGGTTAAGCTTGTGGGAATTGTGCACGAGTTTGTCCCAAGAGTAACAGATGCTACTTTCACTCTTGATGATGGGACCGGACGGGTCGAATGCAACAGATGGTGAGAGGGCTTCTCTCTTGTTGGTGGATTTCGCTATTCTCTATGTTTATGAAGGACTTGTCCTTGTGTGTTTGTTGTGTGTAGGTCTAATGAGCAAGTGGACTCTGCCGAAATTGAAGCAATCTCGTATGTTTAGAGCCAAGGGATTTGTTTTAGCAACTGCATTTCTTCCGTTTTTTATAACATGTTTTACAGGACATTTTCAATTTAACACATCATCTTCCTGTCTAATGTTAGGAACGGAATGTATGTTCGGGTTCATGGGCGCTTGAAAACCTTTCAGGGGCAGAAGACCATAAATGTCTACTCTGTTAGGTAATTTCAATTCTTTTTGTACTTCAAAGGAATAATATTTTATTTCTGTCTCGGCTTTAAGGTGATGTGATGGTAATATCTTATTGTTAGTGTTTTGTTTGCTTTTGTTAGTTGTCTTGTGTTGGTAGCTTATAATTTCTTTTGACTTCATGGATGTTCTACGGTTGAATGCTTATGTGCTAATTGTGAGAGAATATAAACTCAAGTATTGCTCACAGTATTTGTAACAATTAAAATCTTTAGGAACATAGTCTGTCAAGCCTTAGATGTACGTAAATCTGTTGAAACCAAACAAACGCGAGCTGGGATTTTGTTTCTAGATGATGCTCAAATGTTGAACATGTTATCTTTGCTGTTGGCATTTTTGGAAAGACTCAAATTGGAAAATTCCAAATTGGATATGCTAAGATGGAAGCTGGAGTCTTTTGTAGTTTTATCTTGTCAATAAAACTTGCTGGTGATTCTGAGTCATTTTCTTGTCTGCAAGTTTTATCTGGAAATACCTAGGTGCCACTTAAGATCGAGAATTTAGTGTGGTAAACTGTTGTGCGGAAGGGATAGCAACTAAGATATGCTTCTACAAAGAAAGCCGACTATCTCATTGGTGTGTCATGTTGAGCTTGCAGGGAGTGTAGAACATATATCTGTCTGGTGTGAAATCTAGATCATAGTCAATTTTGTTGATAGGCTTTAGAAAGTGAAGCCTTTCTTATATTTTGCTTGAGTGCTGCCAAAATCTAAATTACAGTCACCTGGGTGTTTCGTAGCTAAACTGCTTGTATTAGGTATAGCTTTGAGAATTTTCTGTTTTTTTTCTTCTTAGCTGTAGTCCTCTTGTCCAGTTGTATTTCTTCATTCATTGCAGCCACTATTTTTTCTTTCTCAAAAGCAAATGAAATCTATCATAGTTCACGTGTATGTGCAGTAATCTGTGAAATGGAGCTTCAAAGAATGTGATGATGTTTCTTGTACTGTTAAAGTATATGGTTGTAGTTGTGTACATTATGTCTTGAGTGTTTCTCTGATTGGAAGGCTGTACACTAGCTGGAATTTGAAGTCTACCCTGTAATCCTGTATTGATCTTTTTACCTTCCAAAAAAACCCTTGCAAAGTGATTATCAGTTTATTTCTTTCCTTCTACATTGTATTTTCCCAGGGTATATCACAGTAAAGGTAACACCAAATTTCTTATGCCAAAGAATGTTTTCTTTCATTTTTTTTAAAAGAATGTTTGCTTTCAGAAATAGGAACTGTATGGGGCAGTCGATTTTATATTTGTAAGATACTTTCAATTTGTGAGAATACTATGTAACTAGTGTCCCCAAGTGCTATTTAGTAATGATACCACATGCCATTTACCACTACAACCGCATATATCACTAGCTTTGATTGTTACGTTTTTGACTCATTAGGTCGATCCATCTGTTTATCCTTAGTGATAATTGGATTACCATCAAATGACTTCCTGCAGTCCCGTTCAGTTACCAAATTATAATAGCTGGTAAAATTATAATTGATGTTTCATCATTGATGAAGCTGGTGTAATTTTCAGGCCAGTGGATGACTATAATGAAATTGCAAGCCACTTTATTGAGTGTATGTACGTGCATTTATACAACAGCAAGTTAGCGGTATTTGTCTAACTACTCAGAATGTGATGTAGAACATTATGCTCTGTTCGTTTATCTGTGTATATTTCTTATTATTTTTTTGGTCTGGCTCTGTAATTATGATGACAGAAACCACAGGTTGGTGTGGGTCTCACAATTCCGTCATATATGACAAATCCACATAATCAGGTCCATTATTCCTTTAGAGACTTCAGTCTGTTATTTACTAATTATTTCTTGTTTCCCTTACTGGTCTACTTCATTTTGCCACTTAGCAGGTTGGTGTTGGTGTCACAACTCAGGTCAGTTATTTAACTAGAGACTTCAGCTGTTGTATTTGTACTGTATCTGTGGTTTTTTACTGGTCTCCTTCATTTTTCCTCAGGTATCTGGACAATATAGGCATGATGGACAAAGGATCATTGCAGAAGAGGTCTTTAAATTTTTGAACCATCCTCGATACCTGTAAGTACCCATGTCCTTCAAACAATCATTTATATGTATAAGAATACATCTGTGAAATACCCACCTAGCAATTGCTAGTGTTACCAGTTTCCCAAATGTTGTGGGGTCAGGCGGGAAGCCTAGGGTTCAGTCGGGTCAAAGATCTGGATACCCTAGTTACAAAAAAAAGAATGCATATCTGAAATAGCAAAATGGTGTCAGTGTTCAGCTAATTATCATGAATAGCAAATTAGTCTTACTACTAGTTTAGAATCTCAAGGTGTTGTTGTACTGCAAAAAAGTCTCATTATCACGCGTAACATGAACTTGTCATTATCTAATTGTTGAACACAAGACTATGGTCTTCAGACAGGGTGAAGAAAAGAGCCCCTGGATCAGATTTGTTTACTTCTTTATTCTCTATTATTCTATTAAACTAAGCGAGATGTTTGTTGTGTATGCTTCATCATATGTTGGCAACTGATAAACCAGTAGTAATTGTAATAAGATCATATGTCAATTACACTTTGTTTCATGGTTTGGAGGCTAGAGAGATTTGACAAGATTTTGGTTATATTTTTTCTCTGCTAATAAATGTTCTATTGTCACTTATAGATTCTATCAAGTACATTAAATAACTAATGAGGTCTATCTCACACAGCAGTCTTCTGATTATACTTGATAGTTGATGCTAGGTCATTACTAGTGGCAATAATTAATCCCCTGCCCAATGCTTAGAATAGCAGGAACTCTGTTTTAACTTTAATAATTTTTTTGTTCATTGCTATTTGAATACCCCTTCCTTAGCTCTGCCTTTGTTTTGGTTATAATAGCCAAGATGGTTGTTATATGACCTCATCTTGTATAATGCATATGACCTAATTTCAGTGCACTTCTTATGAGCATGGAAGTTTTCAAATAGTCAGTTTGGGAGGGATTTAAGTGAAAGTCCTAATGTCTCTGACTCTGACTGGATAAAAAATTTGTGGTCATAGGATTGATAATGATGGCATAGACTTGCAGTATCATGCAAGGTTTCATCTAGGGCAAGGGATGAGAGGGTTTTATGGGATTGTGTAAAATCGGTCAGCAGGATATAAGAGGAACAACAAATTTGTCAGTCATCTTTGGGCATGAAAATTACTGATGTACTAGTATGCTATACAGCTCTTGAAGAAGATTGTATGTTATTGTATTATTGGTAAATCATTTTTTTTGAAGAAGATCGGTAAATCATTTATATGTATGAATTTTGTCAACTTCTGCATGTATGCGCTCGTGTTAGTTCCTTTTTCCTACTTAATAACTAGCTCTTATTTCATTTCAAGGCATCACGGAGCAGACATTCATACAATGGCCCAAGAACTGAATGTACCAGCTAAAGATATCATGTCTCTCTCTCTCTCTCTCTCTCTCTCTCTGTGCAGTGTGTATATATTTGTCTCTTTCTCACGTTACATCTTTTGACCATCAACAGGGATGCTGCTAATATTCTTGCCGAAGAAGGCATAATTTACGATATTGGAGAGAATCGGTACAAATCCCTTGCTAATGGTTGAGCAGAGCTAACAGAAGTATGTCTTAGTCTCGTTGGGTTTGCTCTTTTACTTTGTTATGTGAAGCCTTGAAGGTAATCTACAAACTTGAGAATGAGAAACAACTGTTTGTATATTCTAGTATAATCACTTGGACACCAGAGTTATTATTAATCTGGTATTTTCATGACTCCCTATCAATTATGTTGAAGTTGATACATCCCAACTATTCATCTATATGCAAGTGTATACCGGGTCGATTTCAAGCTTGTAGTTTGCTGTTTCCAACAGTTTGAAAGTGTCAACAACTAATAGTTGTTACGTCCGGATTTTGAATTTGAAATCACATGGGCTAAACCTTGATGTAATAAAAATTTTGAACAACTATTTTTTGTCCATGTAAAAAGTTGATAATGTCAAATACTCAAAATAGTAACTTGATTTACCTACCTAATCTTTAGTTGGATTTTGTAGCATACTCATCAATTATTGACTCATTGTCAATATTATCTGAAAATTGTGTACTATCATTCAATCATCAAGAAACTCTGCTTTTATCTTGCTCTGAAGTTTTTTAATAATCCGTAAAGCTAAAAATGTATGTTATGTAGTTGATGTAGAGACTATAAAAGTTAATATCAAACAAAGCAGTCTATAAACCAAATGATAGTCTGTAGTCAATATTGTTTCAACTAATTTCATACATAAATAAAAAATACTATGAATATTTTGGAGCTCAAGATGTTAATGAATAATTTCATTGTAGAATGTCAATTGCAATTTGAAAGCATGCAATTTAGAACTAGAAAAATTATAAGAGATTGAGCTATATAAATAGATGCCGAAGAGAAATGAAAAACTAGACTTTATTTTTTCATGAATGTCTTGTTTTTATAGAGATTATTTTGTACGGTGTTATTAGCAAAAATGTGGTTTAATAATAATTATTTTTTTTGTTGTTTCGAAAAACCTTGTTTCACTTGATTAATGACTTTTTAAGCATCTAATAATCATGTTTCGCACGAATTTCTGTTTTGGTTTGCAATAACTCTATTTTGTTTAGAATAGTTTGACTGATTAACTCACATTAATTTTACTTTTTTATTTGACTTTGTTATAAATATTAGAAGATAATCCACATGAGCTATTGCAAGACTATTGATTAATTATGCCTAAATAAATGAAAAATAGCTGAAAATCCGCATGGGCTACAGCCCAAGAGCACTAACACCATGCTCTGTCCTTGCCACGTCGAGCAGTTATACTAGGGGTAGCCTTTATTCACTTTTTGGGGTAGAACCGTAGATCGCAAAATTTCCTGAAACCTCGTGCATTTCAGTCTTAATTATCCTCATCATTCTTATTTTGTAAAGTTTTTTTTATTAATAACTCACATACTCTACATATGTTCGTGAGGTTTAAATCCGTGATCTCAAAATTTTTAGTTAACACCTTAACTAACGAAGCCAAGCACTACCAGAAAAACGCCTTTAGCCGACGAAATATGTAAAAATAGGCCGACGAAATTTTTTTTCGTCGGCTAAGTTAAATTTTCGTCGGCTAAAGTGGACTTTTAGCCGACGAAAAACTAATCTTTTCGTCGGCTATAGTTAAATTTTAGCCGACAAAAATTTTTTTCGTCGGCTAAAGTGATTTTTTCGTCGGCTATAGTATGTGAACTTTAGCCAACGAAATTTGAAAAGTTTAGCCGACGAAATTAGGGTATTTTGTCGGCTAAAGTAACTTTTAGTTACAAAATTGCACTACGGATATTTCGGTGTCCGATTGACTATTGTGATACCAATCTGGAAGCAGAACGGCTCTACGAGTCAAACACATGGCTAATGCCATGAGATATAGGCTTTTTTGGCCATCCGAGTTCGTTTAAGGCTTCAAAATGAAGTTTTTCTAAACGCATAACACACGAAAATGCCGATATCTACACCTATATGAAGTATTTTGGTCGAACCTTCAACACAAAAAACACTCACCATAATGAGACCCAACTGTCCATCTAAAAATTTTGAGACATTTACCCCTCGATGATAGGACTTCTCATATAGATAAATAATGGTAAATAGTAGGCATGTTGTGATTCCGGTCATCAAAATTCACAAATAAAAATACGACAGTCAGATATCATCATTATGTTGAAATATATCTCTGGTAAAAAATTCAACTTTATCCGATAAATTTAAGGACTTCATCTAGATGGTCAATCTCGTAAGTCAAACCCGTAAATTGTATTGACTGCAACTATCGGCACCGAGACTTTACCGGAATTACGTGATTTTTCAACCGTGGACGTATTTCACTATTCCAGTCATATCTTATTTCATGACTTTTTTGTGTTTGAAGTTTCTACGTAGAGTTTGTTTTAGAAACGAAACATTTACTTAAAGCTTAGTAAACAAGTTATACAACATTAGTACGCATGTTGTTATTCAGATGATCAAAGTTGAGAAACAAAATTCCGACCATCTGATATGATCATTATGTTGAAATATGTCTATAGGAAAAAAATCAACTTAATCTGACAACGTTAAGGACTCGATCCTTACGGTCAATCCCGTAAGTCAAACCCCTTAACGCACGAAAACGGTCATTTGCCCGGACCTTCAACTGAAAATAGTTTCAAATCGATGAGACGCGACCAGTGGTATAAAAATTTTATGAAAAATAACTACCGGAGATAGGGCTACCTCTAGGGAGAAAGAATGAAAAATTGAGTTAACTGCAATTATCAGTACCGAGACTTTACCGAAATTACGTGATTTTTCAACTAAAGACGTATTTCACCATTCCGGTCATATCTTATTTCATGATTTTTTTTGTTTGAAGCTTCTACGTATAGGGTTTACGGTTTTAGCCGACGAAATTAGGGTAATTCGTCGGCTAAAGTTAAATAAATATATAAAATAAATAAATATAGCTGACGAAATTAGGGTAATTCGTCGGCTAAGGTTAAATAAATAAATAAAATAAATAAATAAATATAGCCGACGAATTACCCTAATTTCGTCGGCTAAAGATAAATAAATAAATAACTATAACCGACGAAATTCGTCGGCTAAAGTTAATTAAAAATTCAAATTTTTTGGCAGAGATTTTTAAAATTTTGAAATTTTTCGACTAAAATTTTGAACTTTAGCCGACGAAATTTCATTGGCTAAAGTTCAAAATTTTCTGTATCTTTCATTTTTCTCCTCCTCCTCTTCATCGTCCTTCCTCCTCCTCCGGCGGCAACAACGCACTCCTCATCCTACTTCCTCTCCTCCTCCTCTAAATTCTTCTCCTCCTCCTCCTCCTTCTCTAAATTCTCCTCCTCCTCCTCCTCCTCTCCCTCTCCTAACCTTCTCCTCCTCCTATCCTCTTCTCCTCCTCCTCCTCTTGTCCACCACCGGTGTAAAAACGAAAAAGAAGTAAAAAATTTTAATAAAAAATACAAGAAATTAAAAAAGAAAAAAATATGAAAAAAATAAAATAACTATAGCCAACGAATTTTAATAAAATTTGTCGGCTAAGGTTTAAAAAAAATAATAATAACTATAGCCGACGAATTACCTAAAATTCGTCGGCTAAAGTTTAAAATAGAAAAAAAATAATAACATAAAAAAATAATAACTTCTTCCATGTGGTCGCATGTGGCCTTGTTGTCCACAAGGAATGCTACTTTCCCCAAACTCTTGGCACAGATTATTAAGTTGAGGGCTAACCACCCTGATCATCCAATCAAGTTGATTCAGATGGATAATGCTTGTGAGTTTACTTCAAAGACTTTTGACGAGTATTGCATGTCGGTTGGGATAGAGATTGAGTATTATGTCCCACACGTGCACACGCAAAATGGTTTGGCTGAAGCTATGATAAAGAGACTTCAGTTGATAGCTAGAGCACTGGTCATGGGCTCAAAGCTCCCTATTGCGTCTCGGGGTTATGCTATATTGCATACAGCCGTGTTAGTTCGTTTCTGACCCGTCTCCAACCAAGCATTTAGTGAGTACCAGTTGGTTACTGGATATGAGCCTGACATTTCGCACTTACGCATATTCGGTAGTGGAGTGTATGATTACGCCACCACTGAGTAAGAAAATGGGTCCACAACGACGTTTGTGTATCTATGTTGGCTATGATTCCCCAACTATCATTAGATACCTAGATCTTTTGACAGGTGATCTCTTTAAGGCCCGATTCGCTAATTGTCACATTGATGAGGCCGTCTTCCCGTCGTTAGGGGGAGATGAGATCATGCATGCTTGGCGTGAACGACAGGAATTGGCCTGGTCGGTTCCAACGCTTGCTCATTATGATCCCCGCACTTCTCATGTTGAGAAGGAAGTGAAGCGAATCCTTGAGCTCCAGCAAGTGGCGGATTCGATGCCCGACTTATTTGCTGAGATTGCTAAGGTCACGAGATCGGACATATCAGCTGCTAATGTCTCTGCAAGGCTAGAAGTCTCAAAGATGGGCATGACCACCCCAGGTCCAAGCACCGTTGCCCCCAGTATACGCGTTGATGACCCTAGTGGACGGGTGGAGGCCGAGGTTCCTCAGAAGAAGAGGGGGAGGCCACTTGGTTCGAAAGATGTGCAACCCAGGAAGAAAATGGCTCCTATGGCACAATCCAATCTTTTACTCATCGATACTGAGAATCCTTCTCACGAGATTGTCTATGATTACACCTATGTCCTAGAAAAGATGTCGGTGTGCTTGGGGGACGCCCCAGGACCCGATTCGGTAATCAAGAACCTGGAAATCTCGATGTGTTATGAGAACACAATATCATTGCTGGACCGATCATCCATGCATATCGATGATGTATTTGCTTATGTCGTGGCTCTTGAGATAATTGAGCACGATGATATCGAACTACGCTCCGTCAATGAATGTGAACGTAAAGCGGATTGGCCTAAATGGAAAGTTGTTATCCAGGAGGAATTGAATTCCCTAACAAAGCGACATGTGTTCTGACCGGTTATGCTAATGCTGCCAAGTGTAAAGCCTGTGGGACATAAAAAGTCTTTGTTAGAAAGCGTAATGAGAAGAACGAGATACTAAGGTATAAAGCTCGCCTTGTGGCGCAAGGTTTCTCACAACTCCCTGGAATAGACTACGAGGACATATATTCTCCCGTAATGGACATAATCACTTTCTGCTACCTTGTCAGTTTGGTAGTATCTAAAAAACTGGACATGTAGCTCATGAACATGGTTGCATCATATCTCTATGGGGATCTTGATTCAGAGATATATATGAAATTACCTGATGGTTTCTAGGTGCCTAAGTCAAGTGATTCTAAACCACTGAGTGCGTACTGCATTAAGTTGCAACGCTCACTATACGGATTGAAGTAATCCGGGCGGATGTGGTATACTCGCCTTAGTGACTACTTGATTATGAAGGGTTATAAGAACAATGAGTTGTGCCCTTGCATGTTCATAAGGAAAACAAGTTTCGGATTTACGATAGTTGCCATTTATGTGGATGATATGAATATCATAGGGACTCTTGATGAGATCAATGAGACCGCGGAACATCTGATGTCTGAGTTTGAGATGAAGGACTTGGGGACGACTCAGTTATGCCTAGGCATTAAGCTAGAGCACCGAGCCTTTGGAATCTTGATACACCAGAGTGCATATGTTCACAATATGCTCAGGCGCTTCAATGTGGATAAAATGCATCCAGTTAGCACCCCATGGTAGTCCGAAGTTTGGACGCTAAGAGAGATCCATTCCGTCTTAAGGAGGATGGTGAGGATGTACTTGGAGCCGAGGTACCATATCTTAGTGTAATCGGTGCGCTACTATATTTGGCTCAGTGCACTCGACCAGACATTGTTTTCTCAGTAAACTTGTTAGCTAGACATAGCTCTGCGCCAACGCAACGTCATTAGACCGGTGTCAAGAATATATTTCGATACCTTAAGGGGTCAATGGACATGGGCCTGTTCTTTCCATATAAGGATTCAAGATGGACTGCAAAAGAGTGCAGAGTTCCTGAGAATCTAGGTGCTGGTCACTTAAGGGAACCAAGCTGCCGGGTATGGTGCACCTTGCTGTCGTGCGCTGTGCACAACTGCTGAGAGCTGTGTGCACGTTGCCGAGCACAGTGCTGCTCCTGTCGAGCACCAGACGCTGCCGGATGTGCACTGGGTGCACATTGCCAAACACTGGGTGCACATTGCCGAGCACTGCATGCTGAATGCCAAGCTGTGCACGCTGTCTGCTAGACACTACCGACGACATACAGAGTGGTGCACGAGCGGTACACGTTGGCTACCGAGCCCTACGCTGCAGCTGTCGGGCACTACGTGCACGCTGCTGAGCACGAAGCACATGTTGCCGAGCATGATGCAGCAGCCGAGATGGGCTGTGCACATGACTGCCGAGCGCTGTGCATGCATGCACACTTAGATGCCGTGAAGCATTAATCTCCCAATGTTCTTGGCACCTCTTGCTGCCCTTATAACGAAACACCTAATGATATCTTGGTTGGTTTCGCGGATGCTGGATACTTATTAGATCCACATAAGGGGCGCTCCCAAACTAGTTATGTCTTCACCATTGGGAATACAACGATATCTTAGAGGTCCACGAAACAGACCTTAGTGGTTACATCCTCCAACCATGCAGAGATTATAGCGCTACATGAAGCTATTCGCGAATGTGTTTGGCTCAGATCAGTTATAGAATATATTAGAGGGACTAGTGGATTGAGCTTCATCACAGACAAGCCAACTTGTATCTATGAAGACAATGCCGCATATATTGAACAAATGAGGCAAAGCTACATCAAGGGTGATTATACGAAACACATCTCACCAAAGTTCTTCTTTAATCAGCAACATCAAGTCCTCCTCAATATCCAAGTTAATCAAGTGAGTTCAGAGGCAAACTTAGCGGACTTGTTTACTAAATCTCTGCCTAAGTCTACTCTCGAGAAACATGTGAAGGGCATTGGAATGCGACGACTATCGATCCTCCCCAAGTGAGCTACTTATCAGGGGGAGCCACGCTCTCGATCGAGAAGCATGGTGTGTTATACTCTTTTTCTTTCGACCCAGTTTGTTTTTTTCCACATGATTTTTGTTACTTGGCAAGGTTTTAACGAGGCAACATTGTAAGCACCATCCGGCATTTCGACGCGCGACAAAAGGGGGAGTGTTGTAGGATATATAACATGTGCGTTTGTGCACTTGGTCTTATGCCGTGTATATGGGCTTAGCCCAATGGGCCTTATGCGTATGTCCTAGTTGTAATAGATTTACATTATGGACTTAACATAATCCATGTAAGATTGGCCCATTGTAATAGAATGAGCCTCTATATAAAAAGCTTCTCTTTATTCATAATAAGATAGATGTGATTCTATTCATTATCTACTCATATATTCTATAAGAGTTGTATACTATTCAATGTCTATATTAACAAATTTATTACATATATATTATTAAATATGCTACTTTATTTGATGTACACTATTTTTCACCGAAGTATATATATTAGTTTATTAAATAAAACATTAAATAGAAAAAATCTTATTTAAATATGCAAAAATTATAGTCAATCACATACCACATCAAAAAATACAAAATGACTTATCATTTCAAAGAAGTAAAAAATAGACAATGATAGATAAAATGTGTAAAACATTGTGCAAATACAACATAAAAAATTCAAGTATCATTCAGATGCATTTGCAACAGTGAGTTTTAGATAAGCTCGTCTTGCAAGTAATTCAAGGGACAATATGAAATCGATCAAGCAATCAAAATGACCTTAATTTTTAGGAAGAAACAAATAACAATTGACTCATTCTTTATCAAATCCTCATAAATGAATAATTAATTCTTTGTATTAAAGAATTATTAATTTATATATTCATCGGGACTTATGTATATTTTGGTTTTAGTATTATCTTATAAATTTAAAGAATTATTAATTTATCACGTTGTCCTCAACTCGGAACCGACAAAAATTATTATTTCAACGAGATTATTAATTAATCACATTGGCGGACCTACATTGGGACAAGTGAGGGCTAGTGCCCT
The DNA here is from genome assembly GCA_951800085.1 of Comarum palustre. Lineage (NCBI taxonomy): Eukaryota > Viridiplantae > Streptophyta > Magnoliopsida > Rosales > Rosaceae > Comarum > Comarum palustre. Next base: position 17,742,155 of record OX637586.1, read on the forward strand.
TAGTGAGTTTCCTTATTCCTCATTTCATCAAGTAAATATATGGTGATTTTATCTAAATTCTCTTAAGAGTTAATATTACGCCCTCATTTTTAGTTTATGTTGGCTTCGTATGAATATTTCACCCTCATATATACAAAATTTTGAGTCCGTCACTGATTAATCGAGTATTAATTTATCGAGATTCTACTTTAGGTGTTAGCTCAAATAGCAAATTCCAAAGATTCGATTGTTAGAAGTTTCACATGGATCATAAGGTGAAAAGCAATAAACCAGATCTTCCCGGCCAGTAGCAATATCAGTGCAAATACAATGTAAAAAACGAGAATGTGGGATAAGTGGATAACAATTTGAATAAAAACTAAACTTTCATTCGCATAGCAAAATGAAACAGCCACTTTGACCATTAGCAGGAATTATAAACTTTTTAGCAGAAGAGAACTTATTACAGAGTGCATTAGCATTGTCAAAGTTCATTCTCGTATCAAGAAGTAAAAAGACTGTTTGCAGTTATCTTACCGGGACTGTTTGCTTCGCGTAAAAAGGAGGAGCTTTTATCTTCTTAACTATCCCGCTTCTGAGGTCTTCTACTGTGCCTTTTTCTAACCATCCAATTGTGAAACTGGCCACCTGATATTTTTGCTAGTCTAAATTTGTACGTGGATTTTGCTTCGTCCTGCGGTTTGGATTGGCTATCTGGTTGGTTGGTCAACTTGGTTTTGTCCTTCCCATTGATATGCCTGCAAATGCTGTAGGAGGGCATGTGGCTGCAGCAACCCCCGAGAGGATCTGAAGAGGTGGCGTTCGGTGTTCGGAGCTATATGCCCGTCCTTGTCTTACAAAAGCAATGTAATAATATGCAGAGAGAGATCGCAGCCTATCATCACTTGTCAAGTTAATTGCAAATTAGTTGTCTTACCATCAGTAACATTGTCGTACATGTTTCTCCAAGTTTATTTCTCGGTTAACAACCTTAATAGTAAAAAAGTAACTAAGCAATCCGAGATAAAGCGCACTTAATTTCCTCTTTGGTGTAAAATGCAGGGAGAGATCGCATGGACACCGACATGCAAGTCCTCGCTGAGAATCAACACGATCCAGATCACACGTGTGCAAGATATTTCACACGTGTCGCTCTTACGACATGCACGCTTGTGGCTGCCCTTACCAAATCTATCCTCTGCCTGCAACATGTTAAGCCGCCACCACGCACCCACCGCCTCTCTCTCTCGATCTCTCGACGCTCGGTAGCTCGTCGTCTTTCACCAGAAAATTACCAGTTGCTGCTCCACGTACGTAGATTGCCAGTAATAAATAGAGGGCGTCGTCGTCCTATATAGTTTGCTGCAGCTAATTCATTACAGTTCAGTTCAGTTATTGCCATTGCCAATTTTGTCTAGGCCTTGTGGGTTCGATCGTCACGTACAATACCAAACAATTCTTCTTCTTTTGATGAGACGATAGCCAAACACATTAGAAAAACAAAAGGAAAGAACAAATCGAAGCTTAGCTTGATCTTCAATGTGCTTTCAATCCAGAGATTGTGGGGTAACTTGGTGACTAACAGTACGCGCGTTAGCTAGGGTAATATATATTGGTGTTTGAAGAATGCAGTAGTAGACCAACTCGGGAATAATTTCTCCCAACTAGCTAGCTTCATTTCCACTTGCATCCTAATTTTTGTAATGGAACTTCTCCAATTTGAACACTCTTTCTTATCTATTATTTTTGGAAACTCACTCTAGTGAGCACGCGCATTACAAGTAGGTTTCTATCATTAAATATGAATTGACCAGAGTTACAAAGGTTTTCTACCTATCCGGCCACACCTAATATAAATTGGAGTTTTCATGAAGTCGACGTTTACGGGAAGGGCATTGCTACACCGACTTAATAAGGCTTAAGATTTATGACTTTAATCTTATATGTCATGTCATGTAGTATAGACACGTTATTAATTTTAAAAATCATGTCATCTATATGTAAAAATACAATTATATCATTTTTAAATCCGAATTAAGCAATAATTATATTAAATGATTGTTTCATCTAAATGATTTAGTTACATTTTTCATCTTGTTTGATTTAGTTACCTTACATAAATTATATTAAATTTATTTCTTAAACGATTCTACCACTATAAGAATTCAAAATTATAAAAATAATAAATTTTGTGAATCAAAATTCAATTTCAAAATTTTTATTTCTTTTTTCTTTTACTGTTAGAAGTACTATATATATATATATAGACACACACACATTCAAATGAATTCATATTTTCCAACAAGTGTATTTTTAAATATATATCACATTATATTTGGTGTATAAATATAAACATGAACATATGAAAGAAATGGATTGGATTTGAGAAGGATAAAATTGTACATTTATTTAAAAATGATATAACATGAGTTTTTAAATTAATGATGTGTTTATGTGACATGTGATGCCACCTAAGATTAAGACCACAAATCTTAAACCTTAATAAGACCTAGAATCACAATTTTTCTTTACAAGAATTTTCGATTATCGTTATTTTAGATTATCATTCTAATTATATATGTATACATTATACAGTGTAAATTTCTTCTACTGAGACTAGTACACACTGTTGATAATTTCATCAACGGTTATACATAAGTGTTACAATATCATATAAATCATGCATGTATTGAAAACATATCCTATCGAAAAGTTCAATACGACATTGCATCAATATATATTGACTATATATAAGAAGAAAGACCAAAATGAGGTTAGAAATGTGAACGAATTTGAAGTTAGGGGCTCTAAAATTAGAGGGCGCCCGCCCGAGCGGGGAAGGGACCATACACTTAAACTTAATGAGTCATACAAGGGGAGGGACCTACGTTGCACAGAAACAAAAGCGGAAATATGAAAAACATTTGAAATGGCGAAAACATTTATTTCAAAAATTGTTAGAAACGAAGCGTCAAAATAAAATATTATACAAATAACATATATTATATGTTAGTTAAAAACAAATATATATATATATATATCACTAATTTTATTATATATTGCTAATAATAAATACAAATTAATCGTTAGCCTTTTAACCAGATAATTATCTACCATTAAGATAGCTATTAATCTCATCCAAACCCCATTCTTTTTAAAGAAAAAAAGAAATATGCAACCTAGAACGTGTGGGTGTGTAAATCAAGAGAGTAGGCATGTTGTAATTCCGATGATTAAAGTTGAGAAACAAAATTCCGACTGTCAGATATGATCATTATGTTGAAATATGTCTATAGGAAAAAATTCATCTTAATCTGACAACGTTAAGGGCTCGATCCTTACGGTTAATCCCGTAAGTCAAACCACTTAACGCACGGAAACGATCATTTGACCGTCTAAATTACGTATTTTGCCCAGACCTTCAATTAAAAATAGTTTCAAATCGATGAGACACAACCAGTGGTATAAAAAATTTATGAAAAATAACCACCGGAGATAGGGCTACCGCTAGGGAGAAAGAATGGAAAATTGCGTTACCCGCAACTATCTGCATCGAGACTTTACCGGAATTATGTGATTTTTCAACAGTATACGTATTTCACCATTCCGGTCATATCTTATATCATGACTTTTTTCGTTTGAAGCTTCTACGTATAAGGTTTAGGGTTTTAGCCGACAAAATTAGGGTAATTCGTCGGCTAAAGTTAAATAAATAAATAAAATAAATAACTATAGCCGACGAAATTAGGGTAATTCGTCGGCTAAGGTTAAATAAATAAAATAAATAAATAACTATAGCCGACGAATTACCCTAATTTGGTCGGCTAAAGTTAAATAAATAAATAACTATAGCCGACGAAATTTATTAAAATTAGTCGGCTAAAGTTAATTAAAAATTCAAATTTTTTGGCGGAAATTTTTTTAAATTTTAAAATTTGTTCGACTAAAATTTTGAACTTTAGCCGATGAAATACCCTAATTTCGTCGGCTAAATTTCAAAATTTTCTATCACTACCAGAAAAAAGACTATAGCCGACGAAATATCTAAAAACAGGCCGACGAAATTTTAGTTCGTCGGCTAAAGTGGACTTTAGCCGACGAATTTTTTTTTCGTCGGCTAAGTTAAAATTTCGTCGGCTAAAGTGGCATTTTAGGCGACGAAAAAAAAATTCGTCGGCTAAACTAATTTTTTCGTCGGCTATAGTTAAATTTTAGCCGACAAAAAAAATTTTTGTCGGCTAAAGTGCTTTTTTCGTCGGCTATAGTATGTGAACTTTAGCCAACGAAATTTGAAAAGTTTAGCCGACGAAATTAGGGTATTTCGTCGGCTAAAGTAACTTTTAGTTATAAAATTGTACTACGGATATTTCGGTGTCCGATTGACTATTGTGATACCAATCTGGAAGCAGAACGGGCGTAGGAGCAAAACTCATGGCTTTGCCATGACATACAGGCTTTTTTGGCCATCCGAGTTCGTTTAAGGCTTCAAAATGAAGTTTTTCTAAACGCTTAATACACGAAAATGTTCATATCTACACCTACATGAGGTATTTTGGCCGAACCTTCAACACCACAATCACTCACCATAATGAGACGCAACTGTCCATCTAAAAATTTTGAGACATTTACCCCTCCATGATAGGCATCCCCGTATAGATAAATAATGGTAAATAGTAGGCATGTTGTGATTCCGGTCATCAAAATTCACAAACAAAAATACGACCGTCAGATATCATCAATATGTTGAAATATATCTCTGGTAAAAAATTCAACTTTATCTGATAAATTTAAGGACTTCATCTAGACGGTCAATCTCGTAAGTCAAACCTCTATATTGTATTGACTGCAACTATCGGCACCGAGACTTTACCGGAATTACGTGATTTTTCAACCGTAGGCGTATTTCACCATTCCGGTCATATCTTATTTCACGACTTTTTTGCGTTTGAAGTTTCTACGTACAGTTTGTTTTAGAAACGAAACATTTACTTAAAGCTTAGTAAACAAGTTATACAACATTAGTACGTATGTTGTGATTCCGATGATCAAAGTTGAGAAACAAAATTCCGACCGTCAGATATGATCATTATGTTGAAATATGTATATAGGAAAAAATTTAACTTAATCTGACAACGTTAAGGGCTCGATCCTTACGGTCAATCACGTAAGTCAACCCCTTAATGCACGGAAACGGTCATTTGACCGTCTAAATTACGTATTTTGCCCGGACATTCAACTGAAAATAGTTTCAAATCGATGAGACGCAACCAGTGGTATAAAAATTTTATGAAAAATAACTACCGGATATAGGGCTACCTCTAAGGAGAAAGAATGGAAAATTGAGTTAACCGCAATTATCGGTACCGAGACTTTACCGGAATTACGTGATTTTTCAACTATAGACGTATTTCACCATTCCGGTCATATCTTATTTCACGACTTTTTTGCGTTTGAAGCTTCTACGTATAGGGTTTAGGGTTTAGGGTTTTAGCCGACGAAATTAGGGTAATTCGTCGGCTAAGGTTAAATTAATAAATAAATAAAATAAATAACTATAGCCGACGAAATTAGGGTATTTCGTCGGCTAAGGTTAAATTAATAAATAAATAAAATAAATAACTATAGCCGACGAAATTAGGGTATTTCGTCGGCTAAAGTTAATTAAAAATTCAAATTTTTTGGCGGGGATTTTTAAAATTTTAAAATTTTTCGACGAAAATTTTGAACTTTAGCCGACGAAATTTCGTCGGCTAAAGTTCAAAATTTTCTATATCTTTCATTTTTCTCCTCCTCCTCCTCCTCTTCATCTTCCCTTCTCCTCCTCCTCCCTCCTCTTCATCCTCCCTTCTCCTTCTCCTCCTCCTCCTCTTCTTCATCCTTCCCTTCTCCTCCTCCTCCTCCTCCTCCTCCTCTTCATCTTCCCTTCCCCTCCTCTTCATCTTCCCTTCCCCTCCTCCTCTTCATCCTTCCCTTCTCCTCCTCCTCCCTCCTCTTCATCCTCCCTTCTCCTCCTCCTCCTCTTCTTCATCCTTCCCTTCTCCTCCTCCTCCTCCTCCTCCTCTTCATCTTCCCTTCCCCTCCTCTTCATCTTCCCTTCCCTTCCCCTCCTCTTCATCTTCCCTTCCCCTCCTCCTCTTCATCCTTCCCTCCTCCTCCTCTTCATCTTCCCTTCCCCTCCTCCTCTTCATCTTCCCTTCCCCTCCTCCTCTTCATCTTCTTTCCTCCTCCTCCCTCTCCTAACCTTCTCCCTCCTCCTCCTCCTCCTTCCTCTCCTCCTCTTCTCCTCCTCCTCTTCATCTTCTTTTAATTACATAAATTAAAAAAGAAAAAAATATGAAAAAATTAAAAAAAAAAAAAAAAAAACTATAGCCGACGAAAAACCTTAAAATTCGTCGGCTAAAGTTTTTTAAAAAAATAATAATTACATAAATTAAAAATGAAAAAAATATGAAAAAATTTAAAAAAAAAATTTAAAAACTTTAGCCGACGAATTTTATTAAAATTCGTCGGCTAAAATATTTTTTAAAATATGAAAAAATTAAAAAAAAAGAAAATTTAAAATATGAAAAAATTTAAAAAAAAAAAGAAAAAAACTATAGCCGACGAATTTTAATAAAATTCGTCGGCTAAAATTAAAAAAAGAAATTTTTTTTTAAAAAAATAATAATTACATAAAAAAAATTATAACTTTGGCCGACGAATTTTAATAAAATTCGTCGGCTAAAGTTAAATAAATAAATAAAAATAATAGCTTTAGCCGACGAATTTTATTAAAATTCGTCGGCTAAAATTTAAAAAAAATAATAATAATAACTATAGCCGACGAAATACCCTAAAATTCGTCGGCTAAAGTTAAATAAATAAATAAAAATAATAGCTATAGCCGACGAATTTTAATAAATTTCGTCGGCTAAAGTCCAGAAATTAAGCGACGAAAAATTTATTCGTCGGCTAAATAAATGACTTTAGCCGACGATGAACAGTAATTTCGTCGGCTATAGTGTTGGCCGACGGATTTTACCCGACGACGTGTCGTCGGCTAAGGCTTTAGCCGACGAAATTTAGGGTTTAGCCGACGAAAAAATTTCGTCGGCTAAAGTGGTTGTTCTGGTAGTGTATATCTTTCATTTTTCTCCTCCTCCTCCTCCTCTTCATGTTCCTTCCTCTCTCCTCCTACTCCGGCGGCAACAACGTACTCCTCAACCTACCTCCTCTCCTCCTCCTCCTCCTCTAAATCATTCTCCTCCTACTTCCTCCTCTAAATCTTTCACCTCCTCCTTCCTCCTTTAAATCCTTCTCTTCCTTCCTCCTCTAAATTCTTCTCCTCCTCCTCTAAATCCTTCACCTAGCCTCCTCCTCTCCCTCTCCTAACCTTCTCTCCTCCCCTAGCTCCTCTCTCCTCCTCCTAGCCTTGCTTCTATCCTCTTCTCCTCCTCCTATTCTCCTACTCCACCACCGGTGTAAAAACGAAAAATAAGTAAAAAATTATAATCAAAAATACAAGAAATAAAAAAAGAAAAGAAAAATATGAAAAAAATAAAATAACTATAGCCGACGAATTTTAATAAAATTCGTCGACTAAAGTTAAAAAAAAAGAAAAAAACAAAAAAAACAAAAAAACAATAACTTTAGTCGACGAATTTTAGGGTAATTCGTTGGTTAAAGTTAAATAAATAAATTAAAAAAATAAAAATAATAGCTATAGCCGACGGAATTTTATTAAATTTCGTCGGCTAAGGTCCAAAAATTCGTCGGCTAAAGTCCAGAAATTAAGCGACGAAAAATTTCTTCGTCGGCTAAATAAATGACTTTAGCCGACAATGAACATTAATTTCGTAGGCTAAAGTCTTGGCCGACGGCTTTTTTCCGACGACTTATAGCCGACGACGTTTCGTCGGCTAAGACCTTAGCCGACGAAATTTAGGGTTTAGCTGACGATAAAACTTTGTCAGCTAAAATGGTTGTTCTGGTAGTGCAAGGTGGTAAACCCAGGGACCAAAATGTAATTATTTGATTTTCAAAATTTCTTTAGTCGTAAACCCTAATTGTTATGGGGCACGGTGTCCCCTCCCTAACCTTCTTGCTTCCCCACATTCATACACACAATAATATTATCACCCCTCTTTTCTAAAAAAACCAAAAGTTCTAGAGCTGGGCATTTAACCAAAGGTGTGTAAAAAATATACCGAACTGAACTGAAAACTGTATTGGATAACCGAACCAAAACATTTGGGTTAAAACAAGTAGTGAACTGATCCGAACCGATTTTATTCGGATTGGATCCGATTGAAGTTCTTAAACAAAAAAAAATAACTGAACCAAACCGACCTGAAATATATAATGTGTCTGTATAAATATCTGAAATGTTAATTATTATTAGTTGATTCTATCACTATTTACAGTGTACTATCTCACACTTAATCTCTTCATATAAAAGACAATTTCTCATTCAACTCATTTTATGAAAATTTTGTTTGTGTAGAAAAGATTGGGAATGTATTGGATTGCTTATTGTACTTTAAGTTTATAAAAAGACATGTTACTCAAGTCAACAACTTAAAGTTCTACTTTATAATGAGATAATAGATTGGCCAAATTTTTTTTTCAAGTATGGACCAAAACTGACTCGATCTGAAAATTTGGATGAGTCGAATATTCAAGTCAAAGGTTTTAAAATTCGGATTTTGTTGGAAAAAAACTTTAAGCCGAATAATTCGATTTGATTCTAGGTTTGTCTTAAAACCGACTTGAACCGAAGATGATGACCCATAACCAGAAAAATAAAGTAGTGTTTTCTTTGGAGGTTCTTCAATCTATTATATGAAATTTTATCTGGTTGATGTAGTAATATCATAGCCATTCATTTTAGATGAACTCAAAAATTAAATTAAAATGAATGATTATGATTTTATGTCAATTTGTTGAAATTTCACGGGATGAAGTAAATAATTTCCCTGCTTTTCTTGGTAAGAGTCAAGACTAGGGCTGGCATTTTGTCCCGAAATTACCGTACCAACCGCAAACCGTGTCGTACCACCGGAATCGGTAACCGACATTGTCGGTAACCAAAGTTTCGGGACGGTATTACCGTACCGCGTATAAGGTGTGGTACGGTAATGGTATACGTTTTCGTACAAATGCGGTATTACCGTACCGTACCGTACCGATATTTTCTATATATTTTAAAAATAATTAAAATCCATATAATCTTAGCCATTTGATCCCATTCCCAAATAATCCTAGCCGTCTATCCACTCTCTAAACCTAATTCCTAATTCACTCAGTCTCAGTCTCAGTACTCTCTCTCGACTCTGTCTCTGTCTCTCACTCTCTCTCGAGTCTCGACAAGTCGACTCCACTCACTGTCTCACTCCACTCTCTCAAGGCTCATCGCTGTCGACTCCACTCTCTTGACTCTGTCTCTGTCACCGATTCTCTCTCTCTCTCTCCCTCTATCTCAGGTATTTCTCTAATTCTCTTTCTCTCTAACTTCTCTTTCTGCCTTTGAGCCTTTCTCACTAATTCGTTTTGTCAATTTTGTGTTTTCTGGGTTGTCTAAGATGGGTCGCCAGAGGATCAGGATGACGGGGAGCGCATTAGGTAGGCAAGGGAGGCAACCTCAAGGGAGGCAAGCCCTACAAGTGAGGCAAGTTGCTGCACAAGGTCCGAGTCTTCTCTTTCTCTTATTCTCTTTCTTAGTTTCTCAATTAAGTCAATTCCTAGTCTGCTTCTTCTTCTCTATGCAGAATTGTTGATATATGTGAATTAGTGAATATGTGATTCAGTGATTGGAAAGTAGGTTAGGTTGATGAATTATCCTAAATGTGCTGATATGCTTACTTGCTTAGTGCTTACCATTATGTTGTTTTGTTTGTTAGAATGTTAGATTGGACAGTAGTTTTGTTTGTTTGATTTGGATTTTTATTGGTTTTTGTTTTCAATTTTAATAGCGGAAACAGCAATGTCTCAGATTCAAAGTAGTCAAACTAGTAGCTCATCTCCATCAATTCAATCAACCGCAAATGTAGAGGAAACTGCATCCTTACATAGAAACATATCCCCATTAGGACCTCCACCTGAACGTCCACACCCTGCCCCTACCCCTGAACCTCAACCTGCACCTCAAATTGCACCTCAACCTGAATCTGGTCCTGAAACCACTCAAACCAGCTCACAAGCTTCCCTTGGGAAGAAAAGAAAAGAACCAGCCAACAAAAGTCCTCTTTGGTCATACTTTACTAGATGTAAGCTCCCAAATTCAAATGAACTAGATCCGGAGTTGTGTACCTGCAACATTTGTGGTCAGGAAGTGCTGTGTGCAGTTAGGAGAAATGGGACAAGTTCAATGTGGGCTCATGTGAGGAAATGTGAGTCACACCCTATGTGTCCCAAACCTGCTGAAAATGATCCAAAACAGTCCAAGTTGAACCTAGATAATGTGTCTGGAGGAAGACCTCATAGGTATAATAGACAAAGGTGTGATGACAAGTGTATTCAGATGATAATCAAGGATGAGCTACCCTTTAGGCATGTGGAGAAGGAGGGTTTTAGGGAGTTTGTTAAGGAATTACAACCGGAGTGGCCTGTAATGAATAGAAAGCAGGTTGCCAAGGGTGTATTAGATAAGTTTCATCATGAGAGGGCTGTTTTGTTGAGTGGCTTGAAGGCAGCAGACACTAGGATTTCAATCACCACAGACACTTGGACATCGATACAAAACATCAATTACATGGTTCTTACAGCTCATTTTATGGATCTTGACTGGAAATTGCACAAAAGAATCATAAACTTTTGTCCAATTGTTAGTCACAAAGGTGAGGATATTGGTAGAGCTGTGGAGCAATGTTTGAGGCAGTGGGAGATCTCTAGAGTGTTTACCATAACTGTCGACAATGCATCTGCTAATGATGTGGCAGTGCCATACATGAAGAGAAGGTTGAAGGGCTACAAGACTTTGATGTTTGATGGGGCCTATTTACATTTAAGATGTGCTTGCCATATTATTAACTTAGTAGTTAAGGATGGTTTGAAGGAGTTGGAGGATGGGATCGCAGCAATATGGAATTGTGCAAAGTATGTTAGGAGTTCATCTGCTAGACTTGACAAGTTTAGGGAGTTTGCTGTTTTGGAGTCATGTAGGGCTAATGCAAATGTTCCATTAGATGTTATAATAAGATGGAACAGCACATTTCTTATGTTGCAAGCTGCTTTGAAGTATGAAGCTGTTTTTGGGAGGATGGCAGAAGAAGATGTTTCATTTAGAAGCTATTTTGAGGGCAAGGTTGGACCACCAGGTTATGAAGCTTGGAGGAATGCTGAAGCCTTTTGTTTGTTTTTGGAGAAGTTTTATGTAGCTACTTTGAGGTTAAGTGCATGGAAAACAGTGACTGCAAACATATTATTTGTGGAGATGATTACATTGCAGACTGAGATTGACAAGGCTTGTGACTCTACTGATGAGGTTTTGAAGAGGGTTGCTGAATCTATGAAGGCCAAGTTTGACAAGTATTGGGGCAGCTTTGAGGTAGTGAATAAGGTGGTCATGATAGCTAATGTTTTGGACCCAAGATACAAGTTGCAGTGGGCTAAAGTGGCAATGAAAAAAGTGAAAGCAAGTGCTCAAGTAATTGAATCTATAGAAGCTGACTTGAAGAAGGTCTTGATGAAGATGTATGAAGAATATAAAGGTGAAGACATTACTGATTTGACTGAGCAAGCTTCTGAAAGTGGTATGGCTGAAATGGAAATTGATGAAATTGATGGTCTCGATGAAGTTAGCAGGGAGATAGCAAGGGAGAGGGTGGCTGAGCAAACTTTATGCATAAAAAATGAAGTTGATCAGTACTTATCTGATAGATATGTCTGTCTCTTGTCCAAGGGTTTTGAAATTGCCAAGTGGTGGAAAGGCAATGAGGCAACCTATCCAGTGCTATCAAAGCTGGCCAATGATATATTTGCTATTCCTTGCTCAACAGTGGCATCTGAAAATGCTTTTAGTTTGGGTGAACGAGTTGTCGATCCTTTTAGAGCATCATTGACACCAAGAATGGTGGAGGCCCTAGTGTGCACTAGTGATTGGCTAAGAGCTGATCCACCAAACCTATACAAGGATCCAACTGAAGATGACCTCGACTTTTACTATGAATTAGAGGAGATTGAGAAAGGTAATGGTATTACTAATTAACTACAAACATTGTGAATTGACTGAATCAACTGAATTTGTATGACAAATGGGACCTTTTTTCTTGTGTTCTTTAACTTTGTGATTTTTTTTGCTTTTGCAGAATATGGTTTACGTCAAGGAGGGGAGGCAGCAGGTCCAATAGAGATTACTGGAAGTTCTGGCCAAACCAATATGTAGGAGCAATGGAAAACTGGAAATGGTGCATCAATTCATAATTTTTTAACTTTTGGATATCTGTTTGGATTTTTGGTTCATGATTTTGTAACTTTTGGATCTTTGTTTGGTTTTTGTTGATCATTTGATAGTTTGGTAGTCATGGTACATACTGCATCAGTTCAATATTCAAAGCAGGAAGTCTGAAGGCTTAGATGATATGGGCCGTGTCTTAATTTTTTCATAAAAAGTTGCTAAAAAGATGACCCATTTTCTAGTCGGTAGCCGGTCCAACCGTACCGTACCGACCGAAAAGTTCGGTAATACCGAACTCTCGGTATACCAACTTTGCCGGTCGGTAGTGGTAGATGATTTTCTGTACCAACACTTGTTGGTACGGTAATTGGTTTCAACAAAAAAAGTCTGGTACTGTCCCGATCCCAGCCCTAGTCAAGACTAGGCTAAGAAAGAGGGATCAAACACCGCCCAGTCCTCCCATCAAAAGCTTCCACTTTGCTCACTTTGCTCCCTCCATTTATTCATATATTTATTACTCCACTAGACACCAAAATTAATCTCGATCCTCGTGCAACCCTTATGACTGAGACTCTCTCTCTCGTTCGTCTTCCTCGAGCTCGCTATTCTACTTGGTTTAACCTAAGCCTGCTAGTCTGCTACTACCTCAATATCTGTGTCTCTCTTTCAAGTCTCACAGAAACGCTTCCTTAACTTTGACACATTTTCTCACAATATTCACCTTTTGTTATTGTTGTTCTGTGTTTTCCAATAGCCTGACGCTCTATTTCCAAAGACAAAGCACATCTCTTTCAAAACCACCAAACAAACATGGATTCTCAGAACTGGCTCGGTTTCTCTCTCTCCAACCAGTTCTCCTCTCCTCCTCATAACTCTCACCTCTCTCTCTTCGAGGCCTTCACCTCCTCTCCAGGTCCCCCCGCCTTCTCCTCTCTAGCTAGCTACCTCATTTCTTCTCTCCCTTTATATATTTCTGATTTGCTCACATCGATTTTCTCTGTTGTTTACAGATACCGGGGTTAACTCTACAGCGTCGGATCATCATCAAGATGCACATGCAGCTGGTGCAACTGAGACCGATCTCTCCATCTTCAGCGGCGTCGGCCCGAAGCTCGAGGACTTTCTCGGTGGTGGCTGCACCAGCGCCACCTCTACCACCGCTGGGGTCACAACCGCCACAGCCGACATCATCACCACCGCTTCAGCAACACCGACGTCTCTAACTCCCTTCTCATCTACTAACGATCATCTCGCTCCAGCCGAAAATGAGATTTACGACTCCGACCTCAAAACCATAGCCGCTAGCTTCCTCCGTGGCTTCTCCACCACCGATACCGCCACCGCCCCTCCTACTCTGCCACAAACCAAAACCCACCATCCGGTGGGGACCACCGAAACTTCCACGGCCAAGAAAACCGTGGATACCTTCGGTCAGCGCACCTCGATTTACCGGGGCGTTACAAGGTGTGAAGCTAAAATATATTATCTATTTGTTCTTATTATCATCAAGTATTTTGTTTGTTTATTTCATGTTGTTTTGGGTGTTTTGAATATCAGGCATAGGTGGACAGGAAGATACGAAGCTCATCTATGGGATAACAGTTGCAGAAGAGAAGGACAAAGCAGGAAAGGAAGGCAAGGTAATTATTTGCTGGACTAGGTTTTCAACTATGGCTTTCATTACTCTGTTAACGTGCGCCCCCAGTGTACCTTGCTTACCACCAAACGGGTCCACTCCATGTCCATTTCTGGGTTTAGCTTCTGTGACCCTAATAAATGAAGGAGATGAAGAGAAACAATAATGTTGCAGGTCGCCCATCTAAGGGCTTTGGATAGTTAGATCTGGTGTGGCATTTCAGACATAGGGTGCATATTAGATTTGAAGTATCCATTGTTGCTATTTTGCGCCATTTTTTTGAAATTTTTCATGAGTACCAAGACTCTGATGTGGGCTTTGTTTCTTTTGCTTTTATGTACATGGACGTAAATGATTGCTATTATCATCGGCCTTCAACTCCATCAGTTTATTTGGGTGAGTTTGTTTTACTGTTATATGCCTTTATGATCATCATTTAATTTAACTGTATGTAACTTTGGCTTCTTAGATTCACTTCTGTCATTGAAGTACATGGGCCTCATCAAAGTTAAGATCCAGCATTGGATATTGTATCAGAAATATTCTTTGCATGAATGCATCATAATAATGTTTACATCTTACTTAGATTCTTATTGCTGAACTTTAATTGTTTATTGAAATTTTATGAATTTATGTACTGAAGGTGGTTATGATAAAGAAGACAAAGCAGCAAGAGCCTACGATTTAGCAGCTCTCAAGTACTGGGGTCCGACCACCACTACAAACTTTCCGGTAGATAATTTTTTTTTTCTTTATTTTTATTTTATTTCAAATATTTTTTTCTGTTTTGGTTTTATTTGATGTTGAAAATTATTTTCTAAGGTTACCAACTATGAGAAGGAATTGCCGGAGATGAAGAACATGTCTAGGCAGGAATTTGTTGCTTCCCTTAGAAGGTAATTAGATACAAAATTATCCATTATTTTGTCTGAAAGTGCTATATTTCCTTTTGATAAACATTTAGCTTTTTTTAAGGTTACCATGTTAATGTGTTTCACTTTTTATGGTATAGGAAAAGTAGTGGATTTTCAAGAGGAGCCTCTATTTACAGAGGAGTGACAAGGTTTGTAGTTTTTCATGTCTTTGATGGTAAAAGTAATTGGTATCTAAGTTCACTCACTATTTTAGTTTTTATGTCGGAATATTAATATTTCCCAAATGTGTTTCAGGCACCATCAACATGGTAGATGGCAGGCAAGAATAGGAAGGGTTGCTGGCAACAAAGATCTGTACCTAGGCACTTTCAGTGAGTATTAATCACCTTCACATTTACCTTGATGTTATAATTGACAACCAGGGAAATGTTTTTAGTTTTTGACTGTTAGTTAATAAGGTCTTCATCAACTAATTTTTGTCAAACATCAGATACACAAGAAGAGGCTGCTGAGGCCTATGACATTGCAGCTATCAAGTTCCGAGGCTTAAATGCGGTCACTAACTTCGATATGAGCCGCTATGATGTGAAGAGCATTGCCAACAGTAATCTCCCCATCGGAGGAATGTCTGGAAAATCCAAGAACTCTTCTGATCAATCCCTCTCTGCTGATAGCAAGAGGCGCCATGACGATAGAGATCTCTCCTCTGCATCCTCTGTCACCTTTGCGTCGTCTCATCAGCCTGCCAGTAATTCCTCCACACTGAGCTTTGCGATTCCCATCAAACAAGATCCGTCCACAGAGTACTGGTCCAATATTTTTGGATACCAAGTCCCAAACAACCCTTCCGCAAACAATGTCAGGAACCATAACAGTGTTGCGGTCGCACCATCCTATTTTCACAGCAACATGGACTTCTCGGCGATATCTAGTACTGCTACTACAACAGCTCAAAACAACAACGGGTTATTCTACAGTGGCATTTACAACGTCCACGGCCAACAGCAGCAGCAACGACAAAGTACTAGCAATGGCACTAATAATCCAATCCCCTACTCCACACCTCTTGGTTTAAGTAGTAACTTGGGTTATGATCAAAGTTCTTCTGGTTCTGGTTATGGGACATGGATAGGGCCAGGTCTGAATCTGTTTCAGACTCCAATTTTTGGCATGGAGTGAAAAGCTCCATGAAAATCATCACATGAAGATGCATGGAGGAGAGATATATGGAAAGCTAGCTAGCTAGCTAGAAGACGAGACTGGGAGTCAACAACTTTAGTTTGAATAGTTGTGAGGTGGGAGAGACCGACACTGGGCAATCATAATTCACAGTTCACAGTGATGAGCACAACTAGTTAGCTGACACTGCTTCAGCTACTGTACTCACTCGACTGCTTTTGCTTTTCTTTTCTTTCTTTCCTTTGTCTTTACCTCTTTATTTTTGCTCTTTTTAGCTTAAACTTTATCTTTACTGACATGAATTAGATGAGTATAATGGAAAAGAAAATCCCTTTGTAATTCTTCCTTGATCTTATTGGTATCAAAATCATCCTTGTGTAGAAAATGATGATGCAATGACATTCATCTCGATCAATCAATTAGAGGGCTCGGAAAAATTCTATAATGTTTTAATACTTATTGTGCATCAATTTTGTCGTAAACTTGTAAAATGAGTCGTTAAAGTTGTAACATTAGTTATTAAAGTTGTAAAATTAAGTCGTTAAAGTTGTAAGTTTATAATTATACTCATTTACTTAAAATAGTAATTAAATTGTTAAAGTTGTAAAATAGGAAAGCAAATATCCTGTACCCGTCAGCCCGGTGCCAACCCTGTGCCACAAATGATACTTTGACATGTAATCATCAATCTAACACCATATTAACTCTGTTAACGCTCCTAAAATAAATAATAAAATCTTGAAGCTTAGGCAAGGTGCTATCAAATTAAATGTTGATGGGGCTCATGACTTAAAGAATGGTAGGTATGGCACAGGAATTGTTTGTCAGAATGAGAAGGGTTCTAGGGATCCTAGTTTCTCCATGCCAGGTTTTGGTATTGATAACCCCCAAACCTGTGAACTCTTAGCATTGGTGAATGAGTTATATTTCTGATGCTCAAAATGTGATTTCAGCTTTAGACTGCTCTCAGGAGGATCTTAGTGCGGATGGAGGAGTGGTGAATTAAGTAAAATATATCTTGCGACAGTTTCAGTCTTGCAGCTGGGCCTATATCCCGCGAGAGTGCAATAAAGCTGCACATTGTGTTGTTAAGTATGCGCTCTCTCTTCCTTTTCCTATGTTTTGGTGGTTATTAGTGTCGGATTGACTTCATTTTGTATCAGTTTTGGATTCTAGTCCTTGAGTTAGCTGGTTGGAGTGTGGTATTCTTTCTGCTGGTTCATGACAGGTTTAATGAGGCTATGATATGCTCCTGTTTGTAGTCTGTCGATGATCAGTTCAATAAATTGTTCATTTTGATCAAAAAAAATCTAGATAAATAAAACATATATCTTTCTCATTCGAGCACAGATCTAGCCATGCCATCACCAAGATGCCTTCTTCATCCACATTGTTTTCTTCTGCACCATCATCCTCCTCTTCATTGAGCTTTAATTTCTTGGTTATCGGATCGATGGCTATGGCTATGGTGGTTCTGATGGTTGTTACGGCCACTAATGATGGCGATGAGAATGATGGGTGAGTGGGTCTTCTGTGGGCAGACTATCGAAGGAGTCCTACAAAGCGAGCGATCGAAAAATTGGGCGGGATGCAGCTTGAAATGAATTCTTACAATGATTCTTCATTCTTCTCGTTATTTGATTTACTATAAATTTTAACTTTTTACATCTAAAAATTAATAATCTACTGAACATTAATTGTTTAAATGAATATTAATTAATTTGTGATCTACATCACATCGAAAAATTGAGAATATTGGATTTTTAGTTAGCCTACGAAACTGTGCAAGCTACACTGTAGAGTTTGCATGCGAAGACAGTTGCATGTAAGGAATTAGAGTTTGATGCAAGGATAGTTAAATGCAAGGAAATAGAGTTTGCATAGAAGACTACAGTTGTCATATGAGTTAGACAAGTCTACATGCGAAGGAGCACTTCGCGTAGGAGAAGATGATTTTACGCAGGAGAAGATGACTTTGCGTAGATTGTAGGACTAGGGGACGCAGACTCCATCTTGAGTAAATAAGGGAGCAGTTATCTTTGTTTGCTTAAAAGACCGCATGGATACATGGTCTTATCAAGGATCATGTGTTAATTAAGGAACCATATTGACTGTTGACTAGAGGATAAATATCCGAGGTATGGCTGTTCCGCCAATGTTAATCAAGAATTTCAAACCATATCAAATTATTCTTTTCTACTCTACGTACATTTACCCAACAAGTCGATGGGAAAGTTGATCAACTCGGTGCTGTTGTTTTGGCCTTGCTTCTGAGCAGGAGGATGATATATAGTACAAATACTCAAAAATAAATTACACAAAAGTAAAAGTGCGGTAAAATAAAAAAATGTGCTGGCGTGCCACCGCACGAGTGCGGAATGTAGAAAGTAGTAAAAGAATAAGGGTGAGCACCACTTGTATTTCAGGTCAAACGAATATAGGTCACCGGTGTCACCTTAGAGGAAATATTTACGAGTAGTCTCATACTCTGATCGATACTAGCGTAGAGACGAGTAGAGCTATCAAAGGGAATGAAACAAAACATTACTCCGAGAAGCTTCGCACAGTGATGATAACTCCGGAGAGTCGGAAGAATTTGCCAAGGCGTAGGGCTTTAGCGTATAAGCTTGTATCGACGAGGTCAAGTTGTTGTTTGTATTTGTTGTTGGTTGATTGTGTGTAAGTTGTGTGTGTTTCTAAACTGATCCTCTAGTCTTTCTTTTATAGTGGTTCACATAGTAGATAAGGATACGGTTTTTGCTGTATAGCAAGTTGAGTTGCACAAGGTTTCATCTTTCTTAGAAACAACATAATTGGGTGACGCAGTTCCAATCACGTATGAAAATTTATTTTAAGGCCACAAAGATGGACCCCAATCGACTCAAAGACTTGTAGAAGTTTTTAATGTTAATATCATAGCGTAGGCAATCACATTAGTTGCCTCTTATTGTAATTTTGCTTCGCCAGCTAGGTGGCGAGATAGTGTTTGAATTCCCTCATAAAGAATGACCCGCAAACCGAACTCCTCATGAAGAATGACCTGCGAACCTTGTGAACTTCTATTAGTGAGCCGTGAAGTATTATAGATATATCAATTAAAGACTATGATCCTTAGTCACTACAACCATGTATCCACATGCACACTATAATTAAGGATAATTGTTGGCTCCTTCAATTAAGCACTCAGCCAAGCTCGTTTCCTTAAACATCTCACTATGCAAAGTCCTTCACATGCAGATCTCACAAGCTCGCCAAGCAACTAAACAATAATTGATGGGTTCAACTTGGATAAGTTACGTTGCACAGTTCTTTTTTAAGTGAAGTCCTTTCCACATGAAAATTCTCCTCTTCGCGTGCAATACAGACTTCACCAGTCCTCTGCCACGCAACCAAGTATCGTTGACCAAGCCAACTTGCACATTTCACCGCTTTTAGTATGTCTTCTATGCGATAAATATTACTCTCTCTAATATGTGAAACGTACCACGTGAAGTCAGTCATCCAGCTCACGTGTCTTCGTAGTCTAGCAAATCGTCTCTAAAACCAATATTATTAAAGCTTGCTGATAACATGTGACGTGGACTATGGACTTGTCCGTATTCACTCAAAACATTTAAGATTTTATCTAAAGTATAGATTTGGATGTAATCAGCTGTACTACATATTATTACTCTAAAAGATAAAAACTTGGGAAAATTTGTTGAACGTACATATATGAACAAATATTCATGTATTATGAAAATTTACGTATCATAGTAACAATAAATGACTATACAAGAGTTACAGGCTACAGTTTTTTTAATAGAAAAACTTTTAACATTAGATATTAAAAACTAATAACATTAGACATTAAACAGAGGTGCCACCCAACGTTTCACCAGCAACGGTTACTAGCTGCGGCTGCTAGCTCCTGTTTGCAGAACATACTATCTATATATGAATATTGTTACGAATTTACGATTAAAAGGTGGCCATATAGTTTCCAGCTAGCTTGTTGCATATACAGAGAAATCTACCCTATAAATCATGGATAAGAGCACTATATCAATTAAAAGCTAGAGGTTTATTAACTTTGGTTAAACTTAATTCCCTTTGTATAGAAAAAGCGCTCCATCCTTTGAGTACCCATAGTAGCTTGTCCCAAAAGTGGAAAAGCCAAAACTTAGATCGATAACAACCTTTACCAAGCTCTAATCATTTATAAAGAATATATATGTAGGACAAAGAACAAAACCCATCATATTGCATGTTTTATGTACGAGCTAGCTAGCTTTTCAGTACTACTGGAGACCAGTGACTGTAGATTTGGAGACTATTGCGTGCGCGGGAGAGGTGGAAGCTAGTGTGATCGAATGAGAGGTTCAAATATAAAGAATGATGTCTTTTCTTGTCTCTCATGTATCCTTATTAAGATGATGGCATTGCACTACGTAGTCCTTTTCCCTTCGTGCCCTTTCGGCGCCCATTAGAGATCTTCTACCTCTATCTGCCTTCATCTTTGACCATTGCTTAAACAATACATGCATGTAATATTCTTCCAATTATTGCCAAATCGACTCCTTCGATTTGACAGGTTAGAGCTAATACTGTACAGAGTTTTAATTTTTCAATGCATCTACAAATTTCATGAGATTTAAACTCATTTCTTTTAATCTTCAGGTTTCGATAATGTGTGTTATATATGATTTATGGATCATAATTGACATCGTAAGAAGGCTCAGCATGCGACGAAACTTGTTATCTCCAGCAACTAATTTCACATAAGGATCGGAAGTGCTTGCTTCTACATGCAAAATCATTGTTTAAAAAAACGGACACCTAGCCCGATTAGGTGGAGTCTAGGCGGAAAAACTAAACATAAAGCTTAATTTTGGTGTTGGGCGGACACATTAGGCGATGCCGATTAATCGGTAATTAAGTGGGACGCCTAGCGATTACGCTGTAATTAAACAGGATTAGGCGCTGCAATTTTTTTAAAAAAATTTAAACCCTAAACAACCTAATGCTATTAAACCATAAACAACCAAATTATTTTTTTGTGTGTTTTTATTTGGATTTTTATTTTTGAACTATTGTTTGATAACATTATTTTAAGACAATGTATTTTGTTGACATTTCTTTATAATTTATATTATAATATACCATATAAATATCACTACCAGGATAAGCACTTTAGCCGACGAAATTTTTTCGTCGGCCTGTTCACTATTTTCGTCGGCTATAACCTTAGCCGACGACACGTCGTCGGCTAAGAAGTCGTCGGCTATAATTCGTCGGCTATACTTATAGCCGACGAAATAAAGTCCGTCGTCGGCTATACTCCAACACTTAGCCGACGAAATAATATAAAAAATTCGTCGGCTATAATCCAAAACTTAGCCGACGAAATCATATAAAAAATTCGTCGGCTATAATCCAACACTTAGCCGACGAAATAATATTAAAAATTCGTCGGCTATAATCCAACACTTAGCCGACGATATATTAATATTTCGTCGGCTAAAGTTTTTAAAAATTAAAAATTAAATAGAGAATAGCCGACGAAATTTGCACAATTTCGTCGGCTATGATACTTTTAGCCGACGAAATTTGCCATATTTCGTCGGCTAAAGGTTGTTGGAAAAAAAAAACTAGCATAGCCGACGAAATATGGTAAATTTCGTCGGCTATAGTACTTTTTATACTAGAAACCCAAACAAAATTTATACATTACCATCCAAGCAAGCTGCAAATTACAGAAACAATTTCATAACCAACAACAACACACTATCTAAAGTAACATAAACATTTTGCATTAAATTTTCAATTCATAAATTGTTCATAAACCTAAAAAGTAAATTAATATTTGTTCATAAACCTAAAAAACTAAATAAATAATTGTTCATAAACTTAAAAAACTAAATGAAGTCGATATCGTCTAAATCAATATCTGCTCTAGGATGAGGTTGTTGGGGAGGTTGGGGAGGTTGCGGCGGCTGAGGTAAGACAATAGGCGTGGGCATGGGCGGAAGCGGAAGTCCCTGCTGCTGTGCAGCCATCAAATTTTGCATGTACTGGAACATCTGCTGCTGCTGTGTCTGCTGGGCGGCATAGACTGCTACATTGTACTCCTGTAGAGCGGCAGTATATGCTGCTTGGGCGGCCTCTCTCTCGGCAGTATATGCTGCTTGGGCGGCTTGCTGTTCCCGTAACATCTGAACTTCCGCCTCAAGCTGAGTCGTTCTGCTGCTGGTCGAGGCTCCTTTTTTTCTGAAACCCAGGAGTGGTTTTCAGTACCCCCTCGCCCTTCTTTCCCAGACCCCGACAGTAGAAGTTATTTCCGGACCTAAATTACGTATTCTGTCCGGACCTTCAACTACAAATAGTTTCATATCGAGGAGACGCAACTAGCGGTATAAAATTTATAAGAAAAATAACCGTCGGAGATAGGGCGTCCTCTATGGCGAACGAATAGAAAAAATGCAATGACCGCAAGTATTGGCACCGAAACTTATCGGAATTACGTGAAATTTCAACCGTAGACATATTTCATCGTTCCGGTCATATCTTATCTCACGACTTTTTTCTGTTTGAAGCATCTACGTATAGTTTGTTTTTAAAACGGAACATTTACTTAACACTTAGTAAATTAGTTATACAACATTAGTATGCATATTTTGATTATGACAATCCATCTTGTGAAACGAAAAACCGACCGTCAATATCATCATTATGTTGAAACATGTGTGAGGGTAAAATTTCAGCATCATCGGACACACGTAAGGGCTCGATCCGCACGGTCAATCCCGTTGGTCAAACCCCTAAACACAAACAAACGGTGATTTGGCCACCTAAATTACGTATTCTGTCAGGAACCTTCAACTACAAATAGTTTCATATCGAGGAGACGCAACTAGCGGTATAAATTATTATTTTATTCATTTAACTTTAGGCGACGAAATATAAGGGTATTCGTCGGCTATACTTTAGGGTTTAGGGTTTAGCCGACGAAATATTAGGGTATTCGTCGGCTAAGATACTTTTAGCCGACGAAACATGTTGTATTTCGTCGGCTAAAACTGTCAAATAGATAAAAAAACAGTTGGTTTAACCGTACCCATAACAATTTCCTGCATATATAACCAACATTAAGATACATTATGAATTGTAGAGCTTGTACCATATAAAACACATCAAATTGTATTACAAATTCAAATAACTAAGAAGGCTCGTAATCAGAATCATCCGATGAGTCTTCTTCGGTGTCAGAATTAATTTCCGGTAATCTATGCATTTCTACATCACAAGAGTCGTCGTCTGTTTCTTGATTTGGATCCACATCAATAAGGCGAGCGTCTAAATCACGAATTCGAACCGAACGACCCGGTTTAAAATTATTAAGGCGAATTGTAGAGGAGTCAGGAATACCTATTGCACTGTGTTCTTGATACGCAACATTTTCTTCCTCGTCTTCGGCCTCTCCAAGTGTAGCCGCCCGGTAAATGTTTCGAGGGTGCACAAGATTGACTACTTTCCACGCGTCACCCTTAACAAGGTCATCAAGATAAAACACTTGTTTCACCGATGTCGCAAAAACAAACGGGTCATCTTCGTAACAGCTTGTACCAGTGTTCACCGATAAAATCCCGTACTGATCAATCTTCATGCTCTGAGAGCTTCTAGTATCAAACCATCTACACTTGAACAGGTGCACGGTCATGCCTTGCCCATAAACGAGTTCCACCACTGAATCAAGAACACCGTAATAATCAACTCCATTCCGGCCACCATGCGCCATAACCCCAGAATTCTGTGTTCTTCGTCTGTTGTCTCATTTCACATATAAATTGCACGCCATTGACCTTGCACATCGGGTAAACTCTTGACATTATCGGCTTCATAGCTAGAAGTCTTAGTTCGTGAGACCAATTTGGGTGACCATCAAATTGAATATGGTTCATCTGCAACCAAAGATTCAATGTATTATAAATATGAATAATTATGCAATCAAGGAGACTTGCAACATACAGAATTAAAGAATTGCATACCCAATCGCCAAAATAGTTCGCGAACTCCTTGTTGTGGTAGTCGAGATCACCTTGAATGTCTGGACAGTGTAGATGGATGTCTTTCCAGTATTCAACTTCTTGACAGTTAATCAATACCCACCAATGGGCTATGACGAGCTCATGGGGTTGCAACTTGTAGGACTCTGGTAAAATTCCATAAACTTCAACATCATTTGAGACTATGGAAAGGTTAAACTTCGGTTCATCAACCGGTATGGTTTGTGGAGTTTCCTTCAATGCTTCTAGATACAACTTCATGTAGGTGACGCACTCGTGCGCAATATATGCTTCTGCTATACATCCTTCAGGCGCGGATTTGTTAGCCACATAAGCTTTGTAGTCTCCAAGTTGTCTGTAAATAAATAAATTTGTTGTCATATGTTACGATTATACAATGAACATGTACAATAAAAACATTAGGTGTAAAAAACATACCTTTCCATAGGATACATCCAAGTATAGTGTACTGGACCGGTAAGCAACAATTGCTCGGGAAGATGGATCATCAGGTGCGGCATGATGTCAAAAAAATTTGGAGGAAATATTCTCTCAAATTTACACATGATATAAATAATGTCCTGTTGCATTTCCCGGAGATCAGATTTTGTCACTTCCCTTGTGCATAACTTCTGGAAGAATCTTGACAACGCTACTAACGGCTCCACCACCTGACGGGGAAGGAACGGTCGAATGAAAATAGGGAAGAGACGTTGTAGCAGAATATGACAGTCATGACTCTTTAACCCGTACATTTTATTGTCCCGAATGTTTACACACCGGGCTATATTTCCTGCGTAGCCTGAAGGATACTTCACAGAACTCAACCACCTGAAAATTACGTTCTTCTGTTCAGACTTCACGGTGTACGGAGCTTGAGACATTTTTTTCTTCCCTTCTTTCAACCACAAATGTATTCGTATCTCCATTTTTTTAAGATCAATGCGTGCCTTCGGACCGTCTTTCGTCTTTCCCTCCAAGTTCAGCACGGTTCCCACCACACTGTCACACACTTTCTTTTCTATGTGAATCACATCTAGGTACTGCCTGATCAACAACTTACTCCAGTATGGGAGTTCCCAGAATATGCTCTTATGTGTCCAAAATTTATACCTGTCGGGTCTGTCAGGTATTGCCGCCACTATATTGGGATGATTGCTGAGCTGCCCAAAATCATACTCATTAAGCACTGCTAAAATTTCTTTCCCTGTCCATCTTCTAGGAGGCACACCAAGTTC
This sequence comes from Comarum palustre, assembly GCA_951800085.1. NCBI lineage: Eukaryota > Viridiplantae > Streptophyta > Magnoliopsida > Rosales > Rosaceae > Comarum > Comarum palustre. The sequence goes on from OX637586.1 coordinate 17,767,480, forward strand.
TACAGTCCCATCAAATGCCTTGTCATCGAACCGCCATTCGTGATCATACGGAAGGAGAGGACGGTGACCCAATCTACATATCTTGTTGCAATGACTACTGCTCCCCTCATCGCTTAGGCACTCTGGACAAGCCTTGTATCCCCTAACAACGTTGCCCGACAACATCCCACGAGCAGGAAAATCACTAATGGTACCAACAACCATAACATGCATCTGGAACATCTCGTGCATGAACTTATCATAAGTGGGATGACCAACGTCCCAAAAAAACTTAAGCTCTTCAATCAAGGGTCTCAAATATACATCGAGACACTTCCCTGGATAACCGGGTCCCGGAATCAACAAACTCAACATATTGTATTCCTTCTTCATGCACATCCATGTAGGAAGATTGTATGGTACCAAAATCACCGGCCATACACTGTATTGAAGACTCATGTTGCCAAAAGGATTGAACCCGTCGGATGAGAGCCCGAGCCTCACATTTCGGACCTCAGACGCAAAATGAGGAAACTCCCTGTCTATATGCTTCCAGGCCTCCCCGTCAGCAGGGTGTATAAGGGTATCTTCGCCTTGCAATTCCCTATCAGCGTGCCATCTCATAGATTTGGCCGTGTGTGATGACATGTACAACCGTTCCAGCCTATCCCTCAACGGGAAATACCGAAGTACCTTCATAGGTTTCCTATTGCCTGCAGGAGTCAACTTATACCTGTCACTCTGACATACTGGACATGTGTCAAGGTCACCAAGGTCATTCCCTTCTGGATCTTTACCCCAGAAGAGAACACAATCATATCTGCATGCATGGATCTTGATGTAGGAAAGCCCAAGATCTTTCAGTATACATCGGACCTTATGATGAGTGGTAGGAAGACGATGACCGTGGGGCAGCATCGAAGCAGTGTACTGTAGATACTCATCAACAGCCTTCACAGTCGATTTTGTCTCAACTTTAATCTTCATAACGTCCATCACACTTTCAAGAACCGTTTTCTGACAACCAGGGTACACAGGGGTCTGTTGGAAAGCAAGTAGTTTGTTGTACCTGTCAATACCAGCAGTGTTGACAACTCTAAGGAAGGGCTGCACCGGGTCAGACATATACGGTCCTTCAAAGCATACACCCCTCTCATAAGGAAACATATCGTTGATGAAGGCCGTTGTTGGATCGTTGGATGTACTGCCCGTCTCAGAAAATTGCCCATGATCATGCGGACCCCTTGATGATGTTTCACCGTGATATATCCAACATGTGTACTTCTCCCAAAACCCATTACTTTTAAGGTGCTGCCAAACCTTGTCAATTGGAAATTGATACATATCGCTGCGACACTGACATTTAGTGCACGGACAATAGAAAATTGTATTCCCTTTAGCATTATTGATCACATATTCAATAAAACTAACAACTCCTTTAGCATATCTTTTGTCCCATTTTGGAAGCGAAATCCAACTCTTATCCATATCCTGAGAAAATAACATAATATATATGTATAAACGCTAATTAATTAAATTTACGAATCATTCAATTTATATTATATCTGCAGTTAACGTACAATTAATATATATATATATATACATGCATATATATAATAATTACTAATTAATATAATCAAATTAATATATATATATATATATATATATATATATATATATATATATAACAACAACTTCATATATATTATCAAACCCAAATCGATCAACTCAATCACACTCAAAACACAATATAATCAACTCTAATTAAAACTCAAAATCAATGTGCATAACGAAAATAAAACTCTTAAATCAACTCAAAAACAAGATATATACATATACGTACCTATATATAGCGCCACAAACTAATTTCGGACAGATTTCGACAACACCCAACAATTTCGCCAACCCCAAAACTTTTTCTCCCGTTTTTTCTTTCAAATCAGCTACTGTCTAGATCTGGAAATATAAAGCATTTTAGCCGACGAAATTATATATATCGTCGGCCAAAGTTTTAAATTTTCGTCGGCTATAGTTCACAGACTATAGCCGACGAAAAAAACTATTTTAGCCGACGACACAACATTTCGTCGGCTAAAAGTCCACTTTAGCCGACGAAAATTTCACTTAGGCGACAAAAGTTTTTTTCGTCGGCTAAAATAGACTTTAGCCGACGAAAAAAAATTTCGTCGGCCTGTTAATTTTTTTTTCGTCGGCTATGATACTTATTCTGGTAGTATATATAAAAAATAATCCACCTAATTACCGTCTAATTACCGATTAAACTTTGTCTAAACTGTTAGGCGTTAGACAATAACTGCACCGTCTAATCCCGCCTAACGTCTTTTTACACCTTGTGCAAAACATATGCAACCACTTTATGTGTTGCCGAATTTGTCTTTGCGGCTTTCACCTAATTTTGCGAGTTGAATGTTCTTGGTTTATGCGTCGGTGTAATCCATTCTGCATCATAGAGAAAGAAAACGTTTGCAATATTCAGTTAGCTATGCCTATCAGACTAGGACAGTGAAAGATGGCGTCAAACGCTTTGAGATTCAGCTAGTTGTCTGTCTAGCTTCTAATCTGCGAATTGAAAATATACTCAAAACAATCAAGAAAAAAGTTTGGTCGGGATTAAGATGCCAATGTTGGGAAATTGTTCATCTAGAAATTTGATGGAAAGAATAAAATAACAAGCCAAGAAGAATACAAGATTTAACGAGATTCAGCCAATATTATTGTCTACGTCTTCGGAGAGTACCACATTCACTAATGAAAAAATTACACAAGTACAAGATTACACCGCTCAAGTTTATACCCAATCCAAGCCCTTGTATCCAAAAGGATACCTCTTGTACACCCACTCTCAACCTAAAATATTATTTACATCAAGAGTTATTCACACTTTTGAACACAACTCACTCTAACTTCTATACACAAAGACCTTTAGAGTTGTTCTCTTACTCTTCTTACGTTGTAGTGTCGAATAAGCAAAACTCTCATTTATAAAACAATTGATAGAAGTCTCTAGCTATCCCCTCAAAAAAAGATAGAAGTCTTTAGCTAGACTTTCTCAATCAATGTCCATTCATGTAACTCTTTAGGAAGAATAAGAGGTGTAAGTCATAAAATTAACACAAGTATTTATTCCCAATACATGCACAAAACTATGAATTAATTTACCATATATAAGTTATCACCATGCACAAACTAGTAACTATTATCCATTCATGTCATGCATAACGTCTCCACCATGGAGAGAAAACCAACATCTAATATATCAGCAACAAATATTGATGCCCAACAAAGCTAAGCAATGTTTGTCATATCTACAAGGGCATTTTCATCTCGTTGCATGTGTATGTTAGCTTCTTATTTGGTTTGTATAAGAGATAGGTCTGTCATATTCTCTTTTTCTTAGTTTTTTGTATTGTGTTTTCTCTTTCACATTTAATAAAATTTAGGCATGGGACTGAGTCTCCCACCTAGGCTGGGTTCCAAACCCGTAAAAAATGCTTGTGTTAGGATTCTTATAATCTAGTGAGGGATTACGGTCACCTCATACATATAGAAGATATCATTCCTTGATCTTGTATATGCTTTAGTTCAGCTTCTACGTAGACAATTCTTAACTTCAGTACTAATTACGAGTGGAACCAAATTAAGTAGGTAGATCCCTTGGATAAAAGCAACCCCATCTCAGTGACGAGCTCATATAATGACACTAGTAGAAAAAAAACACTTAGCCGTTAGAATAATAAATTTCCATCGTATACGATATACTAGTAGCTGACGGAATAAACTTCTGTAGCCTAAGTTATCACCTAGGCGACGGAATAAAATTCCGTCAACTAAGTATACCGTAGGTGACGAACTAGTTTACTTAGATGACAAAATTTTTATATATAAATATAAATGATTATTTAAAATAACTTAGACGACAAACACTTGTTTCGTCGACTAGGTTATATCTTAGGTGATAGAAAAATTCACTTAGTCGACGAAACCATTTTTATACAAAATAAATAAATTTAACAACCACTTAGTCGGCAACTTTATATTTCTGTCGCCTAAGTTCACCCAAAATTTTCAAATTTTGTAAACTAGGGCGTCAAAAAAATTATAACAACCACTTATTAGTCGACAGAATATATTATCAGTCGCTTAAGTTCCGAAAAATTTGAAAAAAAAATTTCTTACCAAAAATTTCAGAAATTTTGTTTTTTTTTTCAAAAGTTTCGAGATCGATTCCAATTTTTTTGAAACTATATCTATATATAGCCAACCCCTCAATATTATCTCTTTCATCTCTCTACCCTATATCATTTTCTTCTTCTATCCCTCATCTCTCCTTCACCCCGAAAACCACACGCCGGAAAACACATAGCTCTTCCTCTGCTCGGTTCTCTCTCCTTAAGGTTCCTCTTCAAAAACCAAGGCCACAAAGAGCTAGGTTCTCCAGGTCAAGGTACGGCCACATAACCAATCGTACTCGCCGTTGTGATCGAAATTGAATGTTGGCTGGAAACCCAGAATACCTTCTCTCCTTCGATTCACATTCGTTAGACCTCGTATCACGAAATTGAGAGCAGATGAAGGATGACGAGCTCGAGACGAAGCCGTAGATATCAGGTTTGTGCCGGGAGATGGTCAGACGGTAATTTTCTCTGATTGTGGGTTGTACGTGGTTGTGGATGGTGATGGTGGTTGCAGTTGTTGTGGGTGCATGGTGATGGTGATTGTGATGGAGGAGTGGTGGTGGGATTTGGGAGCGGTGGAAGTTTCAAACTAAAAAAAATCGAAAGGGAAAATTAATTGTTTTGAAATTATCATTTATTATTAAAAAAATAATTATTTTCTAAATTTTTACTTTTCCGTCAACTAGGAACTTAGCCGACAGAATAACTCTTCTTTGCCGACGAAAATTGCTATTCCGTCGACTCAGATCTTAGCAGACGCGTCTAAGTCAACAGAACTTCCGTCGACAAATATTTATTTTTAACAGATGATTTTATTCTGTCAGCTAAGCGTCAAGATTCAGTTGTGTGAGTAGTTGTGGGTACTCGCATATGAAAATGATTAAAGTCATGTAATGTATATACGAAACACCAATGCCAGATTGTCGTAGATTAATCACAGAAAAATGGAAAGAAGGGCCGCGGTGCCAAACCAAACCCTTTGTTCTGCATGCACGTCTTCCAATCTGTCTCCAAATTAACCAAACCGAGCTAGTTTTTTTGGCAAAAAAGTGAGCTAGGTTTACCCACCACACCACACCACACCACACCACACCACACCTCTCCAGCTCTCAGCTTATAATAAGAAGAAGCACATGACATTACCTGAAAAGGCTACGTTTCAAAATGCAACTAAGTATTAGTCAAATGCTGCAATGCGAAAAGCTAGACCACCCACACACATGCATTACCTCCTTTACTCTTTGAAAATTAACTTGTGTGAGTCTAGGGCACCCTTTCTCTCAATCTTTGCTTTCCTCAGTTCTGTCCCGATCATTGTTTGGCCTACAAACAAGTATTGTCGGCCACACATACTCCCCCCTTCCCTCTAATATAGCCTTTCGTTTTCTTTGACTGACTCGATTAGCCAAAACCACTGTTTGTTTAATCAGTAAGCGGAATCTCAGTATCTTAGAACCCAAATCCACTGTTTGTTCATATCCATGATAAAAGAAGATAAGAAGAGATCGACTATAATATGCATCCGAGAGATTTATTGGTGTCTCCTAAAGATATGTGATCAAAATAATCCAATTCAAACCGGAAAAATATAAATATTTAATGTCTCTCGTGAAATGACTAGTCTTGAAAATAGAGTCGAACAGAACTTATAGATATCACAAGACAGAAAACAATTTAGAGGCCTTCTGGCGAGTGCTGAATGGGTTTAAAACACTGCATATAGCTAAAGTATAAAACCTCACTACTAGAATAGGTATAGTTGAGTTGAAGAGCGGCCTTATTATTTAAAGCACTCAAGATGAACGGGAACAATGAACTAATAACGAGATACGCATTTGCAGCATGAATAAGTTTGAGATAAGATGTGAACAAGGACTCGTGGATGAAGCTGCAAACAATGATCATGGTACTCGTTGCTTTCTCTTCGTCTTTGCTTTAATTACTTTATTGTGGGGGTGGTAATAATAGAATTGTAATGATGTGTATGTAATTTAGTTTCATATAATAGTGAAGGGGTAATTATTGAGGCCGCACGTGGTGGCTGACTCTAGAGTTTCTGTCACAAATTGATTTCTCTGTTTCGATTTTTATTGTTTAGATTTGTTTGGATGATTTAAAATTTAGAGGCACGCGTCACCTCATCGCCTGAATGATGAGCTCTTGTCAGAAAACAGCTCAGCTTTCTCTTCCTCTGATTTGCCTCTATGGTGGGAGCATGGTGGATTTTCAGACTGGACTAGGTAGAATGGAAGAAGAGGAAGAGATTGGTGGTGGTGCGCCGTCGAGTGGTAGCGGGAATCGTCAGCGTCAGGCGGAATTCGTCGGAGCTCGAGAGATCTCGGAAGAACCAGGTTGACCGAGTTTGGAGGTTTTGATCGAGTCAAAGGTCTAACCTCCTTTTATAAGGAAATTGACAGCCATGATTTAATCTGGAAAAGATCCAACGATCCAGATTAAGTGGAGGGTAAAACGTAAATGGTTAAATGGTAAAACTTACTTACCAGAGTGGTAATTAAAAAATGACCAGAAACTTTAGAAATTCATAGAAAATAGACGGAAGCTCCAAAAAATATTCTGAAAAATACCGGGAGACTCGTGTTGACGTGCTCTTTGACATCGGCATCTAAGATCAAACATTTGACCATTTGGTAAAATCTTGATATTTTACCCTTGCACCTCAAATGTAAACTACCAAGTGCGGTTACTATCCTTCGGTAACTCGTCAAACTCGGTAAATTTTACATGGGACGCTATACGGCGAATGTGGGATTAGATTGTCGGTCCTCTTCTTCGTCTTCGTCTTCTTCCATGTAATTGGATTGAGGGTTATACATGATGAGAGATTGATTAGAGCTCTAGGTTTAGAGTTTGATTGAGAATGTGGATTTTGACAGAGCTGAAAAGTGGAAGCAGAGTAGAAGTTCTGGGTCGATGACGAAGGGAGTGGATGGAGGATGGGAAAAGGTTGATGGTAGATTAGTGGTATCGATATGTATAGTGTTGATCACAAAATTATCCTTTGTTAGCATAATAATCAAGGAGTTATCAATAATAATCATAATTTTCTAAATAGTAGTTATAGTGATGGTAGTTTTGGTATTTAAAATACATTAGGATGTTAGAAATTTGGTGATATTTACTTATTAATATATAAAAGGGCTATATATAATATATATAATTATTTTATTCACACGCTTCCAAATGCTTCGCTTCAATTGAATTTTGAAAAAAAACGCTTCCGCGCTTCTGAACGTTTCGCTTCCCCGTTTCCGCTTCTGTGCAACGTAGTTTAAAACTATTGGATTGAGTATAATCTGGTTCCATGATGTCATCCTCATGTCATCTTTATTCATTCTAATGGTTTTAAACCATCCAAGCAATAAAATTTCATGTAAAGAAGCCGGATCCTTTGTGGACGTGTGTCAGGACCCACCCCGAGTTGAACCCCTTTTAACCCGAAGTAAGTCCTGCGGGGACCACCTCCCAAAGAAGATTCTGCCGAAAAAAAAAATCGACATAGTCTCCCTTGAAAAGTGGACAACCCTTAACCTGCAATAACCCACAATACACTTCAATACCAATAACCATCCGAAAACTCCTGGAGCCATCCTGCTCCCAATAACCAACAACACCACAAGATACACATCTAATAAATCCAACAAATAGTTCAACATCTCCGAAAGTAAATGATACATAAAGTTCCAAATCCCTAAGAATTATCCGACAAATAAATCTACCCGATGTGTATCAGAGCGTCTAAGATTAAAGCAGTAACATAGGTATATTACAAGTAGGTCAACCCGGAACCTACTGATAGTGCGGAATGTGGCGGTAACTATGCTGGGCCTCCAAGTAGTCTAGGTGGGTCGAGCACTGCAATTTGGGCATTTTAAAACAAAGGGCCCAGGGGAGAAACATTTAAAAACTGTCAGGGTGAGTGGACAAAAAATCAAATATAAAATCTCTAATTCCTTTAATGTTCTCCCTCTACTTTTTCTAAGGAAAATCCGCATGCAGGTAAAACATAAACAATGCATTGGCTCAAAATATAAACAATTATGTGGGGTGTTAACCTCATCCACGAGAAAACCGACCTGCTCTATTCGGGAGGGTCTAATGACCAGCTACCACCGAAGAGGGTCCCCGGCCTGCTCTATCCGGGAGGGTCTATTGACCAGCTCAACCGGAGAAGGTCCCTGACCTGCTCTATCCAGAAGATGGTACCCGCTCTAACTGGAGAGGGTCCATGCTAGCAAACAATCCTTATATCCTTTTCCCTTTTTCAAAATCCCTTGAAAACCTGTAAAACCTGTAAGACCTCGTAAAACCTCGTGGAAACAATAAATCGAAAACCCCATTTAAAATCCGTGAGCCACATTTCTCCTTTTAAAAACATCCCCCTCCATATTCCCAAAACGGTGATAATCAATAAAACCATACCCTGGGAAAAATCCTTTAAAATCACGGGATGGGTTTGAACCTCTTTCCCGGTTTGTTACCTTTAAAATCCTTAAATCCCCTTTTTTCCCAAATCACCGTAAAACATATAAATAGAGGAAATCATATATATGCAGGAGAAACCAATCAAAGTATAAAGCATGCAATTTAATTTAAAACAAAGTCCACTCACAGATGCCGCTAGGTCTGCCGGCTACCAGATGGCTGCTCAGCTCGAGCTCCCCCACGTCCTGTCCAATACACACAACAAGTCTTAAACCCATAATCAAAGTGAGGGTAACCATAACGCTCTACCCTTAGCGTTCAACCTTAACCATCTAACAAAGTGTGGGGTGTCGGCCCCTAATACCCCAAATGGCGTACAAACTCTTAATTACGCTCTCGCGCCTAGCCGGTTCTCCCTAAACGACCGGTTATCCTTTAATTACACAATCAAAAACCCCAAACCTTCCAAACATTCTTAATATCACAACTAAATCCCTAAAAATTAGCAACTGCCCCTAATGGCCTTCCCTTAATTTTCACAATTTAATGGGCAAGAAAAACTGCCCAACAGTGGCGGCTCCGCCGCCGACGGCGGCCGCCGGCAAAAATTCCGGCCAGAATTCCGGCGACCTCGGATCGCCACCAAATTTTACCAGTAGCTTCGTTTCGTCATTTGGGACAACTTTCTAGTTCAACTCGAAGGCCAATTCGGCCTCTAACTAGGTCAAAAACCCGATGAACAGTAGACCCCGAAAATTTACATTTCAAAACTTCAAATCCTCAATTCTTCCTACACACTTCGAATCAAGCTACCAAATTCTAGGGGATTGTAGTACACCCAAAACCCATCCTAAACATATAAAGAATTCAACAAATGGTGATCTAGGGAGGGAGAAATTCGATCCCGAAAATCTACTGTACACACCAAGAACAAATCGGAATTTCTCCCGATTTACGGCGAGTTAGGTCGGAAAGCTTACATAGGATTGAAGTAGACTCGGAGGCCGAGCTTTTGGGACCGGTGCGCCGGCGGTTGGTGGCCGGACGGCGGCGCTGTGGCGCGCGCAAGGTCCGGCAGTGTTTTGCCGATCGGGAGCACGGGGAGAGAGAAAAAGAGGCTGGGTGAAAAATCTGATTTTTCACCCTGGTAACTCCTATATATAGCCTTTTTACCGCACAGTAACTTTATACTTTTGTTCATAACTTTCTTATACGATCTCCGATTTAAGCGTGCTACGTGTCTACGGACTCGTAACGACGCCCTCTACAACTTTCAAGAAGGAAGTTTCCCCAAATTCCTGACCTAACGAAAAGTCAACTTTTTGACCTTTCACGGTAAAACGGTTACTACGAAATGGTTAAAGATCAAAGTAACTTGGGTAGTAACCGACCGTAAATAGATTCTAGAACCGGGATGTGACAACGTGTGCGACTGAATGTTGGACGTCAAAAATCGAATCCCTTTCACCTTCATCAACGTGTGAGCAGAGGCGATGCCTATGGTATTGATGTAGAACGAAGGGGGTCGCTTTTCGACGAAAAATAAAGATTGGAGAACCTTTTGATCGTGACAAATTATTTCCGGACATCCAAGTTCGTTAGGCTTCTAGAAGTCTGTTTTAATTATTTTTGGAGCTTTATTTTTATTATTTTGTTTTGTTTTATTTAATTAATTTGTTTTGAACTTTATTTTATTCTATTTTATTTTATTTTAATCCATGGGCTTTTAGGTTTCATTGTTAGTTGCCCTAGGGTTTGTTTGCTTCTATATAAGGAGCCTCTATCAGTTGTATTTGATAACCTTGATTTATAAAAAAAACCTTTGAGTTTATCTCAATTCCTGATGGATTCCAGAACCTCTCGTGGATTCGAGATCAAAAATAGATTGGTGGATTCCAATCTCATATCCCTTTATTTTCCGCTGCATCAATTGGTAATCAGAGCTTGGTGGATTCCTGGTGAGTGATATATCGATCAATTCAGAAGCAAAAAAAACTGTATCAAAAACAGGCGTCGCTGACCCGACCCGGCGGACGAAGGTGGATACGAAGGCGTACTTCGCCCTCTCTTCTGCTCTTCTCCGATCAGTCGACAGCGCCACCCCAACCCGGCGCCTCCCCAGCCCAAGATTCCCCACATCGGCTCCACCCCCGGCAACTACATCGCCACCCAACCCGGCGCCTCCCCAGTCAAGGCTGCCCCCTAGGCTCCACCTCCGGCGCATCCGATGTAAGCCAGAAAACCGACCCGGAAATCGGCAGAATTTGGAACCCAGAAAAACTGGGTTTTCTGGAAGTCGACCGGGTTATCAGACCTGACCCGATAACAACCCGACCCGGTAGCCCGAACCGACCTGACTCGTTAACTGTCGACCTGATAACCGTCGACCCGACCCGGTTACCATCGACCCGATCCGGCCCTTAGCTGATCCGGCTCGGCCAGACGAAAACAAACAGGAGAAAGAAAGAAGAAGAAGAAAGGAAGAAGAGGAAGAAGAAGAAGAAGAAGAAGAAGAAGAAGAAAAAGAATAAGAAAGAGAAGAAAAAGAAAAAAAGAAGCTAGTATGAAACGTTGGATATTTACCTTACCAGATTACGACGACTTCAGAACAACGTGTTTCATAAAAAACAAGGTATGGTCAACAATAAATGATAGTGATCTATATGAAAATTTTGTTGCCAGCAAGGTGTTCATTCCCTTCGATTACCGATAATGAAGTTGAGCAATCCATTTTGGATTGATGATCGGGCACTTGTGACAGAGGTTTGTAAAGTTTCCATCTCTATAGGAGAATTTTATAACAAAAGGTTACTTGTCATGTGATTGATATGGATGATAGTGCTGTGTTTTTTGGAAAACCATGACATGAAAGTGTCAAAGGTAGTTATTGTAAAAATGAAACATATTTATTCATGAAGGAGTTGAACAAGTTTACAATCAAGCCTGCAAAGCCTGAAGCGTGTGAAAAGAATGTTGAAGAAATCACTTCGCAAATTAAAGAAGAATTTGCTCATGTTGACTTGTTTGTCAGTATTGAAGAAACCTCGCCTCATATGACTTTTTCAGAACCAGAACCAGAACCGGAACAATGACCATTCAAGAAGACAATTTTAGGAATCATGAAGAATTATCTCAAGTTGCATTTGACACTCATCTATGGTGTTGGATTCATGATTGTGCCTTCAAAGTTTGTAGAATCTCCGATTTCTAAACCACAAGTTCAATTATTGGATTTATTATTGAGTTTGTTTTTTTTTACAAATTATTCTTCTTTATTAAAGATGAACTCGAGGTCGAGTTCTTTTGAAGTGGATGAGACTGATGTAGAACGAAGGGGACTCGCTTTCCGACGGAAAATAAAGATCGGAGAACCGTTTGATCGTAACAAATTATTTCAGGACATCCAAGTTCGTTGGGCTTCTAGAAGACTATTTTAATTATTTTTGGAGCTTTATTTTTATTATTTTGTTTTGTTTTATTTTAATTAATTTGTTTTGGACTTTATTTTATTTTAATCCATGGGCTTTTTGGTTTTATTGTTAGTTGCCCTAGGGTTTGTTTGTTTCAATATAAGGAGCCTCTATCAGTTGTATTTGATAACCTTGATTTATAAAAAAACCTTTGAGTTTATCTCAATTCCTAGTGGATTCTAGAATCTCTCGTGGATTCGAGATCAAAAACAGATTGGTGGATTCCAATCTCCTATCCCTTTATTTTCCGTTACATTAGGTATGTAGATCATTTATGTACCTAATTAGTAACTTATTCCTTTGTTTATTCTTACGTATGGAATATTGTAGGTAAAAAGCCGTGAAACTTCTGGTCACACGAGTGGATATTATTCTACTACTTATTGTTCGACGTGAAAATGTGGTTTATTCGAACAACCAAGCTTGAGGGCGTGCCAGTACCTATGGGTCAGCTACAACCTTGGTCTTGATGCTCGTTCGCCTTCTGACTTCTCTTCAAACGATTATTGTACAGGCGTTGGTTAGACCTGCATTCAGGTTCTTCTTAGACCTAGCTGAAAAGCAACTAGGATTTTTCTCCTCTTCTTCTGAAGCAGACGTATCTTACTCGGACCGAAATGGTTGAGCAGAGCTATAATTCAGGATTGCAGATCGTTCATCAAAGGGTTCCTTGACAAACCGAGGATATTTGCTATGGTTATTTACCCTAAAAATGGTTTTAGCGGGTATTCGCCTATGGATAAGGCTTTTATGACGTGGTGGTGGACTGTTCGCTCATGGATGAGGCTTGGTGAGTAGAAGCGAGTAGTGCTCACGGATGAGGCTTTGGTGAGGTAGCAGCGGATATGCCGACGGGTCGGGCTTTGGTGAGTAGCAGCAGAGAATGCTTACAGATAGGGCTTTGGTGGACAAAAAGACTCGAGGAATCTTCTTGGTAGAGGTGCTCTGAAGAGGCTTGTTTTGCAGTGTGCAAAAATTGTGTTGAATCGTTGAGATGTGTTTTTTGATGATGTACCCTGACCCCTTTATATAGTGAACACTAGGGTTGTTTTTTCTTGCGGATCAAGACATATCAAATCTTAATCGGATCATAGAAAGAATCCTTAAGCAATTGTAAATCCTTGCCAATCAGGACTTCAAATGGAAAGAAAATCTTTAAATTACTTAAACCGCAAGAATCGGTCCAATGAGCTCGAGGAGTCAGCATTCGCCAAGAAATATTATTTTGGCCCAAACATAGCCCCCCAGGTCTTGAAGGAGAATCCATACGTCTTGACTGAAAAGACCTATAGTCCTCATGTATCATTCATACCGGCGAAAGTCACTCACTGACTCAACTAACAAACACCAATTTCAAACGTAGGTCTTGACTCTTGAAGCTTCGACAATAATGAACAGTAGCTAGGTAGCCCATATAGCAGCACAATTAATGACCAACATGATAATCATGTAATCAACTTGAATACCTTGCCTTCGGAGATGATGAAACACATTCTAACGACAACATGCCTTAAGCTCACGTTGACCAACTGGATGCAGATAAGAAGTCCCTCATGCTTAATTAAACATGGTAGCAAGACCACAAACATTGGTCTTGATGATAATTGATGGCAATGAATCAAGAAAACTTAGCCTTAAGGTAGACATACTTGTACTTCCCTCTAAATGAATAAGAAGAGCTTGAACCAACCACTTACTGGTTGTTTAATAATTTGAAGTTGTCCTTCAACATCATAACATCTGAGACGGACCAATTCTCTTAAAAAGAACTGCCAAGAAGACTAAGAAACTAGCCCCAAAACAAACTTCATCAAAAAACTGATGACATTTTGCTGCTCATGATGTCTATTTTAAGCACGATTTACTCCATGCTCAGATGATGATTCTGATCGGTTTTAGGCTTGAGAATGTAGTACAATATATGTACTTGAAGGATTGATAATGCGAACGGCCAAAGAAACTCAGAAAGATGACACAAATGATCTCATAAAACAGCCCCAAGAAATACATTGTTTGGGAATTCAGCTTTTTCCTTATTATTTGGCCAACTTGAAGAGCTTGTATCTTAAGCGTCCCATGGTATTTTTGGATGATTCTTGATTCTAAAATACTCTACAACATCCCAACTTGATGTATAAACAAAAACCCCAGTGATAGATACATGTTAAGATAAAGAAACAATGACACCAAAACTCATTACAGTTCAGTTTTTCTGGAATGACTGCTTCAAGATGCCAACTTGTAGACCTCATAACTCACTCCTCAATGCAGCGAATGACATGATTCTTTATCCTACTTGTAGTCCAACATACTAGCTTCAAAGTGATATATGGCGAACCCATGAAAGGAGGCGCGAATGAGTCATGAAAATGCCTAAAAATAAGCCAAATCTGAAATTTTCAGATTTTTCTTTATAGGGGCTGACTTGGTTGGTGATTTCCATAGGTTTTTCTTGTGATTTTTAGGTAATTGAGCAGCCAAACATGTTCTTTATCATCAGTAGTACATGTCCAAAGTCTTAAATGCTTGATATGAATCTCCTAAAAGCTTGGAACTATCGACAAAGTACCTTGAGATACTAAGTTTTCTTGAGTCTTGACAACTTTTTGCTGCTGCTAATATTTTCAAAATAATAGGCCACAGGTGTTGGTCTTGAATTATAATAATCAACCTCAAGAATAGATTGACTAAATAAACTTCAAAACCATAAATTGGTTTTGAAGAACCACAAGGGTTGGTCCAAAAAATAAGCAAATAATATTGAAATTCTAAAAGTTACAAAATTTTCAAAATTTTGCCATATGAATTAACAAAATATGTATAGTGTAGCCCCCTCAGTTTAATTGGATGCAGTGAGTGTAATGAGAGTAGACCGATTAAACTGATCTTGCATACTTCCGGAATATGCTTCTCTTGGAGAACATGATGTAGAGAATTGAGCTGCATATGTAGAGTTGAAACTTACTTTTCGCTATGCTTGTGCTAATTTGGCTCCATGAATGAGAATTACTAGCCTTCTTGTGGTGATCAGACACAAATAGACTTGTGTTGTAACTGTGAACGTCATGCCAAACCATATGTCTAGTCTTCTTATACTATTGTTATCAACTCTGTGTACATTCTCAAAATATATCAAAGCGTCCTCTACACTCCTAACAAATGTCAAAATTTCTATTTTTGTATCAGCTCCATACTCATAATACACTCACAAAACAACTCAAAAAGTTGTTTGTAATTGAAATGACGATATATAGGTCACAGTTTGCAGCCCCCAGTATGGACTTGATTATAAGAAAAGGTTGTTGGTCTTCTTTTTCATTGTGGCAGCGAATGCTATAAGACTAGTCATAAATCAATTTTTACTTCATGCAAGAAACCCTTAAGAAAGCTGCAGACTCCCTTCCACCATCTTGTTGTGGATGTAACATTAAACACACAATAACTTCTTTGAAGATTTTTGCTGCCAACATGAGGTTTGAAGCCCTCCTGTATAGTAGAATCTTCAGCGAATGGCTGCTGTAAAGTCTGTGAACCCCAATACTGGTTTCAAGACTATTCTTCACATGAGGTAAATTCATGAAGACACCTTGGACTTTGAATTACTCCTAGCATGATCATGTTGGCCCCTCTTCTTTGAACCTTTTAGTATATATACAACAACACACATTTGTTGTTGTTAGATGGACATCTGCTGTGCATGAAACTTTATGAACACCAGAGAAGTTAATTCTCATATGATCACAAACTTGGCTAGTAAGCTGGTCTAATATCCTTTCTTTCTCAAACTGTAGCCATGCATGCAATTATACGATGTTTGCAAGTCTCCACTGATATATGACACAAGAGATATGCCAAGAAATATGGTACTAGTGCCTCTTCCATCTATATTCATTCATCATTACTCAACAAACTCGATTGAACGTATGTCATTCATTCACTACAATTTAGCTTCAATGTTCAATTCTGCTTCACTGTTTAGTAATGTTCTAGGACACCATTATGCAGAAGACTCTTTTCTTAAATCCACTTTCCGGACTTATGCCACAGTAATTTGGCATAATCAATAGAAATCTTGTTATCCTGGCAGCTCTTTCTAGTAATCATCTTATCTCAAGTGGGATCATTCTTATGGATATATCAATCCATACACACACCACTCAGAACCACCATGTACCAAGTTACACTAATCTACTTATAATATTCAGCGAATGAAGTAGCTCTGCATGATCTCATTAACTTAAAGCGTGCTAATAATCTCCTCGAATTTATAGCCACAAGTCTCCGCTTAATAAAGGAGCTGTTGCCCATTTTCATCTCTTCAGGTGTAAGGAACTTAATCATGCCATTATATTCGCATAACAACTTCATTGGAGGCCATAGGTGTTGGCCTTAAAAATACCAAGATAGTACCAAAATTTTGTGCACAAGAATTCAAAATTTTTAAAAATTTCAGAGTAGTTGATTTCTGTCCCTATGTGCCCCTAGTTTTGGTGTCCGAAGTTGGCAAATGAAGTTGAGCAAAACTTAATTCAAGCCTCCCATGTTTGTAAGCAAGAATATAGAGCATTCCTGTATGCATTCGCCAAGCTATTAGTGTATGCAAGTCCGTTCGCCATAGTCACAAACACAAGACACAGATTCTCGAGTATTCTGACCTTCCGGTACTCAAACTGCCATAACTCCTTCTTGGAATTTCGAAATCACGACCCGTAAATTATGTTAGAAACTAGACATCCATACCTTTCTACCAATATGCAGATTGCACACTGATTCGCTCAGAATTTTCCTAGGTATATCTACAAATTTATGGTACAGAAGCCGCCACTGAAATTGGTTGAACTTCAAATTCTCTAGCCAAACAAGACCTTTAATGCCCATTTGCCACGCATCTATGCATGCTGTCAATTTTGTGTTTATCCTGACATTCTTGTCTTCAAACTGCAATAACTTTTTACAGGAATGTCGGAATCACAAGCAGTAAACTCCATTGGAAACTAGACATCCAGGGCTTTCTACACATATGCAATTCGAGAACTATTTCTTAGTAGATCATCATTAGTGATTCAGTGAAGTTGCTACACAGTAGTATAGGCTGTTGAAAATGTGCCTTCTGACCTTCTGGGACTCAAACTGCCATAACTCCCTCTTGGAGTGTGGAAATCATGAGCCATAAATTGATTTGGAAAGTAGACATCCAGAGCTTTTCGTGCATATGAAGTTTGTCTTCTAATTTTTCCTAGATCTTCCCAGTTTATTCCGTGAAGATGCAACACAGAAGCTGTTGTTGCAAATTTGCTGAACTACTCTTGCTTCAAATCTTTGTACTCTGCTGGCAGAATGGTTGTAACTATGAAACACATATATTGTTTCTTGCATCTAAGACCTCAGAAATAGGTCTCTAATAATATAGGATAGAATTTAAACCTCTGTCAGGTAAGAACATTGTCTTGCATTTCAGCAAAACACAAAATCTCTTTTTGTATTTTTTATTTTTCAATGCAATAATTGAAACAAAATAAAAATGGCTGGAAGCAAGGTAAAGAGGGAAACTCTTCATGAATTAGTTACCCTTTGTAAGTCAACGGGGGTGGCCACTAATGTTTCACTTCAAGCCTTGACGTCTTGATATTTGCAGCATGAGATTCTCTCCGGCGAGAAACTCCAAGTATTGAACAAAGATTCTTGGTGTCATCAACGTGAAAACCCTGAAGTGACTGCTCATAGGGTCTGCTGCATAGCCCCCCATACATCTTTATTGTTTGACAAAACATGATCATCAATTGCACCTTCGCGGATGGCTCGATGTGGAAATCCGCCTTATTGCCGACTACCATATCATGGTGCATGCTATGTACAGTTGCAGCCACCAATTGGCTTTCATAATAAACCACTTGCTGGTTTATATCTTTAATACCAAGAGACTCTAAGTAATCGAACTCTTCTGCTTTAGACTTTCTGATTTTAGAGCCGAGAGTCAACATGGAGTCATTATCGTATTCGTCGTAGGTTGTCTCCGTGTTAATATAACAATCACGATATATTGGTGACTTAACTTCTGCCTCAAACATGGACATATTCATGCTATAAACACCATTGAGGACCATTTGTTCGGCTTTACTTGTGTCCATATATATAGTATCATGCGCGAACGGAATGACTTCACCTCTAGAGCAGTCTTGTTAGTTGCTAACTTCATTGCTGTGCTCCTCATGAGATTCACCACAAATTGATAAACCAATTTTTTCTGACATGGTCAGAGAAAAGATTTCGCCACTAGATTGATCAAAAACCGATTCAACCTCTTTGGTGAGAGTATCTTTGTCAGCTTTAGGTTCTACTTCTTGGGATTGTAAAACCTCTTGGTTAGTATTGCAAACATTATGGTTTGCTTCATCTTGCAGCGTTGTTGTTTTCTCATTGGATGCTTTAACTTCTTAGTTATGCTGATCCATGGAAACATTTATCAATTTCTTAGTAGGTCGTCCATGATCAACTCACTACAGCTAGTTGACTGGTAATCATCCGAAACGCGAAATCGTTTCTTCTACAATCCTGACACGTAATGTCCCACCGGGCGTGCCAAATGTTCGGCGTGAAAATGTGTTTTTTCGAACAACCAAGCTTGAGGGCGTGTCAGTACCTATGGATCAGGTACAACCTTGGAATTGATGCGCGTTCGCCTTCTGACTTCTATTCAAACGATTGTATACAGGCGTTGGTCAAGCCTGCATATAGGTTCTATAGACCTAGCTGAATAGCTAATAGGATTTCGGACGTATCTTACTTTGACCGAAGTTGTTGAGCAGAGTTATAATTCAGGATTGTAGGTCGTTCGCCAAAGGGTTCCTTGACAAACCGTGGATATTTTCTAGAGTTCTCACTCTAACAATGGTTTTTTGCGGATATTCACCTAGGGATAGGGCTTTATGAAGCGGTGATGGACTGTTCGTTCACGGATGAGGCTTAGTGAGGTAGAAGCGGGTATTGCTCACGGATGAGGCTTTGGTGAGTAGCAGCGGAGAATGCCGACGGGTCAGGCTTTGGTGAGTAGCAGCATTGAATGCCTACGGATAGGGCTTTGGTGGACAAAAAGACTCGAGGAGTTTTTCTGGTAGAGGTGCTCCGGAGAGACTTGTTTTGCAGTGTGCAAAAGTTATGTTGAATAGTTGAGATGCGTTTTTTGATGATGTACCCTGACCCCTTTATATAGTGAACACTAGGGTTGTTCTTTCTTGCCGATCAAGACATATCAAATCTTAATCGGATCATAGAAAGAATCCTTAAGCAACTGTAAATCCTTGTCAATCATGACTTCAAATGGAAAGAGAATCTTTACAATTACTTAAACCGTAAGAATCGGTCCAATGAGCTCGAGGAATCAGCATTCGTCAAGAAATATCATTTTGGCCCAAACACTTAACTCTTCTTTTACCTAATTTATTAGGTAAACACTCATGCATCGATCAAGAAGAACCTTCAATCTCACTCCTGCTGATCATCACCAGTAGTCTTTGGTTATGACAAGGTTGATAGTGTTGTTTTGTTGCTGTAGAGTTGTGCAAGTAAACGTTTTACTTGGAGAAGTAGGAGAAATAGCTAGCTAGACTATGTGATCGAGATTTAACACAAATCGATTTAAACAACTGAAAAGTGTATACAGTTGAATCAATTGAATGAAGGATGAATGACATATACATAGATGCATATACGCAAGAGCAATGAGACGTTGTTTACCAGGAAACCAATGCGATCCATGTTAGTTTATTATCCGCAATATAAAGACATCAAACAATATAGTT
Organism: Comarum palustre; assembly: GCA_951800085.1. NCBI lineage: Eukaryota > Viridiplantae > Streptophyta > Magnoliopsida > Rosales > Rosaceae > Comarum > Comarum palustre. Next base: position 17,787,367 of record OX637586.1, read on the forward strand.
AATTTTGTATATAGAAGTTTTCCGTTAACTTAACTAGTTCATAATAAGTACAAGCAAGCGGGGATAGGTCATGCCGGTGGCTTCTTTGATCATTCACTCTTTTCATTCTTTGCTTTTATTATTGTACTATTTTCAATGTTATGTACGTATCTAGTTAAGCTTTGCATCGTTTCCTTTTTTTGGTTGAAATAAGGGGCCTAAAAGGCCCAAACAGAAGGAAAAGAGAACACTCACAGTGGAGGACTGAACCAATATATTTTGGACAGTTTGCATTTGATCACTCAGAAGTGAAAAAGATGGCAAAGGCGAAGCAACTCGGCTAATCACAATCTTGCAAGCAAACTCAGCTTTAACCTCCCTAAGTTGTTACACTATAGATACCTTCTCAATTACATGTTGCACTATAAGAACCTACTTACTAATTCAACTTGCTGCGTCTCACAGGCTTATACTGGTTAAGCAATGGCGTCTCAAAGGCTTATACTGGTTAAGCAATGGCGTCTCAAAGGCTAATACTGGTTAAGCAATGAGAAACTATCTGCCTTCTGTCAATCTATAGTTCTATACACATCAAAGAATTCCAAACTTTGGTTGATCGAATTTGCGTTCTTGTCCTTCGAACTTTGGACATGCCTATGTTATCACCCTTAGTTGACACAACATCAGTGATATTAACCCTACATTGAGCTTCTTGATGCCCAATCAAATCACGCTTAATACAAACAATAAGTCTGGGTTCATATTCCACCCCAACCATGTACTAAGAGCCAGGAGCACAGCACACACCAAGGGACAAGAGCAACTGTTTAGAGAATCTACATCTCCTAAAACTCGAGCATATAAAGCAATTAACCTGTCTAAGGTCATCCGATCGACTCTAAAAGACAACCCCACGCCTCTAGAAATTTCAAATAGATCTGAGATTCCCCAAGCTTAAAGTCAGGGTCGTAGACGCAGCAGGGGAATATCTAGGTTACCATTGAATAAAATGAAGGAAAGCCTCTTTGCAAACGTTGTATTCCAAGGGATGTACCTGATTCTTTGCATATCCTCTAGAGAACTAAAATAAAACATAATAGCTGACCTTCTGCCAATAGAAGTGTCACTGAGTTGCTGCTTCCAGATTAAACTAGGAGGTTTTACTTAGCCGCAGGAGTTTGGTTTTAGATATGTGGTTGTCTCTTGATTTGTCTGTAACAAGGAGTCGACCGGTGCTTTTTTGTTTCTCTTCAATGTAAGTTTTCAGTTGACCAAAAAAAACATAATGATTACATACTATTTATAAAAAAGTGCTATTTAAGTTCTTAAATGATTTAAAAGGACCCTAATTTACTATAATGTTAAGTTAGTACCTCCAATTGTATTTCTTAAAGCATTAGCCTTAAATATTTAAAAGTTTACAAATTGTGTCACTGGTCCGTTACTCACTCGACGGTAGCGTTAACGTCGTCATTCACAACTCTTTCATTCTCAACTCTCTCTCTCTCGATCAAAAACATCGACATCCGACTTCTGCAACGTCGTCGAGAAATTAGTCGGAGTAGAATCGTCGAAGTCGTGAACCAGTATCCCGTCGAGAACTACAAATAGCCATTTCTCCATTCTAATCCATTTCTAAGATAGGGATTTTAATGATTTTAGTCTTTCAAAAAGTGATTTGTTCTTGGCTGAAATGTGACTCTTTAATTGATTATTGCTGATTTGGTATTAAGATTTGTCGATGATTTCGTTTGAATTTGAATCGGTGTTTGTTTGCTCTATTTTGGTTGATTGTGTTCTGCGTATATGGATCTGGAATTTGCATAATTCTTGATTTCAACAAGCATTTCTTGAAGATTGTGATATGATTTTAGAGATGATGATGATGATGACTGTTCTGTTTCGGTTGAAAGAGTTATTGTGCCTCAACTGCTTGGTTAGTATAATAGGTATGCTTCTTCGATTTACTTGCCGACACTGGTTATGGAGTTCTATGGAAATTTATATAACTATCTATATAGTCACATTAAAACAGTTAAATGGGTTAACTATCAAAATGATACGTATATCATCCTCTAAGAAATTAAAACAGTTAAAGAAACAGTTATAACTGTTTTAATGATACGTATTCCTTCTCCGGTCAATGAAAACTTATTTCTACTTAGGGAAATGGTTTTTCAGTTGGATAAAGATTCTAAAGACTCTGATCTATAAATAGAGATGTTTAGTTTAGATCTAAACATATATAGAGGAATTTAGTTTGTAGTTGGAATTTCTATATGAGTTGTTAACCCTACAAGTTTCTATACACTTTTCTTCTATAGAGTGATATTGTGAGAGAAAGATCATAGTTTTTTTGTACAATAGAGTGAAACAGAGCTATTTGACTTGTTTAGAAATATTGTGAAAGAGTGAGATTCATAAGTTGTATCTTGTGCACAATATTGAATAGAACATATTGTTCTTTAAGATTTAGTTTTTATTTCGTCTCTTGTCTAATAACTATTTGATTATTTCGAGATCAAATACTACCTTGCTTGATTATTTGTATCAAGTTTGTTATCAGAGCCAAACTTCAATACATTACCAGAATCAGCACTTTAGCCGACAAAAATTTTTCGTCGGCCTGTTAGCCACATTCGTCGGCTAAGATCTAAGCCTACGAGTTGTTGTCGGCTAAGATCTAAGCCGACGAATTATCGTCGGTTAAGATGTCGTCGGTAAAGACCCGTCGGCTATGACTTTAGCCGACGAAATAAAAGTTCTCGTCGGCTATAGTTTAAAACTTAGCCGACGACTTATTTTTCTATTTTTCGTTGACTAAAGTAAGACTAAAGCCGACGAAATAAATTTTCGTCCGTCTTAACCTGTGACTTTGGCCGACGAAATATAAATATTTCGTCGACCAAAGTATTTAATAAAAAAATTTAAAAATAACTATAGCCGACGAAATTTACTATAATTCGTCGGCTAAATATTGAAAAAAAATAATAAAAAATAAAAAATATAGCCAACAAATTATTGTAAATTTCGTCGGCTAAATACTACTATACCTGACGAAATAAGTCATATTTCGTCGGCTAAAGTTTGAAAAAAAAATACTATAGCCGACGAAATTTACCATAATTCGTCGGCTATAGTACTTTTTATACTAAAAAACCACAAAATTTCTAAATTACTATCCAAGCAAGCTGCAAATTACACAAACAATTTCATATAACCAACACCAACAAAAGTGGTCTAAACGTTTTTCATTAAATTATTTATAAATTGTTAATATACCCATAAAACTATATAAAATCTAAGTCATCTAAATCTATATCTGCGTCAGGAGGAGGTTGTTGTTGAGGAGTTGCGGCGGCTGAGGTAGGGGAATAGGCATAGGCATAGGTGGAGCCGGAAGTCCCTAAAGCTGGGCAGCTGAAAAATCCTGCAAGTATTGGAACATTTGGTGCTGCTGTGCCTGGTTGGTGGCATTTTATACTAAAAAGACCCCAAAATTTCTAAATTATCATCCAAGCAAGCTACAAATTACACAAACAATTTCATATAACCAACAACACTATCAAAAGTGGTCTAAACGTTTTTCATTAAATTATTTATAAATTGTTCATAAACCCATAAAACTATATAAAATCTATATCATCTAAATCTATATCTGTGTCAGGAGGAGGTTGCTGTTGAGGATGTTGCGGCGGCTGAGGTAGGGGAATAGGCGTAGGCATGGGCAGAACCGGAAGTCACTGAAGCTGGGCTGCTGAAAACTCTTGCAAGTACTGGAACATCTGCTGCGGCTGTGTCTGCTGGTTGCATATACTGCCGCATTATACTCCTGTAAAGCGACAATATAGGCTGTCTGGGCGGCTTGCTATTCCCGTAGCATCTGAACTTCCGCATCTAGATGAGTCGTCCTACTGCTGTTCGAGGCTGCCTTCTTTTGAAATCCGAGAGTGGTCTTCAGTACCCACTCGCCCTTCTATCCTAGACGCCAATAGTAGAAGTTATTTCCTTGAAGTGGGAATGCTGTGCCCATAATCCTCGCCCTAACCCTGAGATCTGAAGTGTCGACTCGAGACATGGCTTCAGACATGTCTTCCTCCTGCGTGTCTAGCCATGTCTCACTCACTATAGCAGCCATCACCTCGTCACTAGCCTGCTTCACCATCACCTAATTGGATAGGAAAAAATAATTAATTAACATTTTGAAATATATATATATATATATAATTTAAAAAATTTGAAAACGACTTATAATATCCTCCTAGGCGTCAGGATATGCCTTCTCGTACGTATAGACGTACCGGTTGACTTCTGAATGTTCCCTGACCGCCTCGTCCATCAACGATACGAACGGTCTAGAACCGGCATGATGGTTCCTTGTGTTGCGTTGCCGGTTCTAAGCGTTCACCCGGGAAACGGCCTACAAAGGAAAAAATAAAATATTATTAAAATATTTTAAAACGTACTAATTAATAACATTATAAGAATTTTTTTAATTACTTGTTTATGAGGGTTGTTAAATTCTGATATTAGAAGCCAACGTCATTCCTACTCCCTGAACTGGAACTCAAGGGGGGTACTAGAACGTGCTTTCTCATGCGTAGTCCAGTGGGTCTACAACTCGTTCTTCCACTCATTGTACCTACAGATACCATAAAAAATTATAAATATTATTAATTACACATATAATTTTGTTTTTTTTATTAACTTTCCAACTTACATTCCCCCATGCACAACGTCCGTTCAGGTGTTCCTCAGGTGCTGGGAACGTCAAACCACACCTGCATTAAAATGGTTATTACTTTAGTTTTTTATAAATCAACAATATAATGCATAATATTAATTATGATTTTTTTAAACTTACCGACATTGCGTTTTGAACCATGTTCTTAACCTCCTATAAGACCTCGCCCCAGTCTGACCACAACATTGAGACTCTATCCCTAATGAGCGCTCCCACGCGACCGAAGTACATCCTCGTCTTCCCGCCCGATACTACGTTGCCATCCCCGTCAGTATCGATGATGATCTTTCCCGAGGTACTCACCGTCTTCTCGAGAGTGTTCCCTGTGACGGGGCCTCTCTTCTTCTTTGTCGACTTGGTTCTGACGGTGCCTATCACAAATTGATTATTAATAAATTATTTTTATTATGACATTATCAGAAAACAAATTATTTATATTTCATTACCTGAGGGCGTTGGGGCAGACGCGACGAATTCTGACTCTGTAGCCGATGATGAGACCCTCGCAGAAATAATATCCGTACCAAAAGGTACGAACTGGTACGCCATTGATAGGGTCACCTACGGGGGCAGTGGATAAATCGGCGCCCCTGAGTCATCGACTGCAGGTAATGCTGGTATCAACTGCGGAAGGTAGAGAAGAGGCGGCAACATCTGTATCCCAGATGACCCACCATCCGAAATAGAAAGGCCCAGAGTCGGTGTCCTGTGTATCTCAAGCATACGTGGGCAGACACCTCCGCCTGAGTCAGAGACCACATCTGCCTCGAAGAGTGAGGGACGCCCAGCTGTCTCGAGGAATGAGTGGCCCCCGACTGCCTCGAGGAATGTGCTGCCCCAAGCTGTCTAAAGGAATGGGTGGCGCCCGGCAGCCTCTGCGTCTGCTCTAGAAGAGACGCACGTTGGGCTCTCATGGGGCCCTGAAACGACGTTTGAGGGTTGCTAGACGTTCTCATAAACGATTCGGACATATGACCCTTTGAACCCTTTGTTTTACTGAACAAGCCTTTCATCCTGTTTAAAATATTAATTCATTAAATTATTAAATTTTTTAATTTTAGCTGTAATTTTTAATATTTTAATTAAACTAAAACTGTTAAAACCCCTAATTCAATTTCAACAAAACCCTCCAATTAACAACATTCTGCATCAATTCATCATTTCACATGAAAACATCTTTATCCTAATGCTTGACCTCATCATGCTAATATAATCCTCAAATAAATTCAGAAACATTGACAGATATATGTATATACTAAGATATTATCATTTTATTTAACAAACAACCATATATACATCATTATATATATTTATTTGTAGAAATATATACAAATAAATCAATATAATCAATATATAAATCAATTCAAAATAAATATATAAATCAATTCAATATATACATCAATAAATTCATATAATTTAACATATACATCAATAATTAATAATTCAATATATATCGAATCGCTTATCTTAATTTCTTGAGAAATTCGAAAGAAAGAGGAGGGCAGTGGGAGGCGAGGAGGACAGTGGGAGGCGGAGAGGGCAGTGGAAGCTGATGAGGGCAGTGGGAGGCGGAGAAGAGGAGTGGAGGCCGAGAGGAGAGGGAGAATTCCAAAATGGATGAAAATTTTAGGGTTTCTGAGAGGAGAGGGAGAATTCGCTGGGTTTTGATATAGAGGAAGAAGTATAGCCGACGACATAATAAATTTGTCGGAAAAAACTATGATTTTCGTCGGCTATAGTTCAACTTTAGCCGACAAATTTTAAATAAATTCATCGGCTATTTACAATAATATAGCCGATGAATTTACTAAAATTCGTCGGCTATAGTATTTTTATACTAATTTATTTAATTTATTTTCAATTTATATGTTTAATTATATTTTATTTTTTATTTAAATATAGCCGACGAATATTCAAGAAATCCGTTAGCTATAGTATTTTTATACTAATTTATTTCCAATTTATATATTTAATCATATTTTATTTTTTTATTTAACTATAGCCGACGAATATTCAAGAAATTCGTCAGCTATAGTACTTTTTATACAAATTTATTTCTAATTTATATGTTTAATCTTGTGAATCAAAAATCCGACCGTCAGATATCATCATTATGTTGATATATGTGTATGGGTAAATTTTCAACTTGGTCCGACAACGTTAAGGCCTCGATCAGGACGGTCAATCTCGTAAGTCAAACCCCTAAACTTAAAGAAACGGTAATTTGACCATCTAAATTACGTATTTTGCCCGGACCTTCAACTGCAAATAGTTTCAAATCAATGAGACGCAACCAGTGGTATAAAATATTTATTTTATTTATTTAACTATAGCCGACGAAACATTAGGGTATTCGTCGGCTATAATATAGGGTTTAGAGTTTAGCCGACGAAATATTAGGGTATTCATCGGCTAAGATATTTTAGCCGACGAAAAACATCTTATTTCTTCAGCTAAGATAGTTTTAGCCAACGAAACATGATATAATTCGTCGGCTAAAAATATCTTAGCCGACGAAATATGGCCTATTTCGTCGGCTAAAATTGAAAATACTTAAAAAATAGGCTGTTTAATGTAAACAATACCTATTTCCTATTCATATATCACCAAAATTAAACAAAATTATGAATTCAACAGCTTGTAGCATATAAAGCACACATGAATTTGTATTACAAAATCAAACTAAAAAGGCTCGTGATCGGAATCATTCGATGAGTCTTCTTCAGTGTCAGAATTAATTTCTGACAATCTATGCATTTCCTCATCACAAGAGTCTTCGTCTGTTTCTTGATTTGGATCAACATCAGTAAGCCTTGCGTCTAAATCACAAATTCGAACCGAACGACCCGCTTTAAAATTATTAAGGTGAATTGTAGAGGAGTCAGGAAAACCTATTGCGCTGGGCTCTTGATACTCAACATCTTCTTCCTTGTCTTCGGCCTCTCCAAGTGTAGTCACCCGGAAAATGTTTCGAGAGTGCACAAGGCTGGCTACTTTCCACGCGTCACCCTTAACGAGGTCATCAAGATAAAACATTTGTTTTACGGATGTGACAAAAACGAACGGGTCATCTTCGTAACAGCTTGCAGCAGTGTTCACCGATAAAATCCCGTACTGATCGAACTTCATGCTTTGTGGGCTGCTAGTATCAAACCATCTACATTTAAAGAGGTGCACTGTCATGCCTTGCCCATAAACGAGTTCCACCACTAAATCGAGAACACCGTAATAATCAACTCCATTCCGCCCACCATGTGCCATCACTCCAGAATTTTGTGTTCTCCGTCTGTTGTCTTTTTGTTCACATATAAATTGCACGCCATTCACCTTGCACATCGGATAAACTCTTGACATTATCAGCTTCATCGCTAGAAGTCCTAGTTCGGGCGACCAATTTGGTTGACCATCGAATTGAATATGGTTCATCTGCAACCAAATATTCAATGTACTGTAAATATGAATAATTATGCAATGAAAGAGTCATGAACAAAAATAAAGAATTACATACCCAGCCGCCAAAATAGTTTGCGAACTCCTTATTGTGGTAGTTGAGATCACCTTGAATGTATGGACAGTATAAATGGATGTCTTTCTAGTATTCAACTTCTGGACAGTTAAGCAATACCCACCAATGGGCTATGACTAGCTCATGTGGTTGCAACTTGTAGGAGTCTGGCAAAATTCCATAAACTTTAACATCATTAGAGACTATGGAAGGGTTGAACTTCGGTACATCTACCGGTATGGTTTGTGGAGTTTCCTTCAACGCTCCTAAATACAACTTCATGTAGGTGACACACTCGTGTGCAATATATGTTTCAGCTATACATCCTTTAGGCGTGGATTTATTAGCCACATAAACTTTGTAGTCTTCAAGTTCCCTATAAATAAATTGTTGTAAAGTGTTATGATTATATATTGAACATGTATAATAAAAAATTCAGGTGTAAAAAACATACCTTTCCATGTGATACATCCAAGTATAGTGTATTAGACCGGTAAGCAACAATTGCTCGGGAAGATGAATCATCAGCTGAGGCATGATGTCAAAACAATTTGAAGGAAATATCCTCTCAAATTTACACATGATATATATAATGTCCTCTTACATTTCCTGGAGGTCAGATTTTGTCACTTCCCGTGTGCATAACTTCTGGAAGAATCTTGAGAACGCTACTAACGGCTCCACCACCTGACGGGGAAGGAACGGTCAAATGAAAACAAGGAAGAGACATTGTAGCAGAATATGACAGTCATGACTCTTTAACCCGTACATCTTATTGTCCCGAAAGTTTACACACCGGGCTATATTTCCTGCATAGCTTGAGGGATACTTCACAGAGCTCATCCACCTGAAAATTACGTTATTCTGGTCAGGCTTCACGGTGTAAGGAGCTTGAGGCATTTTTTTCGTCCCTTCTTTCAACCACAAATATCTTTGTATATCCATTTTTTTTAAGATCAATGCGCGCCTTAGGACATTCTTTTTTCTTCCCCTCCAAGTTCAGAACTGTTCCCACCACACTGTCGCACACATTCTTTTCTATGTGCATCACATCTAGGTCTGTCTGATCAACAACTTACTCCAGTATGATAATTCCCAGAATATGCTCTTATGTGTCCAAAATTTGTACCTGTCAGGTCTTTCAAGTATTACCGCCACAATATTAGGATGATTGCTGAGCTACCCAAAATCGTACTCATTAAGTACTGCTAAAATTTGTTCCCCCGTCCATCTTCTGGGAGGCACACCATTTTCTACAGTCCCATCAAATGCCATGTCATCGAATCGCCATTCGTGATCATACGGAAGGTGAGTACGGTGTCCCAATATGCATATCTTGTTGCAATGACTACTGCTCCCCTCATCGTTTAGGCACTCTGGACAAGCCTTGTATCCCTTAACAACGTTGCCCGACAACATCCCATGGGCAGCAAAATCACTGATGGTATCAACAACTATGACATGCATCTGGAACATCTCGTGCATTACTTGTCATAAGTGGGATAACCAATGCCCTAAAAAAACTTAATCTCTTCAAACAAGGGTCTCAAATACACATCGAGACACTTCTCTGGATAACCAGGCCCTGGAATCAACAAACTCAAGATATTGTATTATTTTTTTATGCACATCCATGGAGGAAGGCTGTATGGTACCAAAATCACCGGCCATACACTATATTGAAGACTCATGTTGCCAAAAGGATTGAACCCATCGGATGAAAGCCCGAGTCTCACATTTCGGACCTCTGACACAAAATAAGGAAACTCCCTGTCTATATACTTCCAAGCCTCCCTGTCAGCAGGGTGTATAAGGGTATCTTAGTCATGCAATTCCCTATCAGCATGTCATCTCATAGCTTTGGTCGTGTGTGATGACATGTATAACCGCTCCAGCCTATCCCTCATAGGAAAATACCGAAGTACCTTCACAGGTTTCCTATTGCCTGCAAGAGTCAGCTTATACCTGTCACTCTGACATACCGGACATGCATCAAGGCCACCAAGGTCATTCCCTTCTGGATCTGTACCCCAGAAGAGAACATAGTCATATCTGCATGCATGGATCTTAATGTAGGAAAGCCCAAGATCTTTCAGGCCTGTAGAACCCTCCACAGTAGGTTCCACTTCCTTGATTACCACTGGTTGGTCTGAAGACTCTTCTTTGTGCAGATCCAACGTCAACTTCTATGTTCCTTTCTGGTTAAATGTAACATCAACCATATACACCTCTGCTTCTGGCTTATCGCCAAAATTTAAGTGCCCTTCATTTAACCATTGATGGATCTGATCCTTAAGCTGTATACAAGTTGCAGTATGATGAGTCCAAACATTATGGAATTTATATTATATTTTACCTGCAATAACCTCTTCAGCTGGAACTGACGCCCAAGGAATCTCCATTATTCCTTCTGCAATCAATATATCTAGAATGATATGGGTCAGATTAGCATCGTGTGTGTAATCTGAGAATTGAGGCTTGATATTCTTCCGTGAAGGATTTATCACTAGCTTGGTGTCAACCATGGCGACTGTTTGGAATGGATCAACATCGACCCAGGCTGCTGTCTTCTCGCCGTCAACATCCAGTTTGCCATTGTTGATGTAGCACCCCTGGGGGGTAAACTACAGTAGCCACGAATTTAAGCCAATAAGAAGCCAACACGTCCGAAGGACGTGCCAACAACTTATTAACCTAAAGTCATAGGCTTTTTAGTGAGTAAAATAAAATTTAAAATCGTAAATACTTTGAGTGGCACCACATGAAATTCTTAAAATAATCATCAGAGTTTATCTAATTTCGCGGAAGATGGTAAAATGAAAGGGACAATTTAAAACTTTAGCGACAACAATAAAAATGTACAACATGGTTAACAAATCGGGGTGACACCTTTACTGTGTATGTAGAAGGCTCTGGTAAATGACTCGAAGGGTAAAACCGGAATAAGGAGTACACTTGGACCAAACATCGGGGAAGGAGTGAGGCTCCACACATAGCTCTCTCTATCTTTCCCGTCACAGTACCTGCAAACAATCTGTTGTAGGGGTGAGCGTCGTCCTCGCGTGCTCACGTAGGCCCACCAATGATAGGTTTGAAAACCAAAATCCGTATATATACATATAGATTTGAGCTCGTAATAAAACCATTTAGAAAATCCTTAGCACACAAAAACATCATTTCATATTCTTTAGGAAAACAGTGCAGTATGCTAAAACATAGGGGCCCAGAGCGCTCAGTGAACAATACAGCCTGCAGGACTCCTCGGATCTGGACAGCCGAATCCCGGGTTTGTCTTCACTGCAAACCGGGGCCAACTACCTATGCGCTTGTAAACGCGTAGTAGCGAGAGTGTCCATTTACTGCAGTGCCCATAACAACACACCGCACTTACGACTCGCTTAAATTGTGCGAGACGAGCGTAAGCGGGAAAATAAAATAAACAAGGCACCACCCTCCGGAGGTTCACGGTCTCGACACCGCGGGAGTGCTAGATACTAGGTCCCGTCACTCTCAGGTCACGCACCGGAAATCAGGACAACGGTGTTCCACACAACTCACATTGACGTATAAAAATCCTTTACGTCTAGCCTCGGGTTTTCTTGGCCCAATCATAAAACATTTAATCATTTAATATAAAGAAAACTTTCCCGAGGCATCAACCATGAGCATACACAAAATCATGCACTTTCTTATACATATATAAAACCACTACCAAGGGGGTTCAGATTCCCTACCTGGAATTGCCGTTCCATACGTAAGATCCAAGCTTCCAGGAGTTGTCTCGGTGAGCCGAGGTCACCGCGTAAGCTACCTCGTCCAATAATCACTGTAGAATTTAAGTAGCTTAGCAACCAAGAAATAATAATAGTCAACAGACCTCAACATTCCTAGTTTGACCAGGAATGACCACATTGACTAAGTTGACCAACCAATTTCCTTTTATGGTACTTTAACCTTCTTGACTTTCTTTTCTATTATCGACTCTTTACTCAATTACCGAAAGTCCGACTTAATTTCCGAACTTCTCTTTAACCACTTTGACTTGACGTTAGGGTGTCACATAATAATTCGTTGAATTACTATGGACACCCAACGTGTCACACCAATCAATTTATTTACCAAGAGTCTATTTACCGATTTACGTGAAACACCAACTTTACTTAACATGGACAACTTAACATTTTTCAGAAATTCCAGTTATCATTTTCCGATAACAATTTAACACTTTACCAATTAACCAAGCTGTGTTAAACTTCGTTGAACTTCAATTCTTTAACCATTTTTCTGAAAATGCAACTTTCCCAAAATGGAGACTTTCCTTTAATGGTAACTTTCCCAAAATGGAAAGTTTCCCAAATTAGCAGGTTTCCAAACTTAGAAGGTTTCCTAAAATGGAAAGATTCCAAATACGGTTAGTTTCCGTTTTTATACGTTTCCTTACGTAGTTTCCGATTACTTTAACCTTAATTCCTTTAAACGGAAACAACACATTCTTAAGGAGTCGAAGACTACCTCTCGGCGTTTCTGCCGGTTTAACTGCATCACCGGATTGTCACCGGATTCCGGTCAACTTGCCGGAAATTCGCCATAGCTTCCTCGTTTCTCCGATCACCAAGTTCTCGACAACAAGACAAGGAAAACAACAAATCAACATCAATTAATCACCACAACAACAATCCAACAACACAGTAGCTAAAGAAACCAGTAGACTGCCTCTCACCTCCAAAATCGATCTGAGGCATACAGCAGCCTCCTCCAAGATCCTCCTAGCAGCTCTTCAATCTCCAACCATCCCCAACTGCACCAGTCACCATCATCTCTTCTCTAATTCTCCTTGGCAGAACACCAGACCTCTGCCTCTACTCCAAACTGAGATTCCAACAGCTCCAATGCACTGTTTCTAGCCTCACCAGAGTTCGAGGAACTCGCCTGAAGCGTAAAAACACGGTCGCCGGAGCAAGAAACCCGAAACCCAGGAAATCCGAAAAGCACAGAAAACAGTAAGAACAGTGGAAAGAGAGTTTTCGATTAAAGCTCCAATCGATTGATCAGAAGCATGGAAAAGGAAGAGGAAAAGAAGAGAAGAAGAACCAAACCTCTGGTTTGCTGATTCATGGCCTGAATCGTCGGGAATCGCCGGAATTCAATCGAGCACAGTGGTGCTCGATCTCCGCCGTGGATGCACGCCTGAGAAATCCAAGGACTGGGCTAGGAAGTAGAGGAAAAGAGGAGAAGGTTGGAGGTGGTCCGCCGGCCTGGGGTGGCGTGAGTCGCCGGCCCCGGGCGGAAGACAGCAGAGACCAAAGCGGAGCTCGGGGAGCTCGAGTTGACCGATTTGGGGAGGTTTGACTCGGTCAAACCTCTCTCCTCTATTTATAGGGAAATGATCGGTCCAGATTCAATCTGGAATAGATCCAACGGTCCAGATTTAAAGAAGGTGAAAAGTAAAAGGTAAAATGGTAAAACTGATTTACCGGAATGGTAATTTAAAAGTTACCGGAAACTTCGAAAATTCATAGAAAATAAACCGAAGCTCCGAAAAATAATTCGAAAATACCGGGAGTCTCGTGTCGATATGTACTATGACATCGAGTCATTGAATCAGGTATTTGGAGAACTTTGAAAAACTCGAAAATGAACGTGGTCGTTAACTCGCGAAGTTACCGAATGCGACTTAAACCTCAGTAACTCGCCATTAACCGCAGTTAAAACGTGCGGGGTCCCACACTCTACCCCCTTAAAGAAATTTCGCCCTCGAAATTCACATACCAAACTGGTCACTGATCAAGGATCAATTTCTCTGTCAATCTCTGTTCCTTTCGGAATCATGATGGCTCAACGCTGCCTGTCCAAGTGTTGCGACGTCACAACCAATACCTTGGTGACTTTAGTCCACCAATAACCTCGCTTACCGTGAGTCCAATTTTCTTCAAGATCACTGAATTTTCCGCTGAAGCTTGAAACTCTGCTCGTAACCCAAACAGCAACGTTGAAGCCAAGACATGAACATTCTCAAGCATTTCCACCTTTCGTTACCTCGTGTAGCGAGTGTTGAAGTCATGATCGAAGTGTAACCGTCGATTCGAACGTCAATCTTGCAGGTTCTATAGCCACGTAACAACCTCGAAACTTGTCACTTTCTCTTCTCGATCGCAAAGTCAAGATACTCGAGACAAGCTGTCACATCCGCTAACGTATAGCGTCACAAAGTCCTCGTGCTAAAACGACTTTAGCAAAGCCTTACTGTAGGAGAGGATGCACTGATAGATCGTATTTGCACACGCATCAATTAACCCTGTACACAGTCATTGTCATCGTATAAAGCAAGTAAGGGTATCGTTCTAAACCGGGGATCCAACCACAGGGTAGATCCATCTAATCTAATCAAAGTTGTCGAAATAAACATAGAATTTTAAAGATTTGGAGTTTATATTTCGGAAAGATGCAATGAAATAAAGTCCTATATTACTTTTATACATATATACATGTGATCGATCAACAATTACACAAACCAACACCGAACAATAATGCAAGAATATAGAAGACAATTTCTAATCTCATATCAATCTATGCCGAAATACCTAAATCATACTAGAATCGAAACATGCACATTAGGTTCCTACGTGGTTCCTAAGCCATTAGATGCATTCGAAATCGACTACTTGTTTCATTCGAAACCTTTCACACATCCATGCTCAACGTATCAAACACGAAATCTAACATACTAATTCACTTATGCAATTACGTATCACACAAATAAACTAACATGTTCATTAGCACCATCTAAATCCAATTCTAGCATGTAATTTTCGAACACAACAAAGAACACATCAACCTATCCACTACGTGTATCAAAGTCATGTAATTCTTTGAAGGATTAACTAATGCAACATCAACTACTTGTCTTAATCACACGTTAATATTATGAAGCAAATCGAAAATTAATAAAATCAAACACTAGGAAATCTCGGCATAAACTTCAAATCATTGATTAAAAACTAAAAACCATAATTCTTACATCATTCAAAAGTACTTAATATCTCATAGACAAGAATTGAATCGTACTTAAACAAAAACCTAAAACAAACATCAACCATAACAAAGACATACCAATTCGAAAATAGCAGATGAATACACTTTAAAATATTCCTACGTGGTCTATTCTTCAAGTGCACGGAGATCCTAGGCTACGTGCTTCGGATCAAAGGATGGAGTATGGAAATCGGAATTGGGGTCTTTGAATGGTGATGAAATTTTCGGCAGCTGCTTTGGCTTGAGTTTGCAATGTTGATGATGCCTTTTCTCATGCGATTACAAGGCTTTTTATAGGGAAAAATACTAGGGTTTGGTCGGCACTCAAACAATCCCAAACTAAGATGGTTTTGGTTATTCCCATGTGCAAGTCATGTGCTCCTCTTTTCTCCCTTCTCTTCGCCAGCCACTTTGATGAATCTTCAGCTTGAAGTTCTTCATTAAACACATATGGACATGTCCATCAAGCCCCAAGGTCCATGATTGTCGAAATTGTCATTAAAAAGTCCAAAGAAACTTTCCTGATGCATCCAGGAAAATACTGCAGTTTTCGACAGCATGACCTTGCCTTAGTAATTCCGGCATATCTCCTTCTGTAGTGCTTCAATTGCCGTGATTCCAAGTCCCAGAGAAACTAGACTCGAAGACCTTTCAAATGGTATATGGCACGTTTTCCAGTTCCAAGTATTGCATCAGATACAGCCCCCGAAAGATCAGACACAGTAGCAGCAAAACTTCTTCAGTCCCTGGAACATTCTCTTCTCGGACTGCCAACTCCGGCATCGTTTGCAAGGTCTTCCCGTGCTCCAATTGACCTGAAATTTTAACACAATGTATTTCAGCAACCAAAGATTATATTCCCAAATTTTCATGCACTTCCACCATGTTTAAGCCACTGCGAATGCTCTTACAAAATCCTTGAAATCACACTTTTAACACTTAGCCAATTTTCTCAACACTTTAGCACATTTTACCAAAAACTCTTCCAAAACAACATTAAACTATATTATGACTCAATCTTAACCTAAATAGACTCAACAAAGCATAAACAAGAGTGTTTAGCACATAATAACGTCACCTTTTAGGCTCCTATCAACAACCCCACACTTAAGCTTTGCTAGTCCCTTAGCAAACACTAAACAAAAACATACTACGATGACTCAATCTAAAGCCTTCAACGAAATTGTTTCAGAGATTTTCAACATCATAGTATCAAGAATAGCACAAGAGTCGAAATCGAAGGAATGAATTCACTGGTTAATAAACATGAGATTTCGATGTAACAAGTAAGACATGGTAGAAACAAAGGTGAATTAATCTCGACATGTTCAAAACAAGTTCAAATTCAACTCACAAGGGATATGCACTCCAAATCTTTTCTCTCAAGAACATGGCATATGCTTAAAAGCTTTTCACACACAAGAATTATATAGATAGTGAATTTCGAAATAGACCTCAAGAAAGATACCAATTACATGCACAAATGAACCACAACCATATGCTTATTCATGAAACAAACTCCACAGATCAAAGGCTACTTATCTTAAGAATCATGCGGATCTTTAGAAAAGGGATAGCTCAGGGTTCGAATAAGGTAGGATATAATCAAAGAAAGAGGAATCACAAAGGTCATCCTCAAGGCTAATAAAAACATGGATATCCTCCTTATATCACCAACTAACATCAAGGCCAAATTTCATCATGTTGGACCCATCCTTCACTATAAACATAGTAAAATCGAACAAAGGCTATGTATAACTTTATTGAGCCTTCAGCAAATACATATCACAACTCCAATTTCACAAAAAATAAATCATGCCATGGGTGTCCAAATCAAATCTCCACATCGGAAATCTTCTTTTCTTTTCTTTTAGATAATCTTTTCTTTTCATATATTTTTTTCTCTTTTTTTTCTTTTCCTTTTTTTTTCTTTTGTTTCTCACCCAAAATCGGCATCATAGCATTCACAAGTCCAACCCCACACTTATATCTTTTCGATCACTCCATATTCATACCACAAAACAACATCTCCAACAAGTTTGCAACCAAGGTAGAGATAACTATTCTAGGCAAGGTAAAAACATGTTGGTAATCAAAGAAAAGGCTTAACGTAGGCTCAAGGGGGTTCATACTAAGGTGTCCCGAACAGGGCTCATATAGGACTCATGGCTATTTAGATAAAGTGGTGATAACCTAATAAAGATCCAACAATCCTTTTCCAAATCAAAGTAAGTTATGATATAAAGCTTTGAATGTTTCACAAACAAGTTCTAGTAAATCTCTAGTTCATTGGTTTATCTCTATGGCATGCACATTGATCAAATAATGTAATATGAGGTCATAAAACCAATAAAACGATAAATTAAACACTCATCAATGAAAAGGCACATATATGGCTCGAAACTCACAAGGTTAAACATGAAATCAAACATTGTAATAAACATGCTCTGTCTGTACCTAGGTTTCAGTTCCTCATCTACTACTTAAGTGCACGATCTCTTCACATCTATTAACCATTCAATAACAATGTAATTCAAGAAATCAAGTCCATGCAATTCAATCAACTATGAGATCAAAGATCAAAAAAATTCATCATCAACGGTTAAAGGCGACTTTCTAGACTCAAAAACTAAAAATCAAGTTCAAAGATCAAAATAAACTCCAAAAATCATGAAAATTTGCCAGAATACCTAAAACAGTATCACAAATACAAACCTAAACTTAAAAATAAAAAACCGAACCTAAAACAAAAATTCAAAAATCACTGTTCACCGAAAATCACTATTCACCGAAACCCTAAAAATCACTGTTCACAAAAAAAAAATCAGCCATTCCCCACCCCACACTTGAAACTTACATTGTCCTCAATGTTCAATATCTAAAACAATGAAAGAACGAAGATAAGGGTTAAGAAAAGCAAACGCTCGTAGACGGCTCCTTCTATGGGTTGCCTCCCATGCAGCGCTTAGGTGTTTATAGTCCTTTAGCCTAGACTCATGCATCCTCATGCTCATGCCGTGAGGTCCTGAAGAGGAACCTCCTCGATGGTGTGATCCACCATGCTCTCCAAATATGGTTTCAAGCGATGACCATTAACTTGAAATTCAGATCCTTTGACCATGCTTTTGATCATTACTGCACCAGAAGGAAAAACATTAGTGATAACAAAAGGTCCTATCCACCTA
This sequence comes from Comarum palustre, assembly GCA_951800085.1. Taxonomy (NCBI): domain Eukaryota; kingdom Viridiplantae; phylum Streptophyta; class Magnoliopsida; order Rosales; family Rosaceae; genus Comarum; species Comarum palustre. The sequence goes on from OX637586.1 coordinate 17,805,812, forward strand.
GAGCGTAGTTTGCCCGGAAACAACCTAAGTCTAGAATTAAATAAGAGAACTTTCTGGCCAATAACAAAGTCTTTCTTTCGAATCATCCTGTCGTGGAACGCCTTGGTTTTCTCTTTATAGATCATGGCAGAATCGTAGGCCTCATTCCGGATCTCCTCAAGTTCACACAGTTGTAGCTTCCTATGCAATCCGGCCTCATCTATGTCCATGTTGAACTGTTGCACCGCCCACCAAGCTCTGTGCTCTAACTCCACAGGCAAGTGACATGCCTTACCATAGACCATTCGAAAAGGGCTCATGCCTAAAGGAGTTTTGTATGCCGTCCTATAAGCCCAAAGAGCATCATCCAGTCGTTGGCTCCAATCTTTGCGTGATGGCTTCACACTCTTCTCCAAAATCCGCTTAATCTCCCGGTTACTAAGCTCTACTTGTCCACTTGTTTGGGGGTGATAAGGTGTAGCAACCTTATGCCTTATTCCATACTTTTTCATGAGAGCTTCAATTGTCCGGTTGCAAAAGTGAGAACCTCCATCACTGATGATAGACTTCGGCATGCCGAACCTGGAGAAGATGTTAGAACGTAGAAAATCTGCAACAACTCGAGAATCGTTAGTCCGGGTGGCCTTGGCTTCCACCCATTTCGACACATAATCAACACAAACGAGTATGTACAGAAAACCCTGAGAATTTGGAAAAGGTCCCATGAAATCAATACCCCAACAGTCAAATATTTCAACATGTATAATAGGTTGCATAGGCATTTCATCCCTAGGTCCTAAATTCCTTGTTCTTTGACATCTATCACATGAAGCACAATACATATGAGCATCTCGAAAAATAGTAGGCCAGAAAAATCCACAGTTAAGAATTTTCAATGCAGTCCTACGTGAACCAAAGTGACCTCCACATGCTTGTTCATGGCAAAAGCTAAGAATAGATTTATGCTCAGTTTCAGGAACACATCTCCTAATAATTTGATCTACACAATGTTTCCACAAATAAGGTTCATCCCACACATAATGTTTAGCTAGTGCCTTGAGTCTTTTTCTAGCATGATATGACATAGAGTTTGGAAAATCCTTGGTAACTAAATAATTAACAATGTCTGCATACCAAGGATCACTTACCTCACTTACCTTGAAGAGCTGCTCATCCGGAAAACATTCTTGGATAGCAATGGTGTCTTCATCACGCACCAAACGTGACAAGTGGTCGGCAACCACATTGTCGGATCCTTTCTTGTCCTTGATCTCCAAGTCGAACTCATGTAGGAGCAGAATCCATCGAATCAATCTCGGCTTGGCATCCTTCTTTTTCAACAAATACTTCAAAGCAGCATGATCAGTATAAACAATAACTTTAGATTGAAGTAAGTAAGAACGAAACTTATCCAAAGCAAAGATGACTGCGAGAAGTTCTTTCTCGGTGGTGGTGTAGTTTTGTTGCGCATTATCGAGCGTCCTTGAGGCATAATAGATGGCATAGGGCTGCTTGTCTCTCCTTTGTCCTAGCACGGCCCCAACTGCATGATTTGAAGCATCACACATAAGCTCAAATGGCAAATTCCAATCCGGTGGCGCCATGATCGGTGCCGTGCACAATGATTCCTTCAACTTCTCGAATGCGGCCTTGCACTCCTCATCAAAATGGAATGGCACCTCCTTTTGCAGTAGAGAACTCAAGGGTCTTGCTATTTTCGAAAAGTCTTTAATAAACCTGCGATAAAATCCTGCATGTCCAAGAAAGCTTCGAACATCCCTCACACTTGTGGGAATGGGTAAGTGACGCACAAGATCTATCTTCGATTTATCAACTTCAATACCCCTAGAGCTAACAATATGACCTAACACTATACCCTGAGTAACCATGAAGTGACATTTTTCCCAATTAAGCACAAGATTAGTTTCCTCACATCTCTTAAGCACAAGTTCAACATTATGCAAACATGAATCGAAATCTCCACCATAGACAGAAAAATCATCCATAAACACTTCTATCTTAGAACCTATGTACTCAGAGAATATATGATACATGCATCTTTGGAACGTACCTGGAGCATTGCAAAGTCCGAATGGCATGCGTCGATATGCAAATGTACCGAATGGACAAGTAAAAGTGGTCTTCTCTTGGTCCTCCTCCGCAACACTTATTTGATTGTAACCGGAATATCCATCAAGAAAACAATAAAACGAGTGACCGGCTAACCTCTCAAGCATTTGATCAATAAAGGGCAGCGGCATGTGGTCCTTCCTCGTAGTAGCATTAAGCTTCCGGTAATCAATACACACTCTATGACCGGTCACGGTTCGTTGAGGCACCAACTCGTTTTCAGCATTCTTCACAACTGTGATCCCACTCTTCTTTGGCACAACTTGAACCGGCGAAATTCACCTTGAATCCGAGATAGGATAGATGACTCCACAATCAAGTAACTTAGTCACCTCATCCTTCACAACTTGCATCATAGGTGGGTGAAGTCGACGTTGTCCTTCCTTGGTTGGTTTCGCACCATCCTCTAAAAGAATTCGATGGACACACATAGTAGGGCTGATTCCCTTGATGTCGGCTAAAGTCCATCCAATAGCCGTCTTGTGTCGCTTCAACACTGCAATTAATCTCTCCTCTTGGTCCTTCTCTAATGATGATGACATGATAACCGGCAATGTCTCATTCTCTCCCAAGTACACATACTTCAAGTGTTCCGGAAGAACCTTGAGATCTAACTTTGGAGCTTGAACAATGGATGGTAAAAACTTGTTAGATGAAGAGAAAATTGGACTAAAGGGAGAGTAGGTTACCTCAGCAGCGACCTCAAGAGAAGCCGCAGTTTCTATGAGAGCAAGAGGCACGGCCTCTTGCTGCATTGCACAAGTTTTTGATCCAAACTTGTCATATCCGATCCCTTTAGCTAGGGTGAGAGCCAAGATGTCTTGAGTTATCATTTCAACATGTTCTTCTGCAAGAGAATCCACCACATCAATAGAAAAAGAATCACGAAAAATTTCGGGAAGTGGATACCTCATAGCGTCGAACACGTTATAACTAATGATGTCACCATCAATTTCAAACGTTATCTCTCCGGAATGGACATCAATCTTGGTCCTAGCAGTCCTCATGAATGGCCTTCCCAGCAGAATGGGAATTTCCTTGTCATCTGCATCTGTGGGTTCCATGTCAATGACATAGAAATCTGCAGGAAAAGTTAGATTAGCAACCTGCACCAAAACATCCTCAACATATCCCAAAGGGATTGTATTAGAACGGTCAGCTAGTCTAATAATAATATCATCCTTTTTCAATGCACCTAGACCTAAGTCCGCATAAAGATAAGAAGGCATGACATTAATAGATGCACCCAGATCTAACATGATCCTGTCAAAACTATGAGTGCCTATAGTGCAAGGAATAGAAAAACTCCCTGGATCCTTAAGCTTTGGTGGTAGTTTCCTTTGAAAAACCGCAGAGATGGTTTCATTCATAATCGCCACATCCTTCTCTCGTGGAAGCCTCTTGTTAGTGCACAACTCTTTCAAGAACTTAGCATACTTAGGATTTTGTTGAATGCACTCCAACAATGGCATGTTCACTTCCACCTTCTTGAATAACTCAATCATTGCACGATCAGCTTCATCGTGCTTTGATTTTGCAAACCTGTTTGGGAAAGGGTATCGAGTATGGACGTTAGATGAAACTAAACCACTAGAACTAGAAGACTTACCTTTTTCCTTGGCACCTTTCGGATCGGCAGGAACTGCATGAGGGTGAGGCACGGCCTCACCACCTTGTATCTTCTCGGACTCGGCAGAAAAGTCTGCCGGACTGCCCCTCGGACCGCCGCCTTGCTGCTCGGACCCTGGCAGGGTTTCTGCCGGAATTTGCTCCACAGGAACCTCCTCTACATTCTCATCTTCCTCCTTTTGCAACAGCTCAACATCTTCTCCTTTAGAAGTCCCCAACTTCTTCAACAATGGCTCCTCAAAAACTCTCCCACTCCTAGTTGCAACTACCTTGAATTGTCCTGCATTTGGATTTGGCAAAGTTTGTCCCGGCAACTTACCACTTTCATGAATTTTACCCATGAAATCAATAACTTGTCCCATTTGCTTCTTTAACTCCGTGATCTCTTTAGAATTAGCTTGTTGACCTGTCACTAAAGCTTGAGTTGCAGATGTTAAATTCTGTTGCCCTTGAGCAAGGGACTTCAAGAGTTCATCATAATTTGGAGTAGAAAAACTAGCATTATTAGGCACAAAATTAGAAGAGTTAGGAACAAAACCTTGAGGTACCTGAGGCCTCACAAACAAACCTGAAGGACGAGGTCCTTGAGCTTGAGCATTATTCGGTTGAACACCATTACTCCAACGAAAGTTGGGATGATCTCTGATTCCAGGATTGTAGGTGTTCGAGTAAGGGTCATACTTCTGCCTCTGTTGTCCCATGAAATTCAACTCCTCCTCGCTCAATGCACCATTCGGACATGTATCCGAATTATGATCTGTCATTGAACAAATTCCACATGTTTGTGGACCAATAGTCGAACCGGCCATGGCCTTGACCAAGACATCGAGCTTCCTCTCCATGGTGATCATTTGGTTCCGAGCTCCCACGTCATACACGCCTCCACTTCGGCCTCCTGCTGTTTTCCTTGAGTTCTTGGTACTAAATTGACGATTGTTATCCGCCAAGTCCTCAATCAAAGCATAAGCTTGAGTTCCGGTCTTGTTCATAAATGTGCATCCACTAGCAGAATCGATCATACCTCTGTTGGCATTGTCCAATCCTTCATAGAAAAACTGAACCAACTCATCTAAACTGATTCCATGGTGTGGACACTTGCGCTGAAGCTCCTGAAACTCCTCCCAAGCCTCATAAAAAGTATCTCCATCCTTCTGAGTGAAGTTCTGAATCTCCCTCCTAAGTTTCTTAGTGAGTTGAGCGGGGAAGAATTGCTTCAAGAACCTCTTGGTCATGTCATCCCAAGTTGTAACCACCCCTGAAGGCAAAGAGTACAACCAACGCTTGGCGTCATCCTTCAAGGTGAATGGAAACAAAAGTAACCTCAAAGTGTCTGAAGGCAGATGGGTGATAGCTTGGAGTTGACAGATGTCAAGAAACTCCCTCAAGTGCACATTCGGATCCTCCATGGCCGAGCCTGAGTACTTCGGCAGTTGCCCAAGTAGCTGAACTGGAATAGAGAAGTGAGCTTGATCCGGCACTGTAACAGAAATGCATGATGGTGAAGCTGGAGTAGTAGGGTTGAAAGCATCTTTGAGTGGCATGTTGGCCATGACAACGTCGGACTGATTTTTCTCAAAAGTTTGCTCGGTCTCGGCCTCGGATCCGGATGAAGAATCCTCGGACTGAATTCGGAATGGAGATGGTGGTTCTTGCTCTGCAAGTTCCCGAGGTGATGCCGTGCTACTACTTGCTGCCTTTTGTGTCTTCTTTTGTTTTCTGCAAACACGGTTAATCTCCGGATTCAAAGGAACAAGATCTCCTTGTGAAGATGAACGAGTAGCGCGGGGTAGCATGCACGTCTAGCACCTGAAAAACCAATTGGCCAAGATCAAGTTAGAATACATGAGGGTTCCAAAAATCAAACAAAACAAAATTAAACATGAAAATTAATTTCAAAAGCATTTCAACAATCATACATGGCATCAATTTTTATAATTACAAAAGCACACAAATATATACATTCGAACCAACTATACAAATATTCACATATAGACATATATACAATGTAAATTTCGACAATTAAAAAGATTGAGGATCCCGCAGGATCCCCGGCAACGGCGCCATTTGGTAGATCGTATTTGCACACGCATCAATTAACCCTGTACACAGTCATTGTCATCGTATAAAGCAAGTAAGGGTATCGTTCTAAACCGGGGATCCAACCACAGGGTAGATCCATCTAATCTAATCAAAGTTGTCGAAATAAACATAGAATTTTAAAGATTTGGAGTTTATATTTCGGAAAGATGCAATGAAATAAAGTCCTATATTACTTTTATACATATATACATGTGATCGATCAACAATTACACAAACCAACACCGAACAATAATGCAAGAATATAGAAGACAATTTCTAATCTCATATCAATCTATGCCGAAATACCTAAATCATACTAGAATCGAAACATGCACATTAGGTTCCTACGTGGTTCCTAAGCCATTAGATGCATTCGAAATCGACTACTTGTTTCATTCGAAACCTTTCACACATCCATGCTCAACGTATCAAACACGAAATCTAACATACTAATTCACTTATGCAATTACGTATCACACAAATAAACTAACATGTTCATTAGCACCATCTAAATCCAATTCTAGCATGTAATTTTCGAACACAACAAAGAACACATCAACCTATCCACTACGTGTATCAAAGTCATGTAATTCTTTGAAGGATTAACTAATGCAACATCAACTACTTGTCTTAATCACACGTTAATATTATGAAGCAAATCGAAAATTAATAAAATCAAACACTAGGAAATCTCGGCATAAACTTCAAATCATTGATTAAAAACTAAAAACCATAATTCTTACATCATTCAAAAGTACTTAATATCTCATAGACAAGAATTGAATCGTACTTAAACAAAAACCTAAAACAAACATCAACCATAACAAAGACATACCAATTCGAAAATAGCAGATGAATACACTTTAAAATATTCCTACGTGGTCTATTCTTCAAGTGCACGGAGATCCTAGGCTACGTGCTTCGGATCAAAGGATGGAGTATGGAAATCGGAATTGGGGTCTTTGAATGGTGATGAAATTTTCGGCAGCTGCTTTGGCTTGAGTTTGCAATGTTGATGATGCCTTTTCTCATGCGATTACAAGGCTTTTTATAGGGAAAAATACTAGGGTTTGGTCGGCACTCAAACAATCCCAAACTAAGATGGTTTTGGTTATTCCCATGTGCAAGTCATGTGCTCCTCTTTTCTCCCTTCTCTTCGCCAGCCACTTTGATGAATCTTCAGCTTGAAGTTCTTCATTAAACACATATGGACATGTCCATCAAGCCCCAAGGTCCATGATTGTCGAAATTGTCATTAAAAAGTCCAAAGAAACTTTCCTGATGCATCCAGGAAAATACTGCAGTTTTCGACAGCATGACCTTGCCTTAGTAATTCCGGCATATCTCCTTCTGTAGTGCTTCAATTGCCGTGATTCCAAGTCCCAGAGAAACTAGACTCGAAGACCTTTCAAATGGTATATGGCACGTTTTCCAGTTCCAAGTATTGCATCAGATACAGCCCCCGAAAGATCAGACACAGTAGCAGCAAAACTTCTTCAGTCCCTGGAACATTCTCTTCTCGGACTGCCAACTCCGGCATCGTTTGCAAGGTCTTCCCGTGCTCCAATTGACCTGAAATTTTAACACAATGTATTTCAGCAACCAAAGATTATATTCCCAAATTTTCATGCACTTCCACCATGTTTAAGCCACTGCGAATGCTCTTACAAAATCCTTGAAATCACACTTTTAACACTTAGCCAATTTTCTCAACACTTTAGCACATTTTACCAAAAACTCTTCCAAAACAACATTAAACTATATTATGACTCAATCTTAACCTAAATAGACTCAACAAAGCATAAACAAGAGTGTTTAGCACATAATAACGTCACCTTTTAGGCTCCTATCATGCACAAATACCAACTGACAAGTGATAACACACAAGATCACGCCTTTCGTTGCAGCGTCATGCTTACACGATCGATGAACCACGAACGATGTCTCAACACCGAAGAACCACTAATGATGAGTCAAATCAATCACGTTGTCATACTTTCAACTCTTAGATGACTCGTAATGATGTCGTCGATAGACTTTTCCTCAAAGTCGATATCGCGAACCTAGTATCCACGTCACCGAAAATCGAAACAGACACTCGCAGATACTTTCGTTAATCCATCCTTTTGATACCACTACGACGACGAGTCGTCTCATGCGAGTGTTTCCATCAGGCTCCATCAGAAAGATAACGGTCAGCCTTGATAACACGTTCGAGAAGATCAGAAGACATCTTAACTACCACATCCTTTTTAAAGGCTCAGTACGTCTTCGCCTCTGAAGCTGTCAGGTCGCACCTCGTACGAAGCTTTCCTTAAAATAGAATCAGGTTACACACCTGCCAAGGGGGATGTTACACGTCATCAATGTCGTAAAACGTTCACCAGGTCTCTTGCTTAATGGACGTTTCCCTCATTACCGTGTCTCGTCATAGACTCACAGTGTTACTATCTTAAACCGAATAACGCTTTATCTATGAATCAGTCATAGGCACCAGATACCTTGAAAACATACTTTCTTGCCTATAATCACTTGTTGAAGAAGTGATTAACCCAAGGGTAATTTCCACCTCGAAGTCCAACACTTGGTTGAACTGAGACTCTTTGATAATGACCTCTGGCCACAAACTTTCTCATCTCTTTACACTTTTTCACTTTCCAGTGGCCCGCTATCAACTTGCACTGAAGTGATGTACTCTTTTGTCACTGACTTTCCCAAACTCGAAGTTGACCAAGATTTCGATAATTTGAACATCGGTCAATCTTAACTGCATGACTATTGCAGGGGAAAATTCGTACCTACTTCCTTGTCAAGCCAACATGTTACCACCAAAGTTTAAGGTACTCACCGAATATCCTTAGGTACATTTCCTTCCATGTCTCAGACCGTTTGTTCAAATCATGAAGCTACCACTTGGTCATCAAACAATGCTTTGCACTTTTCCTCACTTCAGGCTTTCCATGCATAGTTCTAGCTGGAAACATCATGTCCAATTACACCCATGGACAATCTGATAACGTTGCAAACTCTAATGCAAATAACCAAACTGATGCACAAACTCGAGTTCGTCGTTCCAATCTTTGACAAATCGGTCGTTCAACATTTTCCTGACACCTCATCCAACATACCAAGTCGAGGGTAAGGCCTCACATATTCTTACTATCATGTTCACATCACATACTCTTAATTCCGGGCCTCAAAAGGTCAACACAGTTTCCAAAGCTTCACCACGCATCGGAGTAACCACAAGCGTCGTCGCCAAGCTTTGACAATGCACTGGGAAGGATACGATACTCATCGCTTAATCCACTTCCTCGAATGTCCCTTTCACATTGCGGAGGATAATACCAATCACCTCAACGCTACATCACAACTTCCCACACTAAGGGAGGGACACCACTGATTCGTCGTAACTCATGCTAATACTCAACCAAGCACGTACGACAAATACAAACTCAGTCTCAAGGACTATGAGCAAACAACGGAGTCACCTTACTCCAATAAGATCTGGGATACCACCTTGGATTCCACCAATGATAACATCTCTTTTCAATCACGAACTTTCTTTACATGATCTGCCACTACGGGATCCACAATCTCTTTTAAACTCCAGGATCTACCACTACGGGATCCTTAATCTAAATCTCAAACCCAAGGACCTCATCTCCAACTCACTATCTCAGCAAGGAGGGTCCGTAAACACAATCCAGATACCATGCTCATGTACATCAAATCTCATACTCTGCGGCTCAAATAACATGCTCTGGCCCTACATGCAATCTCATAGCATAAACAATATCCATCATCCATAGCACATGCACAAGGTTTTCCTCCATATCAGCAACAATCCAAAACAGGACGTTTTCACATCCATAATCCTCAAGTATGCCAAGTTTTCAGAGCTCAAAATCTATAGTTTCAATTTACTGCCACTCTTATCATATGTTGCAGCCCGTGTACTGTGAGAGAGCTAAGTGGGAAAATACTCGAAGGAACAATGACCTCAGTATCAAATAGGTTTGGATACAACAAAAGCACAAGAAATTCTTCTGTAATCATTGAGGTACTCAAGACAAAACAATGGTCAAGATACTCAGGCAGGACATAACACATGAATAGGATCAAGGCGACAACAAGGCTTTTCTGCTCAAGGCACAACTGTCACTGCCACAACACACTAGAGTCACAAAGGGATTTCAAATACTTTTAGAATGCAACGAGTCAGATTTAAGGAATGACATCAAGGGTAGGAACACGACTCGTGAATGAATTTAAAGTTGTCGCTAAAATTTAAAATCGTAAATGAAAATTCCCAAGTGAGAATTTTCAAAACCCTTTTTATGCCAACTCACGAAACTCTACTAGCTCCGAAGTTTCTTAAATACCACTTTCGAAAAAATTTTGACGCGCTAGCACAGACTTCAAGGCATCAGAGGTTTTAAAACATTTTAAAAACAAAAGTCCGAGGAACGATTGCTCTGATACCACTGCTGTAGCACCCCTGGGGGGTAAACTACAGTAGCCACGAATTTAAGCCAATAAGAAGCCAACACGTCCGAAGGACGTGCCAACAACTTATTAACCTAAAGTCGTAGGCTTTTTAGTGAGTAAAATAAAATTTAAAATCGTAAATACTTTGAGTGGCACCACATGAAATTCTTAAAACAATCATCAGAGTTTATCTAATTTCGCAGAAGATGGTAAAATGAAGGGGACAATTTAAAAGTTACCGGAAACTTCAAAAATTCATAGAAAATAAACCGAAGCTCCGAAAAATAATCCGAAAATACCGGGAGACTCGTGTCGACACGTACTATGACATCGAGTCATTGAATCAGGTATTTGGAGAACTTTAAAAAACTCGAAAATGAACGTGGTCGTTAACTCGCGAAGTTACCGAATGCGACTTAAACCTCAGTAACTCGCCATTAACCACAGTTAAAACGTGCGGGGTCCCACAGTTGATCCAAGTCTGGAGCTGGTCTTTCAACCTGATACACTCAGAGGTATTATGATTCCACAGATTGTGGTATTTGCAATATTTTTTTTTTCCTGATTTGTTCTGGCTTTGGACATACTCCAAAGTCGTGTCGCGCCTTTCCTTGAGTGAATAGCTCGTCAAGGATCTCTGGAGCCTTATGAGCATTATATGTGTAGGACTCATATTCTGGCTTGGCGGACGCTCCAGTTGTTACCCTTACTAGGTTCTTCTCCATACGCAAGACCCTAGACTTGACCACTTGCCTCTCAGCTAACTCCACTGCTGCCACGTGCTCTTCATCATCTTGCTCAACATATCCATGTGGCTCCACATAATGATGTTGTGGACTATAAAAAGGGTCCAGACGTGAGTACACTGTGGACACCATCCTGCCCTTGTTGGGACCATATCTGGGTTTCAAGGATCCTGGAATATAAAATGCCGGCTGACTTTGTGATGCCCCAGGACCTCTATCCAGATCATTTAAAAAGTTCTGGTAGCTGGCTACCTTGCTCATTAGATCTGCTATGCTTGTAAAGTAAACGTAATGATATTTGGCTCTCTGACGACGTTCTAAACCCTTTATAGCTATGCGAATGACATCCTGCTCTGAAATTAGAGTCTTGCATTTGGTCTGCTGAATTTTAAACCTCTTTAAATACTCCACAAGGGACTCCATTGGTTGTTGATACATGGAGGTCAACAAAGATAGGTCAACCTCAGGCTCCACCGTACCAAAAATTGTTCTGAACATAGCTTTCATTGTTGGCCAATTAGGGACTGACCTAGGAGTCAACCTAGTATACCAAGTTAATGTGGACCTTGTAAGAAAAGACCTAAAAACTCTTAGTTTAAAAATATCATTGGTCCCATAAGGAACACATTCGTTCTGGAAGCGAGAAATATAGGTGGCGGCATCTTCTAATCATTCTCCAGAAAAAGTTGTAAATTGAAGCTGCCTATAATGCTCAGGCCATGACATGTATGTCATTTCATCCAGATATGGATTAGAGTAATTCAAATTGACGGCTGGCTGGCCCTGTATTGTCCTCATAGTTTCTTAGATCATCTGCATCACCTGATCTGGTGTGCATACCTGGCCATTCGCCACCCTATTAGGAATTTTCATCTTTGGTTCAAGACCTCTGGGTAGATCCTGATTCCTTTGACGTCTCATAGTCATCTCCTGTCTGGCAAGCGTCCCGACTACTGATTCTCTTGTATCTGTTCGAACCAATGTGAATGGTCCAGTAGCCTTAATTGTCATAGTCTTGGCAGATGACGATGGATTTGTCACCTCTTCAAAACTCTGCTGCTCCAGCTCTTCTTCGACATTTCCTTATACCCTAGCAGTTCGTTGAGCCTTACGGCTTCTCTCTATTTCCAAGATTTACTCCACCTCTTGAAGACGTTCAAACTGCCTGTCAATCTTGTCATCAGTCTCTGCGTCATCCTGGATAGTAGAATTCTGCAGTTTTTCTATACTTTGGCTTGTTGCCTTAATCTCTTGGCCATGTTGCGTCTGGGTCCTCTCAAACTGCTATATAGTTGTCTCAACGCGCTCCATCTTCTCGGAGAGAATTGTTATTTTGGCAGCAAGATCTGCTAATAGTCGCTTTGATTCTTCATCCATGATAGTTCTTTAATAGCTGATAGACTCTGTTGGTTTTTCTGGTAATAAACCAGAACGCAAGATCGTTTCCTCAACTGATAAACCTCTGTAGTTCGCTGAATTGTGTGGATTAATCCGCGAATGTTGTGGTTTATTACACGATGGGTACAAGTTCGAGTACTCGTTGACCTCCGTAATCTTTAACACTAGATCCCACCGGGGGTGCCAAATGTTCGGAGTGAAAATGGATTTTCTAGAACAACCAAGCTTGAGGCGTGCCAATACCTATAGGTCAGGTACAGCCTTGATCTTCGACGCTTGTTCGCCTTCTGACTTCTCTTCAAACGACTGTCGTACAGGCGTTGGTCAGGCCTGCACTTAGGTTCTTCTTAGACCTAGCTGAACAGCAACTAGCATTTTTCTCCTCTCCTGCGAAGCGGACGTTTCTTACTCAGACCGGTGTGGTTGAGCAGAGCTATAAACAAGGATTACAGGGCGTTCGCCAAAGGATTCTCTGACAAACTTGAGATATTTGCTAAGGTTTTTCACCCTAACAATAGTTTTGCGGGTATTCGTCGATGGATCGGTCTTTATGAAGAGGTAGTGGACTATTTGCTCACGGATGAGGCTTGGTGAGTAAAAGCGGGGAATGTCAACAGATAGGTCTTTGGTGAACAAAAAAACTCGAGAAATCTTTCTGGTAGAGGTACTCCGAGGAAGGCTTGTTTTGTAGTGTGCAAAAGTTGTGTTTGATTGATTGGAGATGTCCCTTCTTCTTGTACCCTGACCCCTTTATATAGTGAACACTAGAATTTGTTCTTATTTGCGGATCATTGAAGGATTTCTTAAGCAACTGCAAATCTTTGTCAAGTAACTGCAAATAGAAAGAAAAAACATTAATAATAACGTAGACCGCAAGAATCGGTCCAATGGGCTCTCATGCAAAGCATTCGTCGAAAGATATTATTTTAGCCCAAACAGCTTTTTTTCAAAAAAAAATTACAACTGTGAAAAAAAAAGTTTTTTCATTCACATTCTATGGGCTCTTCATTTTCAAATTTTGCAAACTTGATTAACTGATCAAAGTCGGGGCAAAATATATATTGGTGGTGGGCGATGCGGCACTGCTCAAAACCTGTCTAAACACTGCTCATGAAATAATGCAGACAAGTGTTGTAACAAACAACTCTTCAATGTGATAATTCTCAGGACAAATGGGGCATCCGTCGTTGGGAGCTGGTTCCATGAACATGATAGTGTAAGTTCTAGCTTGTTCTAGGCTTTAGATTTTGTGTCTTTTTGAACAAGACACTGTAACTAGTCCAGGGTTCAGGATCCTCTGATTTCTAGAAACGTCTCCTCGTCTTCTTGAACAAGAAATACACATTGCCACGTGATTGCATCCACACTTTCCTCGCAAAACAAACACATTGTCACGTCTGATCCGTACAAACCCACCCTCAGCCGTCCGTTGCCAAATCAAACAGCCTCGATTACTTCTCCACCTTTCACAATATGAATCTTGGTCAGCAACATGGCTTCCCCATATCTATTACTTCAGTTTGTTTTCTTTTATATAACTGCTCTATTAACCTATGAGATTATTGTTAGCTTGCTGTTTAGAGGTGTTTGTGTTTTCTAGAAGTTGGGTTGTTCATTTTCAAAGGGTTTGTGCCAAATCTGTTAGTAAAGTTATACAGGTGTATCCCGCATGATTTATATATGATTTAAAGGTGAAATCCAAGATGTATCCTAATATATCTGCTTAGAGCCAGGTGCGACCTTTGGCATGTGCTATGCAGTCGCATAGGGTCTCCAAATTTGGGCCTAAAAAAAATTATGCTCCTATATATGTAAAAAGTCTATCTATCTATACCATTTAAAGTCCTAAATTACTTGATTAAGGTGTTTAATTCCTTGCTCTTCGTCCAAGTTCAATTCATGGTTTATGTAGTTTTTTTAATTTATAGAAAAATTAAAATTTGTTTAGTCCTTATAGTTTGAAGTCGACATCTTTTTAGTTCTTGTAGTTTTGTTTTAATCTGAATAGTCCTTATATTTTAAAGATAACATCCGTTTAGTCCTTATGGTTTTGTTTTAATCTGAATAGTTTTTAAAGTCACAATTTTTCATCTAAATGGTCATTACATCCAAAAAATGCAAATAATATTCCATATATTTTTGAATATATCATTTTGGATAAACCATTTTAATGAACCATTTTGGTATCTCAAATTTACTTTATTAGACACTTTGATATTTTAATTAAACATAAAGAAAGACTATTTGGATGAAAAAAATCATAACTTTAAGGACTGTTCATATTAAAATAAAACCACAATGACTAAACAGATGTTAACTCTAAAATATTAGGATTAATTAGACTAAAATAAAACCACAAAAACTAAACAGATGTCGACTTCAATACAATAATTTACTCTTTATAGAATATGCAATTTTTCTTTGTTTTTTATCTTCTTTTTTTCTTCTTCTTTCCCTTCTCTCTTTTCTTCTTCTTCTTTATTACAGTTACTTCTTTCGCAAAATATAATAGTTCAGACTTCTAAGTTCGTAACGGACCTCCAATTACATAAGGCCGGCCTTGCTTAATTAGCGCGATACTCATCAGGTAAAAATCAAGTTTTTATTTCCTGTCTTTGAAAAACCTGGTGGCCATGATGCCATCGTCTTCAACGCATCTCAATTTGTGGTCAGATGAGTGATTGCGCACTAGACGACCATAACCAGTTATTATTTTCCAATATGCAACATGCTAATTTGTGTCGAGAGATTTCGGCTTGGTAGGAAGGTTGGGGTGGAATCTGGGAGGGAGGTTCTGGCTACAAGGCTAGGGCATGGAAAAAAGTTTAGGAGGCGGGGTGGGAAGCAGATAGCCATAGCCCTAATTTTTCATATATAACTTGTACGTCTACCATTACTGTCCAGAGTTTATGATTCTCCATAAAGCACAAATATCTTTTTTTTCTTATATTTCCTTCTTTGTTTGAGAACACATAATAAACAAAAAATAACTAAATAAAAAGGAAAACTAAGGTAGACTACCAACCCTTTAAAAAAAGGAAAAATACCCATTTAGTCAAAAAACAGCGAAAATGTAGCCCATTTCAATGAAAAAGACCTAGATAGCTTATTTCAATGATTTTCATCTAAAAGACTGTTTCGTCCTTAACATAATTATTAAATTAAGACCCCTGTTACTCTCTCATCTCTTATCTCTTATCTCCCGATCTGTTTTTTTTCTTCCTCCCTCTCTCTCTACTCCCAAACCCATCGATCTTGATCTCAACCTTCAGATCTCGCAAGACACCGATCCACTCCTCCACACCATCAACTTATTCGATCTCTGGTCTATGCTCCAGATTTGATGATCCTTAACCATCAACGGTAAGATTTACAACACCGATCAGGTCAAGGTTCGCCGATGACGACGATAAAGTAGAAAAGGTTCACCGATGTCCTTGACTTGTCGCCGCCACCGTCAAGATCAATAGTGCCGATCGGTGATAGAGCAAGAGGTCGTCGCCGTTCGAGTTGTTGACGAAACAATGCGTACAAGTCTTCTTGTTCCGATTCCACTGTGGTGAAGTCGCCTCTCGCCTTCCACATCTCCTCCTTCCACTCCTCTCAAGAACCACAACATTCAGCTTGGCCAAGGTCGGCTCGATGAAGCACTGCATATCGGGTTCAAGAAGAAAATGGTTATAAGGTGCTAATGTTTGATTATTGGAGGTAGTAAAAGTTTAAGATCAATAAAAAAATGCTATTAGGGGCAGTAAAGTTTTTTTTGTTCGTATTTAATTATGCATTGAATAGCTTCAATAATATGTTTATTGGGGGTAGTAAAATATTTCACAAAATTTATTACATTCAATAATTAGTTTATTACTTTCTTGAAATTGATTATTACCTTGTATTTATCATGTGTGGGTTGTTTTGGTAAGATTTTATCTTTATTCTTCTTTAAAAAGAAATTTATTATGGCTAGTAAAATATTTCACAACATTTATTGTCTCCAATGAAATGTTCATTTACCACCTATAAATTTCTTTGGGAATGTTCTGATGGGGTTTCATTTATTTTGTCGGATGAAAAATATATTGACCCTAAGAAGAAGTTTACTACCCCTAGTAAACATTTTTCTCAACATTACTTCCCTCAATAAAACTTCCAGCAAAGTTCCGGTAAGGTTTGATGACATTTAAAAAGATTTCGACGACCATTTTCAGTGACAGGTGACTGGCGATCGGTGACCGGAGTCCGACGACTAGTAATCGAAGCCGGTGAGGTTCTGGCCAACTCTTCTCCCTCTTCTATTTTCTCTCTCTAAACATGTTTAAGAGGTGAGGGTAGAATGAGATTACAATAATATAGCTTCCTTAGAGTTTTTATAAAAATTTGTTTATTTAGGCACAAATAGTGACACTTTATATTAGAATTGAGAATTTTTTTAGAATCATTTAAATGAGCTAAGAGGGGATTAAATAAGTATCAAATGTACAATTTCTCTTAAAAAAGGTACACTAACAAAGTAAACAGATGATAATAACTATTATATCGTCTCATATCTATGCTCCAATCAAACTGCTTTTAAATAGTAGAACTGTCAAATGATAATTTTTTGAGCCGCCTAAATTGACATTTGGTGGTAAAAAAGACACATTTGGATGATAGTTCATGAGAGATAAAATTCAAGATAATTTTTTTTGAAGTAAAGGCCGGTGCGGCTGCCTTTAAGTCTTGATTAATGAAACCATAGAATACATGTGGGAGACATGGTGCCTATACCTCAGATCACAAAGCCAATTAAGATGATCTTCTGAGATAATAACAAAAGCCTAAACTACAAACCTGTATTCTAAAAAGCACCGAATAGCGAAGAGTGTACTACAAACAACCAACTTTATTCGCTTTACAATTATGGTGACATACCGGAAAGATAACTCTATTAGAAAGAAACATCATGTCAAATAACACAGCTTTCCCAATATATTGCTACCAGAGAATAAATCCGATGACACTAAGTTTTACCATGCAACTAGAAGGCAACGACCATTTGACCAAACACAGAACTCGCAACCTACCTAGGACAAATACCATACTGCTACTAAAAAGTTGCAACTATTTGCACTTGCAAGGAACTCGCAACCACTTTAGAGTATAGACAAGACACAAAGAGTGCCTGCACCAGGACAAACTCTACTCCTACACAATTAATGTAGGAATTTATTTGCAAAACACACAATTAGATTAAACAATAATAGTAAAAAACTAGAAGGAAATAAGCAACAAGGGAAGGGCCTAAGGAGTGAGCCCAAACCCAATCACCAGCCCAACAACATGGGGAAGAACAGCCACCAACAAGACCCGACCCAAAACCGTCATGCCTAGCTTCATGTTGTAGCACCGCCTGGGATTTCCTGCCATCACCGTTCCACCATCTCTGCACCGTCCATAAGCTTTACCCTAACCAGAGACCCGCCCGAATTGGATTTATGAGACAAACCAGAGATCAAGATTCTAAAAGTCGCTAGTCGCTAGTCGGTCGGTCGGGTGGGGACTAGCGAGTAGAGGAGTAGTGATAAGTGCGTTTTACGCTATGTTTTTAATGTGTTTTTACCTTCATTTGTACCTTGTTTATTCCTTAGTAATGTTGTTTTTACTTATTTTGAGTCAAAAGGGTTCAATTGCTCAAAACATAGTATAGCCAAATTCTACCCAAAAACCCTTTAACGCAGAAGACAACACAAGCTGCCGCCGCCGTTCCCCTTCGCTGCCGACTGCCTTTCTTCAACCGATTCCCTTTTCATCTTTGCTGAACCTTATAGGTAGGTTAAGGATGAATAATTTCATGGTTTGTATATGTATTTTCTGTGTAAAGACAGTTGTTATTGATATATATACGATTTGGTTTTTTGTTTTGCATAATAAACATGTTTATGAACTCTTCTTGGTGATTTGCACATGAATATGTTATTTGTGTAACGATTTAGATTGCATGTTAGGATTTTGATTTAGTTTAAGTTGTGTATGTTTGTGTTTAGTAGATGTTGAATTGATTTATTGCTTACCTGATCACGTAATCGAACCTGAAGATAGTCTAGGCCTGGATGTTTCTAAGGGGGGAGTTTAATCTGCCGTAGTATTCTAGGTTGAGTTCACCAGGTCAGGCTCTCAATTTTAGTTGCTGCATAGGGTGGTAGGGTAAGTGATTTACATGCTAATAGGATGAGTGACGACATACCTAGGATCATGTCTCCAACGACTCGTGAACGGTAAGTGTATTTTGTGTTAATGTGATGCGGGTCGTAAGCATTAAACTGGATGACACATAAACTTAGGATGATGCGTGTCGTAAGTTCTAAGTTACATGAGAAGTCATAAAAAGTTGGAATTAATTTGCATCTATGATAACATAAACATAATAACTTGATCTTTCATAAAACTTATATGTTCTCTAATCGGTGTTTGCTATATCTTGTGCTTGAGTATTGATTGACCAATGTATGTAAATATTTTGTTTGTTTTCTTTATATGTTTCGAACCACCCTATAAATCCCCCATAATATTTTGTATATATGTTTATACTTGTATAGTTGTGACAGAATTGTACTTGTATGTTTTATTTGTGAATGTTACTAACTTGTTTTAATGTAGATATAATCATTCCCTAGTGTCCCCGGCTTGAACGATCCCTACTTACAGTTACTACAATGATAGAGTTTTTTAAATTGCACAGGTCAAACTTTTGGCCATGTCAAGTAGTCGGGGAGTAGTCGGGGAGTACTCGGTTTTTAATTTTTGGATTTATTTTATTTTTAAAACATATAACTAAATATAATTTTTTAAAATGTATTATAATGTCCAAAATAATAAAAATAATCAATAAAATTCCGAGTTTGGCCGATTTTTTTCTGAGTTAGGCCGATTTTTTTCTGAGTTGGACCGATTTTTTTATCGAGTCGGCCGATTTTTTACCGAGTTGAGCCGATTTTTTCCGAGTTGGGCCGACTACTCGGCCGATTTTCTTCCTGCCGACTTTGTACTCTGATTTTCTTAAAATCGCCTCGGAAGGACGCCGACTAGCGAGTACTCGCCGAGTACTCGGCTGACTAGGCCGAGTTTTAGAACACTGCCAGAGATTAGGCTTGTCTGATTAGGGATAAACAATCGAACACGTCGTTCCTGATCAAATACAAGAGACGTAGATCGGGTTCTGTAAACCCAGCCGAAAACCGGCGCCACTTCGATTGTCACTCCGAATGAACCACCAAGCGCTCGCATTGACACCACCATATTGCAGGCCAGATCGAGGAGGAATAGACCCGACCGTGCTAGCAACTACGATCTCCCCTATTCTCACCGTGTAATCTCCAACCCGGACGAGATCGAAGAATCCAGTCTCACACCAGACCCACATGGGGTATACAAATCCCGTCTGACGATGGCTAAGGGACTTGCTGCCGAACCGAGGTGAATATCTCTTTTTACGACTCTCATCTCAATTTACCTCGGTCTTAGTGCTGGCTATTGCATATAGTAGTGTTGGAGAGAATCCATACTTATAAATTCAAGATAATTATGTGGTCACAATGTTTGTCAGTCCTTCCACCACGTTGATGATGTTCTTATTTAGGAAGGGAATATTTCATTCCATACCTCCACTCTCTAACTTTGGGAAAGTGTTAGAAAATCGATCTTGCATATCAATTGTATTAGTAATTGAAAGTAACATATTAAATATTATTTTTCAATTGTATTGATATTATGTAGATAGTTTCCTATCCTAGTTGGTTATACCATCATCCTTTTATATGTAATCACGTATCATTAATGAAAAACAAATTATCTTTCTTTCATGTATATTTTATTAGAATGAAAATTTATTTAGATAGGAAAATTACAAAAATTGAGAAATATCGGTGGTGAAATTTGAATCCCCACTCTCTTCCCTATTACTACTGACCGAAGTTACGAGTCCGTCATTCAGAATGACATCTATGAGCCAATCAGACCCAACCCCTAACCACAAAAACGCCCTCAACTCGAGCTACAAAATGAGCCATCTCGTGAGCTGTTGCATTCATACTTCTTAAGATATGTCGAATAATAACATCTCCGGATGAAGCCAGCAACAACCTAATTTCTTCCACCAAAACTCCCTCATCTACATAACATTCCTCCTGCCCGTTGATCAAGTTTACTGCTTCTAAGCAATCATAGAACACACTATCCACCAACTAACCCCTCTGCAACACAGTTTCCAAACCCAGCAAGATAGCCTAAAGCTCAGCTACATAAACCTGATAGCGACCCTGTACTCTTTCCCCCCACAGCCACAACCAGGTCTTCAGTACTGTTCTGAAGAATTACACCAACCCCAACATTCCTCCTATCATTGGACACCACAGCGTCACAATTTAATTTCAATGTGCTCATACCTGGAGGTTTCCATCTGCTATCCCTATTTGTTCTTCCGTTACCACCTACAGGTTGTTCTCTGACTTGTGCAGCCAACAAACCTTCCAATGACAATACACAAAGTTGGTATAGTAATTCTGGGGGTTTAGGCAATTCCCCATTAATAACTCGGTTTCTTTCATTCCAGTTACTCTATAATATAATAACCAGAAGCTTCATTTCATCCACATTTAACACTCTAAAAGCATGCTCCCTAAAATCAGTAAAAAGACCCACATACCCAGATAAAGTTTCGAATAGAAGCCCGCCTTCTCCAATACCGCAACACTAAGAGGACAACACCATGTTGCGTGCAAAGGCGTTTCATCAGCTAACTGACATCTCGGGTAAATTGGAGTGTTTGATATGTATCTCTAGTACAAAAATCCATACATGGCATGAAGCCAGTCGGACACTTCCACAGAAAATGCCTCATTTTGGATGGCACTTCGAGTTTCCACAAGTGCTTCCACTGATTTGAGACACTTGGAGCAGCTTGTCGTCTCTCTGCTAACGCTAACCAGTACGCACTTCAAACAGAAAATTTTCCATTCCTAATGTAGTTCCACATTAGCTTATCCGGTCACCCTGTACGCACAACAGGAATGCTCAAAATAGCATCATACTCTTGAACCGTACAAACAGTTCCCAACCTCTGTAAATTCCACTCCTCAGTTTCATTGAATAGATCAGCAACTTTGATATTAATATTAAAACCTTGTTTCCAAGTTACCTTAAATTCTGGTATACCAGGAACCCAAAGATCCTGGAATAGAGTTATGGAGTTGCCATCACCAATCCAGAACCTCATTCCTTTTACTAGATACTTGATAGTCGATGTCCAATATCAGCTTCAAGAAAAGACTTGCGAGGAAAATACTTAGCTTTCAACATCCTAGCCACCAATGAACCACTATCACAAAGTAACTGCCACCCAATTTTAGCAACCAATGCCTGGTTAAACTTCTGAATTTCTCTAAAACCAAGCTCACCTTGGTTTTTAGGAACACACAACGTTTCCCACTTCCGCCAATGATCTCCCCTTTTTCCTTGCTTGCCCCACCAAAACTTCACAAGGTGCTTATTCATCTCCTCACAGATTCCAATCGGCAGCTGGAAAACACTTATAGTATAGATCGGGATGGATTGTGCTACAGATTTGATTAGAATTTTCTTGCCACCCTTCAACAACAACCTCCCTTCCCACCCTTTGACACTGTTTCATACTCTATCCACTAAGCCCTTAAACATTTTCTTTTTGCTCCTACCTGTAATAGTTGATAGACCAAGATAGCGTTCATGACAAGGCACAATTTTCATGTCCAGAGCTGTACTACATGCCTCTTGTACTGCCCCTGAGGTGCGGGGACTAAAGCAAACCGCTGATTTTTCAACACTAATCTTTTGACCCGATGTTCTCTAATCGTCTGCAAAGATCTCCTTCAACATCAAACAATTACTAGGAGAGGCATCACAAAATAATAGATTGTCATCTGTGAAGAATAAATGCATTAAAGAGGGTGCTCCCCGAGCAATAGAAACTCCATTCAAGAATTTCAAACATTCTGCCCTTTGCAGCACGGCAGAAAAACCTTCAGCAACTAACAGAAACAGATACAGGGACAAGGGATCCCCTTGCCTCAGACCACGTGATGGAACAATTTTGTCGAAAGGCCTTCCTTGAATGAGCACTGAATAAGTCACTGAGGTGGTACATTCCATCACCAGATCAACAAACCTCCATGGAAAACCCATTGCATCCATCATCTAGGCCAAAAAATCCACTCTACTCTATCATACGCCTTCGCCATGTCTAGCTTCACTGCTGCTTTTTGCCTGCTTTTCTTACCCCTACCCTTCAAGTTATGAATTGTCTCAAAAGCTGCAATCACATTGTCATGAATCAACCTCTTAGGAGCAAAAACACTTTAAAACTCTGACATGAGAATATGCTTCAACCGGTTCGCTAGGGTCTTTGAAATTAGCTTATATATCACATTGCACAAGCTTATCGGATGAAACTCGATAACTTTCTTTGGTTTCGGTACCTTTGGGATCAAAGCAATCAAAGTGTGGTTCATATCTTTAACTGTACCTTCCCCGTTGAGAAAATCCAAACACCGTTCCATCACATCATCACCTACCACATTCCAGTACTTCTAATAAAATATCGGAAACATTCCGTTAGGACCTGGGGCCTTTGTTGGTCCCATCTCTTTCAAGGCTGCTTCAACTTCCTTTCTCTCATACGGCCGGAGTAGCTTATCAATCTGATCGGCACTGACTCTCCCAGATACCTCCTCATATATTATTGTTCAGCTCGGATCCTTCTGTACTGAATAGATTCCTGAAAAAATCCACAAAAACACAACCCACATCCACATAACCTGACCTTTAAAAATTGTCCTCCCCTAACACACCCACAATCCTATTAGAGCTGCCTCTCTGCCTTGCATAGCTGTGGAAAAACTTAGAGTTGTGATCTCCATATTCAGCCAATTAACCCAGGAACGTTGGCACCACATAATTTCCTCACATTCCAACACCTTGACGAACTCCAGCTCGGTTTCTTTTTGTTGTTGCACACTAGCAGAAGGGTAGCACTTCTGCAAATCCCCCAGCTTCTCCCTAAGCAATTTCATCTTCTTTGAAACACTCCCAAACTCCTTTCTCTCCCAAGCCTTGAGTTCTGAGGAAACCAGCTTCAACCGATCCCCAACCTGAACTGCACTACCTCTTTCCCAGCTCTGTTGAATTATCTGACCACACTCTTGCTCTTTTGTCCACATTTCCTTAAACAACCACCGCCTCAGAATTCTTCTCAAGTCATCATTTGATGAGAAAGGGGCCTCATTCTTAAAAAGAATAGGGCTATGACCCGAGGACATTGACACAAGATGATGACAAAGGAAACCACCCCACTTTTGTATAAGGGCGAGGTTACCAGTCCCTCTATCAATCCTCTCTTTTATATTGGCATCCCCTCCCTCTGGTTGTCCCATGTAAACTCATAACCTGTGTATGCAAAATCAATCAAACCACAATCCTCCAGAGCGCTCCTAAATTTATCAATAAGCCGTTGTGAATGATCATTGCCACCCAATTTCTCATGTAATCCCAGAATCTCATTAAAATCTCCATAACAGAGCCATGGACCAGACCACCTCCAAGTTTGAGACCGCAACACCTCCCAAGAAAGGTGTCTCCGGCTAGTCTCAGACTCTTCATAAAAACCAGTTAAGTAGAAGACGTAACCATCTTCTAGAGTAACCAACACATTAATGAAATAAGGCGTAGAATCCAAATACGAAACTGAAGCGGAACTTCCCCATAACAGACACAACCTTCCCTTGTAACCTCCATTATCCTCATCCTTTCCCACATAAAGGACTCTGTCCATCTTCAACCGAGACTTTTGCCTTCCCATTTGATACTCCGTCATCTTTGTTTCCATCAGAAAAACTAAGTCTGGCTTATGAACAAACAAGAAGGCCTTCATGTCTCTGAACATCCAGGATCCCCTCATCCCTCAGACGTTCCAACTTAGTATTTTCATTTCTCGTGGTGGGGCAGATTATATGCTCCCACCACTTCAGGGACACCAGAAGATAGTATCACCTTCTTATTTACATGTTCCTCAACATCTGTAAATGGACTAAGCTCTAGCTTTCTCTTTCCACTCACCTCCTCAGTGATAGTAACTCCCTTCCTCTCTAGAACAAGTTTTCATTTTGCCGAAACAGAGAACACCTTCCTCTCTTTCCTATTCCTTGAATATACAAGACTATTTCCAGTACTACCACCCTTCATCTCCCTTGACTTAAACCAGCCATCGAAACCACTCACCATTTCCTCCACCCTTAAAATTCCAACACCAGGATCATTGCAGCATGCTGACCTAATAGCTTGAATGAGGCTCTTAACCACCTCACCCTTTAATTCTGGCACCTCCGTCCTATTCTGCAGCTGCTCCAGGTGACTCTTCACATTGAGCACTGGAGCATCAACCGTCTCTCCATTACAATTATGTTGGTGTGAGTCATACTTTCCTTTTGTATATATTTGTAATTACTATTATTATTAGGATTATCACTTACCTTAGGAAGATATACTTACCTACTTTGGCTCGGTTGTAATTTGTATATAATTCCTCCTTTGTGAGGTGAATCAATATCAATTAATATTCAGCCACAATTGTCTCTTGTGTTCATTATTTTGACTTGGTATCAGAGCAGAGATCCGATCTTGGACTCTGACTCTTTGTTCTTTGATTTTTCACCCTTTGTCCTTTTGTTCCTTGTCCTTTGATCCTTGCATCATTGTTGCCCTTGATCTTTGTTATTGAATCTTTCCGCTGCATATTTACCATGACTAAGGATTCCGAAATCTCACATGTGCTCACAAAAGTTGATAGTGGTGAGAGCTCTTATGACTCCAACAAAATCTCTGTCTCTGTTAAAGATGATTCAACTGGCAGCTATGGTGGTGTCAAGCTTAATGGCACCAATTATGGAACTTGGAAGAAGATGATGGAAGCTCACCTTTGGGGGATTGATAAGATGGGCTATGTTGATGGTTCTATTCCTGAACCACCAATTGAAGCCAACAACTATTCGAAGTGGAAGACTGCTAATGGTTCGGTAACTTCTATTCTTTACAAATCTATGACGGAAGATGTTTCACAAATGATTATGGGATGTAATACAGCTGAAGAAATTTGGGAAAGTCTCAAAGAAATCTACTTCAATGGAACGGATTTTTCCGAGGTTTATGAATTAAGTACTCAAGCAGCTCGTATGACTCAAGATGGGAGACAGGTTGCTATGTATTTTGCAAAATTGAAGGGGATTTGGCAAGATATTGATCAGATGCGTCCATGTCGCATGAAGTGCCCAGATGATATCAAGATTTATAAGGAAGAGCAAGACCTTATGCGGGTTCATGTCTTCTTAGCTGGCCTAGATCCTATATTTGAGAATGCAAGGAGTGAATTGCTTCGTCGGACTACTACACCTAGTTTGCAGCAAGCTTTTTCTTATATCCGCAAAGATGAAACTCAAAGGGCGGGTACTAGAGGAGTTACCTCTGAAGTTGCAGGTCTTACCATTCATTCAAAGCCTTTCAATTCGTCCAACAATCGGCCATTATCAGGCAATCGGCCTCCTGCTTTGCGTCCTTCTCCTCAAGGTCCTTCTCCCGGGTTCTCTCCTAATGTTATCTGTAATTACTGCAAAAATCCAGGTCACATCAAGGCAAATTGTCATAGGTTGGTTGGCTTTCCAACTAATTATTTTAATAAAGCTCGACCTCAGGACAAATCCAAGGGAAAGGCTGCTGTCCATCTTGTTCAAGATCAAGAGTACTATGCTATGACAGACCCAGACCACACCGACGTTGATGGTAATGGTACCATGTTAGTAAGTCATGGTGGTAATGGTAAGATTGGAGTGGCTTTACAAATTTCTAACTTTACTGGTAGCAATACATGGATTATTGATTCTGGAGCATCTGACCATATGACCTATGATCGTAGTTACTTCCTTTTTCTTAACCCACCTACTATTTCCTCTGTTGTTAATGCCAATGGTGATTCTTTTCCAGTTTTAGGCATAGGGTCTGTTCGTCTCACCCCTTCTCTAACACTACATGATGTTCTTTATGTCCCTGATTTGTCTCATCATCTCATATCTGTGCCTCAGCTCAATACTCAATCTCGATGTTCTGTAACCTTTTTTCCTTTGTATGTGATTTTTCAGGACCTCCTCACCAGGGAAATAATCGGCAGGGGTTATCTAAGGGGTCGTCTGTTTCATCTGGATTGCATGTTCGCCGGAATGAAGCCAGAGAAGGCAGTCCAAGCAGCTTTGATTTCGACTGGGGTTACTAATCAAATTGAAGAATTGTGGTTATGGCATCGTAGATTGGGACATCCTTCCTTTGGCGTCATGAAGAAATTGATGCCCTCCTTGTTTTTGAGCGTTGATGAGTCTAAGTTGCATTGTGAGTCTTGTGTCTTAGCTAAAAATCATCGTGCGAGTTATCCTTTGAGTACTACCAGGAGTTCTGTTCCTTTTGAGCTTATTCATTCCGATGTATGGGGACCTTCCCGCGAGACGACTTTTTCTGGCAAACGTTGGTTCGTTTTGTTTATTGATGATTATACCCGTCTTACTTGGGTATCTTTGTTAAAACATAAACATGACGTCTTCTCTGCTTTTCAAGAATTTGCTGCTCTTGTTCGAACTCAATTTGGAGCCAATATTAAAGTCTTTCGTTCTGATAATGGGGGGGGAGTTCATTAATTGTCAGTTTACTCAATTCTTCCAAACTTGTGGTATTGTTCATCAAACTACTTGCCCTCAAACTCCTGAACAAAATGGGGTGTCAGAAAGAAAGAATCGTCATGTTCTTGATATTGCTCGTTCTCTTTTGTTTAGTGCTCACATGCCCAAGTATCTTTGGGGAGATGCAGTTC
The DNA here is from genome assembly GCA_951800085.1 of Comarum palustre. Taxonomy (NCBI): domain Eukaryota; kingdom Viridiplantae; phylum Streptophyta; class Magnoliopsida; order Rosales; family Rosaceae; genus Comarum; species Comarum palustre. The sequence goes on from OX637586.1 coordinate 17,833,175, forward strand.
TTACTGCCTGTCATCTCATCAATAGACTTCCTTCTTCCGTTCTCAATAATCAAACTCCTTATGATGTCTTTTCCAATCATGTGTCAGTTCCTTCGTTTTCTAATCTTCCTGCTCGTGTCTTTGGGTGTGTGGTATTTGTTCATGTTCCTAAGAATCAACGTTCCAAACTTGATGCAAGGGCGCTCAAATGTGTTTTTGTGGGCTATGGTGTCAATCAGAAGGGCTACAAGTGCTTTCATCCCCCTACACAGAAAGTTTATGTTACCATGGATGTCACCTTCTATGAAGATGCTTGTTATTTTTCTCCCCCCAATCCTTCTCTTCAGGGGGAGAAACATACTTTTTTGGAAGAAAAGTCTTGTGTGATTCAGCCACTTGGGGATGAAAATGTTACTCGTGTAATCTTTGATCCCACGATCGATCGTCAGGACAACGACGAGGCAGAGGCTTCCAGTGGTGCACCAACGATCGATCGCATTGGTCCTAGCGATCGATCGCCCGAAGAGACAGAAGCTCCCAGTAGCTTACCATCCAGTAGCGCACCAACGAGCGATCATATCCTTCTTAGCGATCACGACAAGGCAGAACATGCAATCGATCAAGGCCCTTCACCCCTCTCAAATATAGATAACTCTTGCCAGACAATCCCGGAGGAGAGTCCTAATCTTGAGGTTAGTAATGTTTCTTCTAGTTTTGGTAATGGTGATAGTATATGTGTCTTGCCTCCTAGGTCCACTCGTGGTAAACCACCTCGCCAATATGAACCAAGTTTAAATGTCAAGTCCAAATATGCTATAGCTAACTTTGTGTCCACCCATCGGTTGTCTGAATCCCATGCTTCTTTTGTGAATCAAATATCCTCTGTATGTGTTCCCAGTAAAGTGCAGGATGCTCTCAAGGATCCCAAATGGACTCAAGCAATGAATGAGGAGATGGAAGCTTTGGAGAAGAATAATACTTGGGAATTGGTGCCACCCCCACAGGGAAAGAGAGCTGTTGGGTGTAGATGGGTGTTCACTGTCAAACATAATGCAGATGGTTCGGTGAACAGGTATAAAGCAAGACTTGTTGCAAAAGGATTTACTCAAACTTATGGCGTGGATTATGAGGAAACCTTTGCTCCAGTGGCCAAGATTAATACAGTTCGAGTATTGATGTCTCTAGCAGCCAATTTAGATTGGCCTTTGCAACAGTTTGATGTGAAGAATGCCTTTTTACATGGAGAGTTATCTGAAGAAGTCTATATGGATCTACCACCAGGATATGAAGCAAACGCAGAAGGAAGATTTGTATGTAAGTTGAACAAGTCCTTGTATGGACTTAAGCAATCACCACGAGCTTGGTTTGGAAGGTTCTCTCAAGCTATGCGTCGTTTTGGGTACGAACAAAGCAACTCTGATCATACGTTGTTTCTGAAACGTCGGTCAGGTAAGGTGACTGCCTTGATTATTTATGTTGATGATATGATAATTACTGGTGATGATTCTGAGGAGATTGAGAGACTAAAGGGTCTACTTGCATCAGAATTTGAGATCAAAGACCTTGGTTCACTTAAATATTTTTTGGGAATTGAGGTTGCAAGGGGGAGTTCAGGAATTTTCTTGTGCCAGAGAAAATATGTGCTTGATTTGTTGACAGAAACAGGGATGCTAGATTGTAAACCTGCTGATACTCCTATTGAGCAAAATCACAAGTTAGCTGAGTACCCTGACCAAATTCCTACAGAGAGGGCTCGTTATCAGAGGTTAGTTGGCAGGTTAATCTATCTCTCACATACTCGGCCAGATATTGCATATGCAGTGAGTGTTGTGAGTCAATTTATGCATAATCCCAGTGAAACCCATATGGAAGCTGTGATTCGCATTCTGAGGTATTTGAAGTCTGCACCCGGCAAAGGCTTAATGTTTTCAAAGAATAAACATCTGGATATTAGTGGTTATACAGATGCAGATTGGGCAGGTTGCATTACAGATAGAAAGTCTACTTCTGGTTATTTCACTTTTGTGGGCGGTAATCTTGTTACTTGGAGGAGTAAGAAGCAAAAAGTTATGGCTCGATCGAGTGCTGAAGCAGAGTATAGAGGTATGGCCCATGGAGTTTGTGAATTACTTTGGTTGAGAAATGTACTTCGTGATTTGGGATTTAAACCAAAGAAATCCATGGATTTATATTGTGATAATAAGGCAGCTGTTGATATTGCTCATAATCCAGTACAACATGATAGAACCAAGCATGTTGAGGTTGACAGACATTTCATCAAGGAGAAGCTTGATTCTAAGCTTATTTCCTTTCCTTTTGTTCGCTCTGAAGAACAGTTAGCTGATGTTTTGACTAAAGCAGTTTCGAGTAAGGTTTTTTATGACTCACTTGATAAGTTGGGCATTCGTGATTTGTATGCGCCAACTTAAGGGGGAGTGTTGGTGTGAGTCATACTTTCCTTTTGTATATATTTGTAATTACTATTATTATTAGGATTATCACTTACCTTAGGAAGATATACTTACCTACTTTGGCTCGGTTGTAATTTGTATATAATTCCTCCTTTGTGAGGTGAATCAATATCAATTAATATTCAGCCACAATTGTCTCTTGTGTTCATTATTTTGACTAATTATCCATCTTTATGGTAACAAGTTTCGCAGTTTGTTTGGTGTACACCACCAGTTCCATACCATCACTGAATTCTTCCTCCACAGACTCAACATCACCGTGTTTTCTTTGGTGCCTTAATTTCCCAGGGGATGAAGCATTATCAATGCAAGGATCCTCCCTCACCAACTGAACTACAACATTGTAGGAGTTACCACTCACTAATTCTCTGTTACGATGATAGCTCACATCCCATCCTCCTCCATTCTCTATCAAATCCAACCTTCTATAATCCTCCTCCGAAACCTGGTTCCGTCTCTAAATAGCCTCCCCAGCAGCCTAAGAGAGATTTTGAGACCCACTCGCAAAATCATTACCATCCATTCACTACTAGAATAAGTATCATAGCCGACGAAAAAAAATTTCGTCGCCTAAGTGAAATTTTCGTCGGCTAAAGTGGACTTTTAGCCGACGAAATGTTGTGTCGTCGGCTAAAATAGTTTTTTTCGTTGGCTATAGTCTGCGAACTATAGCCGACGAAATTTTAAAACTTTAGCCGACAATATATATAATTTCGTCGGCTAAAAGTCTTTATATTTCCAGATCTAGACAGTAGCTGATGTGAAAGAAAAAACGGGAGAAAAAGTTTTGGGGTTGGCGAAATTGTTGGATGTTGTCGAAATCTGTCCAAAATTAGTTTGTGGCGCTATATATAGGTACGTATATGTGTATATATCTTGTTTTTGAGTTGATTCAAGAGTTTTATTTTCGTTATGCATTGATTTTGAGTTTTAATTAGAGTTGATTATATTGTGTTTTGAGTGTGATTGAGTTGATCGATTTGGGTTTGATAATATATATGAAGTTGTTGTTATATATATATATATATTAATTTGATTATATTAATTAGTAATTATTATATATATGCATGTATATATATATATATTAATTAATTGTACGTTAACTGCAGATATAATATAAATTGAATGATTCGTAAATTTAATTAATTAGCGTTTATGCATATATATTATGTTATCTTCTCAGGATATGGATAAGAGTTGGATTTCGCTTCCAAAATGGGACAAAAGATATGCTAAATGAGTTGTTAGTTTTATTGAATATGTGATGAATAATGCTAAAGGGAATACAATTTTCTATTGTCCGTGCACTAAATGTCAGTGTCGCAGCGATATGTATCGATTTCCAATTGACAAGGTTTGGCAGCACCTTAAAAGTAATGGGTTTTGGGAGAAATACACATGTTGGATATATCACGGTGAAACATCATCAAGGGGTCCGCATGATCATGGGCAATTTTCTGAGACGGGCAGTACATCCAACGATCCAACAACGGCCTTCATCAACGATATGTTTCCTTATGAGAGGGGTGTATACTTTGAAGGACCGTATATGTCTGAGCCGGTGCAACCCTTCCCTAGAGTTGTCAACACTGCTGGTATTGACAGGTACAACAAACTACTTGTTTTCCAACAGACCCATGTGTACCCCGGTTGTCAGAAAACGGTTCTTGAAAGTGTGATGGACGTTATGAAGATTAAAGTTGAGACAAAATCGACTGTGAAGGTTGTTGATGAGTATCTACAGTACACTACTTCGATGCTGCCCCACGGTCATCGTCTTCCTACCACTCATCATAAGGTCCGATGTATACTGAAAGATCTTGGGCTTTCCTACATCAAGATCCATGCATGCAGATTTGATTGTGTTCTTTTCTAGGGTAAAGATCCAGAAGGGAATGACCTTGGTGACCTTGACACATGTCCAGTATGTCAGAGTGACAGGTATAAGTTGACTCCTGCAGGCAATAGGAAACCTATGAAGGTACTTCGGTATTTCCCGTTGAGGGATAGGCTGGAACGGTTGTACATGTCATCACACACGGCCAAATCTATGAGATGGCACGCTGATAGAGAATTGCAAGGCGAAGATACCCTTATACACCCTGCTGACGGGGAGGCCTGGAAGCATATAGACAGGGAGTTTCCTCATTTTGCGTCAGAGGTCCGAAATGTCAGGCTCGGGCTCTCATCCGACGGGTTCAATCCTTTTGGCAACATGAGTCTTCAATACAGTGTATGGCCGGTGATTTTGGTACCATACAATCTTCCTCCATGGATGTGCATGAAGAAGGAATACAATATGTTGAGTTTGTTGATTCCGGGACCCGGTTATCCAGGGAAGTGTCTCGATGTGTATTTGAGACCCTTGATTGAAGAGCTTAAGTTTTTTTGGGACGTTGGTCATCCCACTTATGATAAGTTCATGCACGAGATGTTCCAGATGCATGCTATGGTTGTTGGTACCATTAGTGATTTTCCTGCTCGTGGGATGTTGTCGGGCAACGTTGTTAGGGGATACAAGGCTTGTCCAGAGTGCCTAAGCGATGAGGCGAGCAGTAGTCATTGCAACAAGATATGTAGATTGGGTCACCTTACTCTCCTTCCGTATGATCACAAATGGCGGTTCAATGACAAGGCATTTGATGGGACCGTAGAACTTGGTGTGCCTCCTAGAAGATGGACAGGGGAAGAAATTTTAGCAGTGCTTAATGAGTATGATTTTGGGCAGCTCAGCAATCATCCCAATATAGTGGCGGCAATACCTGACAGACCCGACAGGTATAAATTTTGAACACATAAGAGCATATTCTGGGAACTCCCATACTGGAGTAAGTTGTTGATCAGACACTACCTAGATGTGATGCACATAGAAAAGAATGTGTGTGACAGTGTGGTGGGAACCGTGCTAAACTTGGAGGGAAAGACTAAAGACGGTCCGAAGGCACGCATTGATCTTAAAAAATGGAGATACGAAGACATTTGTGGTTGAAAGAAGGGAAGAAAAAAATGCCTCAAGCTCCGTACACCGTGAAGCCTGACCAGAAGAACGTAATTTTCAGATGGTTGAGTTCTGTGAAGTATCCTTCAGGCTACGCATGAAATATAGCCCGGTGTGTAAACATTCGGGACAATAAAATGTACGGGTTAAAGAGTCATGACTGTCATATTCTGCTACAACGTCTCTTCCCTATTTTCATTCGACCGTTCCTTCCCCGTCAGGTGGTGGAGCCGTTAGTAGCGTTGTCAAGATTCTTCCAGAAGTTATGCACAAGGGAAGTGACAAAATCTGATCTCCGGGAAATGCAACAGGACATTATTTATATCATGTGTAAATTTGAGATAATATTTCCTCCAAATTTTTTTGACATCATGCCGCACCTGATGATCCATCTTCCCGAGCAATTGTTGCTTACCGGTCCAGTATACTATACTTGGACGTATCCTACGGAAAGGTATATTTTTTACACCTAATATTTTTATTGTACATGTTCATTGTATAATCGTAACATATGACAACAAATTTATTTATTTACAGACAACTTGGAGACTACAAAGCTTATGTAGCTAACAAATCCGCGCATGAAGGATGTATAGCTGAAGCATATATTGCGCACGAGTGCGTCACCTATATGAAGTTGTATCTAGGAGCATTGAAGGAAACTCCACAAACCATACCGGTTGATGAACCGAAGTTTAACCTTTCCATAGTCTCTAATGATGTTGAAGTTTATGGAATTTTACCAAAGTCCTACAAGTTGCAACCCCATGAGCTCGTCATAGCCTATTGGTGGGTATTGATTAACTGTCAAGAAGTTGAATATTGGAAAGACATCCATCTATACTGTCTAGACATTCAAGGTGATCTCGACTACCACAACAAGGAGTTCGCGAACTATTTTGGCGGTTGGGTATGTAATTCTTTATTTTTGTTCATGACTCATTGATTGCATAATTATTCATATTTACAATACATTGAATATTTGGTTGCAGATGAACCATATTCAATTTGATGGTCACCCAAATTGGTCTCACGAACTAAGACTTCTAGCTATGAACCCGATAATGTCAAGAGTTTACCCGATGTGCACGGTCAATGACGTGCAATTTATATGTGAACAGAGAGACAACAGCTAGACGAAGAACACAGAATTCTGGGGTTATGGCGCATGGTGGCCGGAATGGAGTTGATTATTACGGTGTTCTTGATTCAGTGGTGGAACTCGTTTATGGGCAAGGCATGACCGTGCACTTGTTCAAGTGTAGATGGTTTGATACTAGAAGCTCGCAGAGCATGAAGATTGATCAGTACGGGATTTTATCGGTGAACACTGGTACAAGCTGTTACGAAGATGACTCGTTTGTTTTTGCGACATCGGTGAAACAAGTGTTTTATCTTGATGACCTTGATAAGGGTGACGCGTGGAAAGTCGTCAATCTTGTGCACCCTCGAAACATTTACCGGGCGGCTACACTTAGAGAGGCCGAAGACAAGGAAGAAGATGTTGCGTATCAAGAACACAGTGCAATAGGTATTCCTGACTCCTCTACAATTCGCCTTAAAAGTGGGACTATAGCCGACAAATTTTTTATTTCGTCGGCTATACTTCTTCGTATATATTCGGACCCAGTCGACAGAACTCTATTTTCTCCTCTTTTTTCTTCTCGGCCGCACGGTTTCTCCCTCTCCTCTCGATTTTCTTTCACTTTTTTCGACGAATTCCGGCCTCCACTCCGCCTCCCTCATCTCCCAAAAAATAAGGTATGCAATTTCATGTTTATATTGAATTATAGAACTAATTTCAATTGTTTTTTCAATATATTGAATTATATGATAATTAGGGTTTGTGATAATGTTGAATTATATTGGGTGTATTTACTGAATTTGGGTGTATTTAGTGATTTGGGTGAATTTGGGTGTATTTGGGTGTATTTGGGTGTATTTAGTGATTTTGGGTGAATTTGGGTGTATTTAGTAATTTGGGTGAATTTGGGTGTATTTGGTATATTTAGTAAATTATGTGTATAAAGTAATTTGGAAATTTTTAATATATTTGGGTATATTACAATATTAATTGGTATATTAAATTAATTTGTGATAATGTTGTTCATTTTTTATAATTTTATATATTTAACAAAATATTAATTATATTATTTAGGATGAAAGGATTATTTAGTAAATCGAAGAGTTCGAAGGGCCAAAGGGGTGAATCGTCTGAGGGAACGTCTAGCAACCCTCGGGGTTCGTTTCAGGGCCCAATGACGGCCCGACGGGCGTCTCTTCTAGAGCCGACACAGCGACAGGCCACACATTCCTCCAGGCAGCCGGATGCCCCTCCCGCCTCCAGGCAGCCTAGCGCCCCTCGCTCCTTCAGCCAGCCGGACGCCCCTCGCTCCTCCAGGCAGCCTAGTGTACCTCGCTCCTCCAGGCAGCCTAGCGTCCTTCACTCCTCGAGGCAGCTGTGGCCTCCGACTCAGGCGGAGGTGTCTGCACCACGTATGCCTGAGATACACAGGGCACCGGCACTGGGCCCTACTGCATCTGAGGGTGGGTCTTCCGGGGTACAGATGCCGCCGCCTCTTCTCTACCTTCCGCGCTTGATACCGGCATTACCTGTAGTCGATGACTCAAGGGCGCCGATTTATCCACTACCCCCGCAGGTGACCCCATCAGCGGTGTACCTGTTCGTGTCGTTTGATACAGATTTAATTTCTACGAGGGTATCATCGTCGGCGACAGAGTCGGAGTCCGTCACATCCGCCTCAACGCCCTCAGGTAATGATTATATAAGTAATTTGTTATGTTTTAATGTTATAATAAAATTAATTTACTAATAATCAATTTATGATAGGCACCGTCGGAGCCAAGCCGACAAGGAAGAAGAGAGGTCCCGTCACAGGGAAAGCTCTCGAGAAGACAGTGAATACCTCGGGAAGGATCGTCATTGATACTGACGGGGATGGGAACGTAGTATCGGGCGGCAAGACGAGGATGTACTCTGGCCGCGTGGGAGCGCTTATTAGGGATAGAGTCCCTATGTTGTGGTCAGACTGGGGCGAGGTCCCACAGGAGGTTAAGGACATGGTCCACAACGCCATGTCGGTAAGTATAACAAAATTCATATTTAACATTATTTATTACATTGTAGATTTATGAACGCCTAAACTAATAAATGTTTTAATGCAGGTGTGGTTTGACGTTCCCCAGTACCTGAGGAACACCTGGGCGGACGTTGTGCATGGGGGAAGGTACGTTGCAAAGTTAAGGACAAAAGAAAATTATGTATAATTAATAATATTTATATTTTTTTGGCGTATTACAGGTACAAGGAGTGGAAGAACGAGTTACGGACCCACTGGACTACGCATGGGAACGAACGTTCTGGCACCCCCTTGAGTTCCAGTTCAGGGAATACGAGTGGCGTTGGCTTCTGATATCGGAATTCAACAACCCACATAAACAGGTAATTAAAAATAATTATTTATTATATTGAATTATATTTAATACGTTTTAAAATATTTTACTAATTTGATTCCTTTGTAGGCCGTTTCCCGGGTGAACGCTCAAAACCGGCAACGCAACATAAGGAACCATCATGCCGGTTCTAGACCGTTCGCATCGTTGATAGAGGAGGCAGCCAGGGAACATCCAGAGGTCAACCAGTACGTCTATACATACGAGAAGGCATATCCTGACGCCCAGGAGGATATTGTAAGTTGTTTTACATTTAAAATTTAGTAAATTATATTTATATATATATATATATTTTAAAATGTTAATTAATTTTTTTTCCTATCAAATTAGGCGAGGGTGAGGCAGGCTAGTGACGAGGTGATGGCTGCTATAGTCAGGGAGACATGGCCTGACACGCAAGAGGAAGACATGTCCGAAGCCATGTCCCGGATCGACACTTCGGATCTCAGCGTTGGGGCCAGGATCATGGGCACAGCATTCCCACCACGAGGAAATAACTTCTACTGTCGGGGTCTGGGAAAGAAGGGCGAGGGGGTACTGAAGACCACTCTCGGATTTCAGAAAAAAGGAGTCTCGACCAGCAGCAGAACGACACAGCTTGAGGCGGAAGTTCAGATGTTACGGGAACAGCAAGCCGCCCAGACAGCATATACTGTCGCGATACAGGCCGCCCAGACAGCATATACTGCCGCTTTACAGGAGTATAATGCAGCAGTATATGCCACCCAGCAGGCACAGCAGCAGCAGATGTTCCAGTACATGCAAGATTTTTCAGCTGCACAGCTTCAGGGACTTCCGCTTCCGCCCATGCCCACGCCTATTCCCTTACCTCAACCGCCGCAACCTCCCCAGCAACCTCATCCTGGCGCAGATATTGATTTAGACGATATCGACTTCATTTAGTTTTTTAGGTTTATGAACAATTATTTATTTAGTTTTTTAGGTTTATGAACAATTATTTATTTACTTTTTAGGTTTATTAACAATTTATAAATTGAAAATTTATTGCAAAATGTTTATGTTACTTTTGATGGTGTGTTGTTGTTGGTTATGAAATTGTTTCTGTAATTTGCAGCTTGCTTGGATGGTAATTTATAAATTTTGTTTGGGTTTGTAGTATAAAAAGTACTATAGCCGACGAAATTTACCATATTTCGTCGGCTATACTAGTTTTTTTTTTTCAACAACCTTTAGCCGACGAAATCTGGTTAATTTCGTCGGCTATAGTACTTTTTAAGCCGACGAAGTCTACATTATTTCGTCGGTTTTTCTCTATTTAATTTTTAAAACACTATAGCCGACAAATGAACTATATTTCGTCGGCTTTTCTCTATTTCATTTTTAATTTTTAAAAATACTTTAGCCGACGAAATATTAATATTTCGTCGGCCAAAGTCATACGTATAAACCGACGAAATATTGATATTTCGTCGGCTAAAGTCTGACTATAGCCGACGAATTTTTTATATTATGTCGTCGGCTAAGTGTTGGATTATAGCCGACGACGGATTTTAATTCGTCGGCTATAACTTTAACCGACGAATTATGGCCGACGACTTCTTAGCCGACGAATCTGATGAACAGGCCGACAAAAATTTTTTATCGGCTATGATACTTATCCTGGTAGTGATTTCATTATCACCATCACCGTACCTACCTCGAAACACTCTTTCCCCAATCCTCCTGCCATGTAAATCTTTCTCAGCACGTAGGTTAAGCTTGTACGGGCTCTCCTCCTCCCGTTTACTCCGTTGCTTCATCAGCTGGTCACACCGCTGGGTAGGGTGGCCGATCAATCTACATTCTTGACAAAACTCTGGCAGTCTCTCATATTGAAATTCAACAACTCTGTACCCAACTTTGGGAAAATCAACTCTCGACCTTCGTAGCAGGGGCTGTAACAGATTCAGACTAACACGAGCCCTCAGAAAAGTACCTACACGATCCTCCTCCTTACCTTGCTTCCCCTTAAGGATAGGAAAGAGAGAAAGGTGGGCTTGTAACTAGCAATAGAGTTTATATCATACAAGAAACCATGCATTTATATTATCGATCTTCAAAGGAGTTTATAGGTTGGTGTATGTCCTTCCCAATTGGCCAAAGTAAACCAACAGATTATGCCATGACAAAGTGCCAATTGCTCAACTTCCCAATTGGCCAAATTGCCATATTGTCTCTTTCTCGATGACAAAGAAAAGTTTGTTTGGTCGATCATGAGCAAGAAAATAGCGCAGTCAGGTTGACCATAATCTAAACTCTATTGCTAGTTAGAAGCCCAGATGTGACCAAATCATTTGTTGATAACAACCACATGCAAAACTTGAGAACGATTCAATCTGCTATACAACATCAATTAACAGACAATATATACCATATGTACATATACATACGTATATGATTAACTTAGAACTACTTTACTGAGTAGCTAAACCGGTTTGAAATATAAATTGAGGCGCGCGATTGCCTCACCAGCAATCCTTTCGATTATCAGTTCACTACATGCAGCTGCGTACGTGCAAATAGAAATGACCATTGTTAGTTCTCGATTGGATCATGCCAACCTTTCCCGGACTAGCTAGGATAGTAGAATGATGAGTTTTAGTAACTGTTGATTGTGCTTGTACTACTGAGACCGGAAATTTTCCCCGTTACTAAGCTCCCAAAACCATCTTCAAGCCTATAGGATCCCTTTATGAAGACGTTCATTGGTTAGTAAACCCTAGATGATCTATCACACTCGGTACGTGTCATTCGAAGTGTCTCATTACGCTAAAAGAAAACTGATATGCTAATTGACAATTTCTCACTTGCACTCGAGGAGAGGAAAGAAAGTTTGGGAATCTTTGGCCTCATTTAAATGACTAGAGTCCCAATCCAAACGATCCAAGGGCCACGGACTCAAGATTAAGACAAAACTATGTCCCAATTAACCCACTTATCTCATCCCAAAACAAATTAGTGGCCCCTAATCAAATCAATAGTTTAGTTCCAAACTCTAAGGGCATTTCGGTCAGGTGGATACAAACACCAGATACGACGGAGCAAAGGAGTTTTGGAGCCCACAATCATTGTAACCCAAACTCTCCAAGTACTAAACTCCGAGCTTAGCTTTGCGTCATGACTAATCAGAGTGTTTTAAACTGACTTGCCAGCCGGATTATTAAAATTCCGATCCAACGTTCCATATCCGTTCTTGATTTACAACCCGACAAGCTTAGACCGCCTCTCTTTATCGCCTTCTCTTCGTATGCTTGGAGTTTTCTGGGCAGGGCTAACTAAGCCTTGTTCTGGATCGGCTGATCATCAAGCCGATCGAGGATTTACATTCCAGTCTTTAGCGAGATTGTAACTAACCATACATTTTTTCAGTGTACTGAATGATCGACAGTTTATCACTACATTTTTCAGCGTACTCCACCTAGCTTGTTCTGCTTATTAAGATTTTCCTCAAAAGTTTAATCTTTCTTGAAGATTTTTACTTTTTCAATGGGTTTCATTTCATTGATATCTTCCTTCCTTGACTAGCTTTCATTCTTTCTCCCTCCTCCGATCATTAGGTATCATCAAGGACCCAATTAGCCTCTTATTAAAACCGCTCTCAAGAAAATTATAAACGAGATAGTATATATATTGCAACTATGTTTCATTATATTTAGGGTTAATGCCCATTAACCCTAATTATAGGAATTTCATTATTCCCACCAACAAAATCTCATGTCCGATGTATGAAAAAAGAGATGTGTGAAAAAAAATTCAGGATAGGTATTTTTCAGGTGAGGAATAAAATAATTACTCGTAGGTAGTTTATGATGGAGCGATGCGTCGATTTTTCTTTCACCAGGGATTATGTATGTTATCACTCATTCACTTGTTTGCAACAGCCACGCACTCTTGCACGTAGTATATATAGCAGGATAAAATTCAAGTCACATATTTCTATTTCCTTGCAATGGAACTCGACTTTTACTAGTCTCATATAACAATTCTGGAGCTAATCATTTTATGCACAAGTGTTCCTATTTTTCCAGGAAACACTTCGCTCCAAGTAATCATTTATCTATCTCAAACATATACGAGATAACAATCTCAATCTCTTTGTCAATACACAATGATATCACATCAACAGAGATTATGGACAACTCACATATCTTCTCATCTGAACTGTATTCACTATAAACTTGGGCATTTCAACCTTGCAAGTTCCAAAGCTTGTACGAAATTAATGGTAGATTTCACAAAATCCCAAAAACATATGATAATAGGAAGAAGCTAAATACAGTATTATTACTAAAGAATACAGAAATATCGATGTGAAAAGGTTATAGTATAATGTCAATCATAGTGATGAGCACTGGTAGCTAGCACTTAATTAGCTGAACTATAGCAAGCTTAAGTACTGAGCCCTTAAGCTATAAGGCAATTGCAATTTGCAAGTAAATCATGCACACGGTTAACAATTTAAAATTTTATGAGGAAGATGAAAGCCAGGACAAACAAATAATAGAGATTGGTATATAATATATACCTACCATAAACTAATATTCATCCATTCTTGGAGGAACCACTATATATAGTGCCAAACCCTTACAGCCTAACCCCATGTGTACCTCACATGGTAATCTAGAATAGAAAGAAAGAAAGCAAATTAAGCCCTAATCAAAGTGGAAATACTAGACACTCTCCTAGCTAGGTGCGATCCATAGATATTAAACTTTTAGTGTGAATATATGGCAGGACCTGAGCTCTCAAAAACCACTATGGCAACCACCGCCGCTACCGCTACCGCCACCGCCACCAAAGCTATGTCGAAGTCATCCACATCGAGTGCTAAAGCAACACTTCGGAGATTTGTTGGGGTTCGGCAAAGACCTTCCGGGAGATGGGTGGCCGAAATCAAGGACTCTTCTCAGCGTGTAAGGCTTTGGCTCGGAACCTATGACACTCCCGAAGAGGCAGCAAGAGCCTACGATGAAGCTGCTAGAGCCCTACGTGGTGAAAACGCCCGTACAAACTTTGCAGCACCGGCGGGCAACCCTGACAGCAACTTGAGCCTTTTGGCTAACTGTTGTCCCAATCCGAACGGCACTTTTATGCCTTCGGGTTTATCTGATGGACGTCACGGCGGGGGACAAGGACTTAGCTTTTCTTCCTTGAAGGCCAAGCTAAGCAAGAATCTCCAAAGCATCATGGCAAGGAGTAGTGATCACCATAACAAGTCCTCTAAGAGTAGGGTAAGTGACCACTTCACTTTCGCAAGTATATTCCACTTCAGAAAGTACCAGCAGTACCAAAACAACCCAGTAAACCCTATATTCGATATGAAGAACATAGAAAAAGTGGTGCAGCCTAGCATCATTGTGCCCCATGCTGAACAAACTAGTACTCCTATTGTTCCCCATGCTGGAGAAGCTAGTGCTAGTACTAGCACTGAGCCTTCATCTTGGGAAAGTTCTAGTATTTCGGATTGTAGCGATTGGGGTTACAGCTTCAGGCAACCGGGGATGGACTCCGACGGATCGGAACTTGGGGATGGGTTCATGGATCAAATCATGGGGTGGATGGATAGTCCAGATCAGATGAGTTGCGCTAGCGTTACGGTTGGTGATGATTGTGACGATGGTTCAAGGAGTAAGAGGTTCAAGGTTTCTTCTTCTGTGATGGTGCCTTCAACATTTGCTGGATCTCCATACAATAATAATTAGTACGAACTGGAGAATTTCAAACGAAAATTAAAGGCATGGTATCTTGTTATCAAGTGTTTACTTTGATGATTAATCCTAACTAGCTTCATTACAAAAGGTTGATACCTAAGAAGTTGTTTGCTGACATGCTGTTAATGCATGCATGCTGTTTTACTTCTACCATAGCTGGGTTATTATGGTCAAGCTAGACAGTGCTTCTCCAGAATGAATCAATATGTAGAGAGAGAGAGAGTTTAGAATGATTAGATGTCTGCATGTACGTTACAAAAAAATGACCGAGTTTGGTATAATGGACAAGGAATATGTTAAAATTCAGAGTATATATAGACGACAACTTATCTCTATTCTATTGTTTAAACCAAATTTGGATGTTGGATTAAAGACGTTGCATGCCCTAATAAACAAACTGTAATCTCACATCCAGAAAATGGGGCATTTTTTATAGGCTTATAAAGGTTTGAGTTACTCTCTTCATTGTCAATTGGTTTTTTAGGTGGAACGCTAGACTACTTTATCATGGTATCAGAGCGGGTTACCCACATCCACATGTGTTAGCGTTAACGGTTATACGAACTACACGTCACCCCAAATGTTATCCACGTGTTAGGCTTGAAGATATAATTTCACATCGAAAAAATGAGGCCTTACCTTGTGGGTTTATAAAGGTTTGGGCAACTCTCTCCATTACTAAATGGTTTTAAAGTTGAACACTACTTTATCACAAACAACATTCATCTGTATTATAACACTCTCAGATACAGTTAACTCACTCTGCAGATCGACAAACCCTTTCAATGAGCATACTGTTTCGACGGCGGCAGAAAGAGCTATCTGCACTAATTATCTTCAGCTAGCAGCATCTTAATTTCAAACAAGAAATATATATTTCATGACAACAAATATTTCTGGTCGTATTTTCAATTAAACGAGAAATATAGACATTTTGCGACAACCTAAGCCAGGTTAAAACGGTGGATAAGATAACACAGGTTCGAGATTATTTCCCCGTGAACATGCGCGCGGTGGTGTTCAGTGTTCTATAACCTTTGCACCTTGAATCTGGAAATGTACCTACCATGCATCCAACGCTTCGTGCACAAAGAATATGTCAAAATCACAAAATCACAACTGACAAGTTTTTTACTACATTTTCAGTTGTAATTACTTTGGACGTTAGTTAAAAATGAATTTTTAAACGAGCCATTAACATCTCGAATGGGTACGTTACAAGAAGAAAAGGGTGAAATAAATCCTCAGCGATTGCTGAAGTTAAGCCAGTGATGATTAGGTCAACCCTAACCCGTCCAGAGTTATGAGATTAATTCTTCATGGATCGATCGGTACAAGAAAGTTGTGCAATTTCTAGATCCACCTTGAGTTTTCAAGTTCATTTCAGACTATGACTCCTCCTTGGTCGCCTCTCTGTAGTTTGTTTAAAATGTCAGGTTTAGAGAAAATGCTTTTAGGACAAATAGTTTGAACAAGGGTCTGAACTTTAGGTCTTTAGTGATTCGAAACAGTACTCCAAATGTTTAGACCATCTCCAACAGCTTCTCCAAAAATTTCTCCAAAATGGGGAAGCAAAAGCCATATTCTCCAAATTATTTTTGCTCCAACTCCAACAGCTTCCTCATTTTGAAGAATCTTGCATTTATTACAGTAATAAAAATATTCTACATCTTTGACTGATAAATAATAAATTATTTTTTATTTGAAACCTTGAAATAAGTCAATAACGGCTAGTTTCCAACAGCTAGTTTCCAACGACTATTTTCTAACGACTAATTTACAACGGCTAGTTGACTTCTATTGTTTATCTATATATAAGAACAAATCTCATCACTTTTGTTATCTCATTCTCACATTCTTTGCTTCCTCATCTTTTTTTCACTTTGAAAATATAGTTTATGGCTCGTCGTTCGTTGGCTAGTCGTTATCTAGTTGATACGTTCATGGATGACGACGACAATATTGACGACGAATATGAATAATTGTTACTTGCTCAAATAGAAGAAAAAGGTTGTGCCAACCAGAGTTCAAGAGGAGGTCATCGTGGTTCTATTATGGGTCACCGTATTGTTAATCGTGATCTAATTGAGGGTCATGAAAGGCTTTGTCGTGACTACTTTGCCAATCCTTCAAAATATGGGGCTCGTCTCTTTCGAAGGAGATTCAGAATGAAGCAAGCTCTTTTCATGCGCATTCATGATGCTGTCGTCGCGCACGATACTTATTTTGTTCAAAAGAGGAATGCTGCTGGGCGTCTTGGCTTGTCATCACTTCAAAAGGTAACAGCTGCTTTTCGACAACTTGCATATGGTGTTCCAGCCGATTATGTTGATGAGTATGTGCAGATTGGAGAAAGCACTGCTATTGAAAGTCTCAAAAAGTTCGTCACAGCAGTTGTTGAAGTGTTTGGTGATGAGTACTTAAGGGCGCCAAATAGTGATGACCTTAAGAGATTACTTGCAATAGGTGAACGATGCGGCTTTCCTGGGATGCTTGGAAGCATTGATTGTATGCATTGGACATGGAAGAATTGCCCTACTGCTTGGCATGGTATGTTTACTGGCCACATTCATGAACCCACTATTATTTTAGAAGCTGTAGCTTCATATGATTTATGGATATGGCATGCTTTCTTTGGATTACCTGGGTCTCTTAATGACATCAATGTGTTAGAGCGGTCTTATGTATTTAGTGGATTGGATGAAGGTAGTGCCCCTCATATTAGCTATAAAGTCAATGGGAGACCATATGACATGGGATATTATCTTGCCGATGGTATATATCCATCATGGGCAACATTAGTGAAGACTATTCCAGCTCCACAAGGAAATAAGCATCGACATTTTGCTAAAGAGCAAGAAGGGGCAAGGAAAGATGTTGAGCGCGCATTCGGAGTGCTTCAAGCACGTTTTGCAATTGTCCGAAACCCGGCAAGACTTTGGGATAAGAATAACCTAAAACATATTATGATGGCATGCATAATTATGCATAATATGATTGTCGAAGACGAGCGTGATGAACATGAGCGTATTCGTAGACTAAGGAAGATACATGATATCAAAAAAGAATATGATCATGTCGATGAAATTCCACGCATATCACTTTCGCTCGAGCGTACACCAACAATAATGGAGTTCATCGCAAATCGTCATCGAGTTAGAGATAAACAAATGCATACTCAACTCCAAGAAGATCTTGTCGAGCACTTATGGAAAAAACATGGAGCCAATTAGTGATTTGCTTTCTTATATAAAACAAGAGAGACTTTCATTAGCCTTCTGTTTCATTAGAAATAGCCTTCTGTTTCATTAAACCATAATCTTCTGTTTCATTAGAAATATTGGCTTTGGGTGAGCAATCTTTATCTTAAACAGCAGAGACTTTCATAAAGACAAACAACAGCATTTGAAGCCAAACAACATACCGGATCAAACCAAAAACCCACATAAACCCAAACAACAACATTCAAATCCAAAGTAATTCCACAAAATTATGAAACAGAGCAAACAAAAAGACAACGAAGAAACCAAAAAACTGAAATTCTCTGATCAATCGAAACAACAGAGGTTGTAGACGAAAAAAAAAATACAGAATTGGAGTGAATCGAATGAACAGAAGTGGAGGAGGGCTCACCTGAAGCTATGTCTTCTTTCTTGGTTGAGAACTTGTCGAACAGTCGAAGTCGAATCGTTGAGTCGTTTTTTGAGTCGTTGGAGACTTGGAGAACGTGAAACATTTATGACAAAGCTCTCGGCAAAAATTTGCCGAATGCTGCAAATATGGGGAAGCCTCCCTTTTTTTTCTCCTCCTTCCCTATTTTGGGGAATGGGATGGGGAATCTGTTGGACAAAAAAAAAGCCCAAAATTCTCCAAAAGTGAGAATACCAATAAAATGGGGAACCTGTTGAAGATGCTCTTATTAGCATCTCCTAATTAATGAGTGAAACACCAACTCTAGTTGGCTTGCATATATAGCCGTTAGCCAAGTTAATTTTAGGATCTTAAGGAGACTAGCTGCAATATGCCTCTGGCAAATCAACATCAAAGTCAGAACCACTATTCTCAACATATATCATATTATCATTTAGTTTTACATGGGAAGGTTTTATATATTCACGGTTATTGACTTGTTATCAAATCACAATTGGTGCGAGGTTGTGATAATTACATTATTGGAACAAATAGTTAATAAATTGCAGATCAATCTCAATCAACACGAGATGTTGTATATAAAAATTATATATCTGTACTTTAACTTACAGTTATATAAGAATCTGATTATGAGTAGGAATTGTAAATAATAATAATAATCATATTCTACAATGAACAACGACGATAATAAACCTATTCTACTAATGAGCAGCAAAACATATAAAGGATAGCAAAGCAATATAAATTATGTTCTATAATTTTACAGCATTATCAATCTTACCTACCTTAGAATTGAACATAAGAGATGTAGATGAAGAAATTGACTTGTTTATATGATAGAGGGTTGATTGTAGCAATATTCTAAGACGCCTCTAGTCTATTTTACAGGATACAACTATCCAATTCAGTCGATGTCAACATAATTCCTAGGCTAGAAAACTCTAGTTAGTGTTTCTCATAAATAACAAGGGAGAAGAGGAGAGGAGATCTTGTATATCTATTATGCAGTTATTGTTCGTCCTTATATTGACCAAGAACGAACTTAGATAGTTTGATACTTTCGTTAACTTTTCCTTTAAATGTGAGAGTAAAAAAGTCATTTAGGTCCTATATATATTTATAATAAAATTAGATATAAAACTATTTGTTTTGTAGATAAATGGCAATTATTTTGGGTCTTTATTATTTTTTAACAAATTACCACCAACTACACTTTGGGTCTTTATTTACAAACAACAAGCATGCATCCATTTTTCTCATCAACATGCTCACCGTTAACCTTGCCGTCACCCTCATAACTCTCTCTCTCTCTCATCAACCTCAACGTCGATCTCATCGATTCCCAAAGCTTCAACCCCAGCGTCGATCTCATCAATTTCCAGAGCTCCGACCCTAACATCAATTCCCTAAGCTCTGATCCCAGCGATGATATCTTTCAATTTTGGGCTCAGGTTTGCAAATCTTAATTTTGGGCGATGCTGATCGAATTGGAGAACAACAGTGATGACGGAGACAACGATGATCTTAGGTCATATTTCAATTTGGGGCTTAGGTGTGCGAATTTTAAGTTTTGGTGGGATAAATCGTTAATTTTCGTGTTGATCATAATCTAAGGTCATTGAACCAGTTCTTGTGGTTATATATGATTAGAGGAAGAGAGATGTTTCTATATTTTGATATCAATGATAAATTGATAGTTAAGAGGAAGAGAAAATAGTACTGGTTTTTTGGCTCTTGCTGCTATGCAAAAGTTGTTAGGAAAATGGTGGCAGTGGTATGAAAGTTATTCTTCTTTTCTTGTGTATTCTTCTATTCCTGTGTATTTGGGGTTTTAAATTGGTTGGGATTAGATTCAAGTTTTATGTTTGGTGGTGTGAATAAAATGCCAGAGTGGTAGAGTTTGAGGTTCAGTAATACAACTGATGTTCAGTATACTAGTGATGTTCAATACTCTTATATTTTTCATATTAATGTTCAATATCTATTGATGTTCAATACCCTTATATTTTCATATTAACGAATGTATATATGATGTTGAGTGACTCAGTGTTATGTTTTTTCATATAAACGAATGTAGAATGTAGATACAGTGTGTGTTAATAGTATTGAGGATCAGTATTTATATCAAAATGCTGCTGACATTAAGTAAAAAAGTTTGTAATCCTACTGAATGTCAGTAAATACTAAAATACTGAAGGTCAGTAACTATTTATATACAGTAATGTTATTGGCATTTAGTAATGCGGTAAAAAAATAAATATACGATGGTACTGAGGGTTAGTATTCATGTATTTGCATGTCATAAAGCTACTGATATTAAGTAATATTGTCAAAAATATGTAAGGTAAAATGGTTCCTTAATCTTATTGAGGGTCAGTACTCGTATCGTAGTTCTACTAACACTCAGTAATGATACAAAAATATGAAGGGGCAATTTTGTCATTTACTATTTAACAGAATCTGTTAGTTAAAATAGATGGAAAATGAGTTATGGTAAAAATAAAAGGCTTGCTTGCTATTGGTAATTATGATCTCAAAAGTGTAGCTATGGGTAATTACCTCATTATTTTTTAGGTTTTTGAGAGCACACGCATGAATTAATGTTTTTGGTTAGGTTGATAAAATATGACATAATTTTATTTTATATTAAGAAATATGTATTTGTGATATGAACACCTATTAGTCGTGTGAGTGTTTAGATTAATTGCACCACCAAAATTTCTTAAATATAAAATTTAACATGTTTCAGACACAATATTAATTCATCTTTATATAGATAAATATTAGTTAAAATTTTGGATATATATTCAGATCTAATACACATGAAATCACATAACATGTATTTTTTTATGTTTATATTGATAAATAGTATTTAAATGTCTATTTTACTCTCATACTTCACGAAAAAGTTAATAGAAGTATCAAACTGTCTAACTGGGCAAAATTTAAGATACCAAACTGTCATCTTTTAAACATCAGGTACTTAATTGTTCAATTGGTCATACTTCAGGTATTATAGGAGTTATTTACCCTTTTCTGAAATAAATCAAAAAAACTTTAATCTACCCCAGACTGGGCCCAAAGCCCGTATTCTCCAACAAATGATATAGTGCATTGCTTTAATTGAACACTAAACGAGTGTCAAATGCTAAGGTTAAGCTGAAGAATCGATACTTGCATAAGGTTATAGGCTATATATGTACCTCTCGGACACATACGCACTGACCTCCGCGGCTTCGTCTCGTGGTATCCTATTCTTGATCTACTACAGTTTATACTAACCACACTCCTTTACAACTTAACAAATCAGTTTCTCCGATCTTGTTCTTATAATAAATATTTATCTTTAACACTTCTACGTTTTAATTTGTTTCAGAAGAAAACAACACGGTCTTATATTTGTTTGATAATGTTATTTATTCCAATCTCTCACCCCTATATTGTTTCAGAGCATTTAGTTTCTACTTTCTACCAGAGCTCTTGTTAGAAAATATGTCAAATATTACAAATATATAATAACATAAATTTATTATAATTAAATAAATAATTATAACTAAAAACTCATAATACAAATATGATGATGAACACCAATGTTACCAACTCGGATTCAAAGATAGGAGGATGTTGAAGGAAGTCGAGTCGTATGTCTCACACACTTTCATTAAGACAAATTATGCCCCCTCTTCGGTGTAAAGGTTTGATGGCACTTGTCTCTCAGGATACAACGACTGTTTGTCCCTTGAAACTGCACTGCTACTAAGAACACTGAACGAACTTGAAGTACCTTCGTCTATCACCAGAACACAACTTAGAGGGGAAGAGAGAGAACTCAAGTAAGTAGAGATGCTTTGAGTTGATGTGTATAGAATGAGTGATAGAGTCACCTATTTATATTGGTAGGATTGGAGGAAAACTTGAATGTCATGAATAATGTTACAACCTTTCATTAGACCACTACCATGTCATTGATTCATATTGTTACAAAAACTAAATGACAAAGAAGTTGAAAGATCAACCATTACATACATTACTTTGGTGACTATTTTCATTCACCTTTAACTATCAAAATGATTACAAAAAAAATCTTTTATTTCTATCATTTTTCCAACAATTCCCCACATGAATGAAATAGGCGACCAAAGACTCGATAGACTTGGTGATAGATATCTATGGTTGAAACCTGCTTAGGATAGGTAGGTTTTTCCCTTTCCTGAAAATTAATTAAAACAGGGAATTCCCAATTTCTTAGGATTGCTTCTCTAATTTGGATACTTATCCCGTTGATTTAGAAATTTTTATGAAAAAATAATCGTGAAATTTCAGAGCTTAAATTCCAGAGTTGAATTCCTCTTAAAATATGTGTAATTTCTCAATTTCCTCAATTGATGTTAATATAAATATTAATTCTTGTCATTTTAAAACTTTACATCATGAAATCCAAACAATGAAATTCTCAATTAATGAAATTTAAAGTTATGGAATTGTAATTCCCAGGATTTTGAAAATTCTATAGAAATTAGAATTGTTTCATCCAAACATAGCGTTAAGGATTCATAGATTGACATACACCAAATTCATACAACTTCATTAATAAACATTTTATGTCTTATTATTGATACACATATCTTCATTATGTCCTCAGTCGTGTCTAGCACAGAAAAGTTCCACGCAAAATGAAACCAGAAATGAGGATGGTGTTAACTGTTGGATGCCACTATTACTATTACTTTGGTTTCCGATGAATTCCGGCCTAAATTTTTTATCCTTCGCTGTTACACTTTCTTGGTTAGTCTTTGGGAAATTGTCCACTCTTGAGCCTAAAAATTCTGGTATGCACCTGATTGATATCAACCATATGCAATTTTTTATGAATTTAGATTTTTATTTTATTTTGTTTTTTTTTTCATTTGGTTTGGTTTCATTACCACTGACCCGAGCTCGGCTGCACTTTTGATGCAGAACGAAGGGGGTTACTTTCTGACGAAAAATAAAGATCGGATAACAGACTCGAAATACCGACCCGTAAAGCTGATCTGATCGCCCGACCCAAAAAAATAGAAGAAGAAGAAGAATAAGAAGTGGAAAAAGGAAGTTTTTCGTGGTGATTATCAACTAGCATGCATGGATGATTAAGTTTGTGTTATCGGAGCAGAGATAAATGCTCAGAATGAATGTCTAGCTGAGATGGTTGAACAGATGAGAGAAATTCAAGAGTTGTTGCGCGGCCTCAACAATATCAACAACAACTGTAAAAGAGGTGGGGGAAGAGAATCAGATAGGTTGGGTAAGGATGCTAACCAAGATTTCTTAACCATGATGAGTATTCCTTATTTTTCTGGTCACATGCCCGTGGAAGATTTTCTTGACTGGCTGGTTAAAGTTGATAACTTCATTGAGAGCATGAAGATTCTAGATCACAAAGAGGTAAAGAAAGTTGCTTCTCATCTCAAAAGTACAGCTGTTGCTTATTGGGATGAATTTCAAAGAGCTAGAAAGATGCAAGGTAAGGAACCTGTTAGAACATGGAGGAAGATGAAATGTCTCCTTAGAGATAAATTTCTACCTAGAGATTTTTCGATTAGGAAGTACCCTTCTAAGGTGGAAGAGCAGAAGTATAAGTCCACAAAAGTTTCTTGTCATGTTGAGATTAGTATTCCAACGGAAGCAATTTCAGAAGAATCTTTAAAGGAAGCAACACCACAAGAAATTGTCCAAGAGTTGCCAACAGAAGAAACTTTGCAACCTTAGATTGTCATTCAAGGTTGCAATATTCTTGTGAGCCGGGAAGAAACTCCACTCGACATTATCCTTCAAGAGGTTCAAGAATAATTTGCTCATGCTGACTCGGTTATCAGTATTGAAGAAGCATCGCCTCAAATGAATCTTCCAGACCCAGAATCAAAGGTCATTCAAGAAGACACCTAGCCTCAAATTAATCTTCCAGAACTAGAACCAAAGGTCATTCAAGAAAACACTTTTGGAAATCAAGAAAATTTCTCTCAAGATGCATATGAAAAACTTAAATTTGGCGTTGGATTCATGGTTGTGCCTCTCGAGTTTGCCGAATATCATGTCAATCAACCACAAGTTCAATGGACTAATTTATTATGTGGTTTCTTGTTATCTTATTCTTGTTTTTTTTCAAGATGAATTCGAGGTTGAGTTCTTTTGTGATAGAAGAGACTGATACAGAACGAAGGAGAGTCACTTTCCGACAAAAAATAAAGATTGGAGAACCATTTGATTGTGGTAAATTATTTCTGGACATCTAATTTCGTTGGGCTTCCAAAATGCTGATTTAATTATTTTCGAGATTTGTTTTTATTAGTTTGTTTTGTTTTATTTTAATTAGTTTGTTTTAGACTTTATTATCTTTGTAGCCCATGGACTTTAGACTTTGTTGTTAGTCGTCATAGATTTTCATACTCCTATATAAAAGGCCTTACTTGATGTATTTCATAATCTTATCTTTTTATACACAAAACCTTTGAGTTTTAACACCTCGTAGATTCGAAATCGACTTGTGGGTTCAGGTCAAAATCAATTGGTGGTTTCCAATCAATCTATCCTTCATATCATACTCCGCTACATCATATTTTTTGTCCCTTTTCAAAACTTACAATCTTGTTAAAAAACGGTTGATGATTGTTAACACTACTCCTTTGCTGGTGGGCTGGCAATACTCGTGTTATCTGGATAATAGCCCTGAAAGTAGAAGATGATAGATATTAAGAGTAACGACCACGGCAAGCGACCTATTACTCTCTGATGCCTAAGTCAGCAAGCAAGTAAATCTGGTAAAGTAATAATGAAAGTGTTGTAACCGTACCTTAATCATTTGGACTATCATTATTTGTAGGCTTATCTTGAGAGGTTACTGAGCTCACATTTCAATGTGGGAGTAAATAGTTTCCTCCGGTAAGGCAAATAGTGCCTGGCAAAATCAGCATAGAGTGGCGTAGCGGTTTACGACCGCGCGTGCGGGAGCGTCACCAGGCTGTTTGGTTGGCGAGTCTCACCGTTGTGTGGACCTTTTTGCAGGCTTGTTATTTGTGGTGTTAGAGCAGGCTAGCAGGACAGTTATGATTTATTCACAGGTTGTTGAAGTGCTCTATCTAGCACGTATGTCAACAAGTCCCTCAAGTCCTCAGTCACGTGGGACCTCTTGACTGTGGAGTTTTATAAGAAGACCGCTAGAATCAATCATAACTATCGTGTTTAGCTAGCGGGTGCCTCGGAGTCCCCCACTCCCCAGTTAAGGCGTCCCTTAAGCTTGAGGGTGGCAGTTTCAATTAGCTTTCGTCTTTCTGATGGGTCTTGTGATGAAGAGTGAGACAAATTCTTGGCGTTGATATATCGCCAGTATAAAGGTAACATTGAGTCATTTTTAACCTTCCAGGGCGGTTGTTCCGGTCTCCCTGAGTTCTCTAGCGGGTGATCATCACTAGTATTCCACCTAGGGAAACTTTGGTCATACGTATGAAATTTTGATGGCGCCTTCTGCCATGAATTGGCAGGTAATATTAGTCAGCTTGTGTGCTAGCGTTTTGACATGTCTTGGTGGTGCTGTTGTGTCACTAGCCGCCATCTGTGTGCGGTGTTTGTACCGCCAGTATGAGGTAGAGGGAGTGACGATTTGTGTCGCAGTTGAACCGTTAGAAAAATATATCACGATTTGTGGAGTCATTAGGCTTCTGCCACATGTCACGCATGCATTGGTGGGACAAGCGGCTACAACCATAAATGCGTGACCTTTCGTAAGCGTCATTATGATGCTGGCGACCGAGGCGTCACCTCAGCAGTCGCGTCTCATAATGACAATGGTTCGCAAAACGACGTGGACACGTGGTGGACATCTAGCGGTGTTAAGGTTTTGATCCAACGGTTCTATGCATTTCCCCTGTCTCTATATAAGGAGGGGTTTGAAACCCTTCTCCCCCTCACTTTCATTTTGTACAAACTTTGTCGAGATCCCTCTTGAGATGTGATAGAGCTCAGATCTGTGTTTGTACTGCCGGCTTTTTTCGTGTTCGACTGTTGCATCTTTTTCCCTCCAACTAAACACTGGTAAGTTCTCTATTTTTGATCTGACAATTTTCACTGTTCTGTTCTTGTTTTGGTTATTTTCTGGGATTTCTACATTGTTCTAGATGAACTAGGGCTATGTTCATGTTTTCTGGGTTGTGAGAGTAGCTTTGATCGAAAATGATTCTGAAAATCTGTGTTTTTGATGTTAGTGGCAGGCCATGGAAATAGTGAGCGCTAACAGTGAGGATGAGAGTGGCACTAACTCTAGGAAAATAGTGCCAAGTCTCCAATATCTACTAGCTAGCTTCATTTCTTTTTTCGTCCCACTCTAACGGCTAGAACTTTTAATGACGCTCTTGCCCTCTTCTATCATCAGACAATGGCGAATCGAGGACAAGTGGTGTAGATCCCAGAGCCGCTCTCTATTGCACTGCCTGTATCTAACCCGGTAGATGTATCTGCTACTAACACTAATGCCCAAGCCCTTGCTGAGGGAAGTGGGCCGGTTGGCACCACGAGGTGTGCCAAAGCGGCTGCTAGTGGCTCCCCAAGTAGAGACTCAGCTGACGTTCCGTTTACAGACTAGGAGCTAGAAGAAGGTGTCATGGTTATGGAACCTGCCATCAATTTGTCCGTGAGCGGCATCAGAGACAATCAGCGGTTATATTAGATTCCTAGAGTTGTAAAGATGCGTGAGTTGTTAGAATGGGAGAAGGGTTCCAAGCTCCCTAGCGATGAGGCTCTTCTTTGTGATATCACGTTGTCTTACGGGTTGCGACTTCTGCTAGATCCCTGGCTCTAATATATCTTGGCAGAGTATGGAATTGCGTTAGACCAAATGGGTTTGAACTTGTTCAAGATTCTTCAATTCCTGCAGGTCCTCTGGGATTCCTGCGGATGCTCTGCTCTAACCGTGGCGGAAGTATCCCACTTCTATGGCCTCCATTATAGCAACCGCCAGGACCGTAGCAAGACGGTGGCACTCCGCCTGCATGATTGGCGGAAGAAGTCCGCAACTGAAAAGGTCATTACCGAATTGAGCGACTCTGAAACTAACTGGTACAAGAACGCTTATGTTCTAACCGTAGGTTGAGAATTTGGGTGGCGTAAAGGCGAGGTAGTGGTTAGCCGCTATCGCCTTCCCTCTATTTTCCAGCCCATAGAAGGTTCTGGCGCCTTGTCAAGAGTCCCTCCTCTCTCTTCATTTTTTTTGTCGTTTTCTAACCTTTGTTCTCTTTTTGTTTATAGAAGCTCGTCGATTCCTGCTGACCGAATCGGAGTGGCAGCGGATATACCATGTCAAAATGTTGTGGGTAGGGAATAAGTGTTGCTGTTAGTGGCTACTAACGGCCTAACTGACGCTAGTTGTTTTTAAGCTGACCCGAGCGCCTCGTGAGTAAAACTTGTCCCCTTAGTTGTTTTCCCTCTTGACTCATGAAGTTTTGCGCCAGTAACACTTCATTATTTTTGCAGATCAATCATTTACAATCTATTCCAGTACACAGAAGTGGATTGCCAAGGAAGCGGCTATGTTTTTGAACGAGCCTGAGCTTGAATCAAATCCACTAGAATCCATAAATAAAGCGTTTGCGAGGATTATGGAGCAGAAGACGGCTATTGCTGGCCAAGTGGTGACTTCAGAAGGGGTGATCATTAAAGGGACCAAGGTGGTCGTGCTTCCTGTCACGCCCCGAATCTTTTAGAGTAAATAAAAGTTACCTTTTCACAGAGGTTTACGAGTTACCGAGGACTTTAATTGCGATCGGTAATTCGATAAGTTATCGCTCGAGTTAACTTTCGAGTTTTTCTAAGTTCTCCAAATACCTGAATTGATGACTCGATGTTGTAGTACGTGTCAACACGAGTCTCCTGGTATTTTCGGAATATTTTTCGGAGCTTCGGTTTATTTTCTATGAATTTTCGAAGTTTCCGGTAACTTTTAATTGTCAATCCGGTAAATCAGTTTTACCATTTTACCTTTTACTTTTCACCTTCTTTTGATCTAGACCGTTGGATCTTTCAAGATTGAATCTGGGCCGTTGAATTGGCTATAAATAGAGGAAGAGAGGGTTGACCCGAGTCAAACCCAACTCGGGCGTTGACGCGAGCCAAACTCTCTCTCTCTCTCTCTCCGTTTCGGTCCTCAGCTCCGCCGCCCATCCCAGCCGCGTCCGGCCAACCCGCGCCGGCGCACCACCCTCGAAATACTCCCCTCACTCTCCTCTCCAAAACCCCCTTACCAATTCTTTCTGGTATCCACTGTGGAAGAGGTTTGGCCGAGTGGAGATGCGTCGGTGTTCACCGGTTTTTGGCGAGCTCAGGCGACGTTTTGGCGCGTGGTAGGTGTCTTCGTGTTCCTCTCCACTTCTTCTTCCTTCCCTTGTCCCTTAATGGTTGTTTTGATCTCCAAATAGAAAAGCCCCAATTTACTGGTTCTTGGGTTTTCTGGGTTTCTCAGGCAGACTCCGGCGACCGAGTTTTTGGAGCCTTGACATTTCCGCCGTGCCCTAGGGAACTGTAGGAGTAGGTCTAGGAGGTGGTGGGCAGCAGGAAGCTGCTGGGTTGTGGCTGGTTCGAATTGGAAGCAGTCCTGTAGAAACCAGAGGTGAGGTTCTAGCTTTAGGCTTGTGTGTTGTTAGTCCTGATTGATGCTTGGATTTGTTACTGAAATTGTGTTGTTTGTTTTCCTGTTGTCGTAACTTGGTGAATTGGAGGGAGCGGGGAGGTTATGGCGAAATTCCGGCAAGTTACCGGAATCCGGCGGAGATTCCGGTGATGCCGTAAACCGGCAGAATGCCGAAGAGGTAGAAATCGAATCCTTATTAAGCTTTTAGTCAAAAAGTACGGTTATTTCGTAATTGAGACATTTACGGAGAAATTGGACGTAATTAGGAAGTTTCCATTTTGGGAAAACCTTCTAAGTTTGGAAACCTATTAATTTGGGAAACTTTCCATTTTGGGAAAGTTTCCATTAAAGGAAAGCTTTCACTTTGGGGAAGTTGCATTTTCAGAAAGATGGTTAAAGGGTTGAAGTTCAATGAAGTTGGACACTAGTTGGTTAATTCGGTAAAATGTTAAATTGTTATCGGAAATTGATAACTGGAATTTATGAGGAAAGGTTAAATCGGTAAATCGACTCAAGGTTAAATGTACTGATTAATGTGACACGTTGGGTGTCCATAGTAATTCAACGAATTAATACGTGACACCCTAACGTCAAGTTAAAGTAATAAATGAAAGTTCAGAAACTGAGTCGGACTTCCGGTAAGTTGAGTTAAGAGTCGATAACCGGGAAAGAAAGTCAAAAAGGGTAAAATGTCATAAAAGGGAACTCGGTCAACTTGTGGTCAAATAGGAGTTCCTGGTCAAACTAGGAAAAGACCAAGTCAACGATGAGATGACTAATATAGTGGTTTGTTTGTACAGTCTCTGATTGAACGTGAGACGGGCTCGACTACGCGGGTAGTTCGAGGGTTTCGCTCGAGGAGCTTTCCGAGCGGGAAGGTCACAATAGTACTGTGAGTGGACATATTATTTTAAATGAATGCATGCTTTAATTATGGATTTAATTGCATGATTTTATGATTGTTTTCGAGAATTATATCTTTCTCGGGTTCTTGGATGTTTTATCTGCATAAAGTTTAGCGGGAACCTCGATTGATGATTTTTATCATGTTGAGGCATTGATTTTGATGATTGAACGTATTTACCATTTTTACTTAAATTTTCTATTTCTTTCCGAAAATGGTTATAGACGGGGAGGGCCCGTCTTTTGAATGGAATTGAACCCGAGATTTCGTTGGAAAGTGGATTTATGCATATATGACAAGGAATTGTTTTACTGATTTGTTTGGGAAGAGAATTTGATTAATGTATTGTTATGAATATTTATTTTAAGGGTTGACCAATAAATATGCTAGCTAGAGTAGCGTGAGGGCGCTACTAGAGCTCTTAGCTCCGACCCTAGCCTGAGAGGTCAGGCAAACTACGTAGTGCACTATGAGGGTTGACCGTATCATTTTATTTAGAGCTCTTAGCTCCGACCCTGGTCTGAGTGGACAGACAAGCCTGAGAGGTCAGGTTGATATTATAAGGGTTGACCGTTATCATTTTATTTAGAGCTCTTAGCTCCGACCCTGGTCTGAGAGGACAGACAAGCCTGAGAGGTCAGGTTGATATTTCAAGGGTTGACCGTATTATTTTATATAGCTAGCATAGAGTAGCGTGAGGGCGCTACTAGAGCTCTTAGCTCCGACCCTAGTCTGAGAGGTCAGACTTATTATGTTTGAGAACATTTCTCTTCCCATAATCCTTGTTTATCTTATCATGCAATTGTGGAATATTTGGTATTTGTGGGCATGCATAAATGATGTTTAAATCAAAACATTTTTGGGAGAGCATTAAAAGAAATAGAGTTTTATATTTGATTTTCGTCCACTCACTCTAACAGTTTTTAAATGTTTCTCCCCTGGGCCTTTCGTTTTTAAATGCCCAGTGATGCAGGGTTCTTGAGAGGAGGTCGAGCGCGTACGAGAGTCGAGGCATAGTCGATCATTCCGTTGCTGCTTAAAATTCTTTGGGGTAATCATCTCTGTAGACTGCTCTGACTAACCCGGTTTAGTTAGTTTAGTAGGAAGGGTTGGCCATTTCAAGGGGGTTTCGGTAAGAAGTTCCCTTGAGGTGGTCCCCGCAGGATTTACTTCGGGTTAAAGGGGTTTAACCTGGGGTGGGTCCTGTCACTTCCTGTCCCCCATCATACACACAAGAAAGATGAGGCAGACAACTCCTTGGTGGACCATCATCCCTTCATGATGATTGAGGAGTTAAATTCCTCTGGCGGGTCTTCCGCCAGTTACCCAGCTGCTGACACCGTCCCTAAGAAGCGCAAGGGCAAAGATCATGTTCAGGAAGGTGCTGAGAAGAAGAAAGTGACTAGGCGCCTGTCTTCTGATTGATCCATCTCTGTTCAAAATGTCAAGGAGCCAGTCGTCACCCTGCCCCTGCGGCCTGGTGTAGAGTCTTGTCCTTCCCTGCCTCAAGTGCTGACTTTCTGGCCTATGCTACTGCCGAGAAGCGGGAGTTGCTCAAGGCCTTCTGAGCCACTTATGGATTAGCTACACCGCTAGCGAGTAGATGCCTTTTGCTGTGGCGGGCACCGAGCCGGAGTCGTGCATGAATATGGCGGCTCACATGTTTCGTGCGTTGTTCACTGTCGGCAACCATGAGGTCACATTGCCGACGGAGAATAAGTGACTTAGAGAGGATGTAGCCGTCCTTCATGAAAAACTGGCAGATTTAGCGGGGAAGTTGGTGAAACTCGAAGCCGAAGTGGAGGATAAGCACCACAAATTAGGGATCGCCGCCACTCTGACTTTGGAAGACGTCCAACGGATTGCATCTCTAGAGAGTGAGTTGAACCGCCTGCAGCTCCTCCAAATCTCGTATGCGAACGAAGTGGAGTCCATCCGCCAAGCTTTGGAGGAAAATGATCAAGTGTTAGGGGCTGCAGAATCCGCTTGTGCCAGTGTTGTGGCGGCTTTAACCAAAGCGAGGGACGAGGCTGAGATTCGTCAGGCGCTAGCAGTGGATTGGGCTGCGAAAGAGCAAGAGCTGCTGGTGGGTGTAGAGGAAGCCTCTATGGAGGTCATTGTTGACCAACTAGGTGAGGTGGGCTGTCCTGACATGGAGAAGTACGCCGTTTGGGCGTCCCGCCAGCAAGGAGGCCATGTAGAGGTTCCTCAAAGTTCTGCACACGAGTAGTTTGCTCAGCTGGAAGAGGCGCATGTTGCTGAGTCAGATAGTTATATTTCTTCTACTTATGGTTTATCTGGCGATAGCCAGCGTTCTGATTCTAATCCTAAAACGTCTTCTCCCACTCTACAGGATATCATCGCTACCGTCGCAGACAACGTTGCAGGGCTAAGGTGTTGGTTGCGGCTGAGCTGGGTGAGGAGAAAAGTGGATCAGTCTGTGTATCTAGTTCTCCAGACACTTCGTAATCTCAAGAACTTCCAGCCCGCTGGCCTACCTGACCTCTTGTGGCTTTATTCCCTTTGTCAGCTAGTCTTCTTTTATTGTGTAGCATAGTATGCAATTTGCAACTTTGTTGTATTCTCCTGTTTGTATTAAAAAAATTTGCTGGCGCTTTTCTTTGTTGTGTTACCCATTTGTGTACTATGTTCGTGTTTTGTATGTCTGAATGAAATTATTTGTATATTATCTTTGTTTTTGCAACCGAGAGCCTTTTTAGGTCGTGCTAGTTATGTACTTAAGAATAATAATGGGGATAATATATGTTTCATTCACTGTTAGCTATTATAAAGCTGACAGTTACAAAATATGGTAGCGCTAGCATTTGTGGCTTAGACCTTTGTTTCCGTGTAAACTCGTGGCCCCTTTGGCGGGTTGCACGGTTCCAGAAATAGCGAACTTCCTTGTACTCCGAGTTTTCCTGTGTAAAGAACAAACACGTCAAAGGGCGTCCCCGGGTTTACCGAGGGAAGCCACTCCGATGCTTAAGTCAGACACTGTCAGATAAGCAGAAAACTCAAGAGTAGTTAAGGAATTGTCCGTCCCCTTACCGGGAGGTCCTCACCGGTATTTATAGTAGCATTAAAGGCAGCACTTTGTCTTTTTCCAATGTGGGAATGAGCTCCCTTGCTTTGCCTCAAACTTACAATGAACTGGGCCCTGACAAAGGACCCAGAGTGGCTTCTCAAGTCTGACTGGCCTTTGGCCCTGTAAACAGTACTTCAAGCATAATAAACGATGCATATTTAATAATTGACCACACTTGGTGTTATTTCTTGAATTGTAACCCGGTAAAGGAGAAATATTAGGTTCCACATATAAACAAGTCCCCCAAGTCCTCAGTCAAGGGGTACGCTTGGGTGGGGACTTGAAACCATTTCTTTACCGGGTTACAAGGGTATCATCCAGACCCGGTGTACCCAGTCCCCCAAGTCCGTACGCAAGGGTGCCCCGCAGACACGTTGACTATGGGAACTGAAAATGACGTCTCCGTGTTGTAGTGGGGGAAACTGAAAAGTTTTCGGTTTGAAGTGGGGGAAAACGAAAAGTTTTCAGTTTTGAAGTGGGGGAAACTGAAAAGTTTTTCGGTTTTGGGACGCGGCATGCGCGACACGTGTCGATTTTCTCGAAAAACCGAAACGTCCCTTCAGTGTACGTCTCTCAAACGTCCCTTCAGTGTACGTCTCTCAAACGTCCCTTCAGTGTACGTCTCTTAACTGTATAAATAGGGGTTGAGGGTGACAGTTTTGTCGTACCTTCGAGATCGAAAACTTTTTCGTGCTTTTGCTCTCGTCCTCTGTTGTCGCTGTGCTTGTTGGATTTCCAAACGTAAATCGACCTCAAAATCCTTTCAAACCCTCACAAGTAAGGTACTGTTCTCTGTTCCGATGTTTTTGAGTGTTTTGGATCGATATTGTGTACTGTTTTCTGGGATCCAAACTGGGTTGCTGCGTTAGTGTGTGCGTTTATCGTTGTGGTCGCCGGGTTTATCTGGGTTTTTGACGATGTTCCCGTGTTTCTTGTTTTGCAGATGACAAACCCCGCAATGGATGCTTATGTCCCCGAGTTTGCCTCAGTTACCTTCACTGATGGGACCGCTCTTGACCCTCCCGGGTACTCGCTGACCGCGGAGGAGATTGTGGAGCTAAGGAGCAATTGGAAGATTCCCGAGTCTGTTGAGATTCGGACTTTAGAACCCGAGGATCAGTTCTTCGCTCCCGGGGATGGGTGGACGCTATGCCACGAGTACCAGCTACGTTGCGGTCTGTCACTCCCGCTAAAGGTGGAAGTGCAGTATCTCCTGGCTGCGAGCAACTTCGCCATCGGGCAAGTTGGCCCGAATATGTGGAGGCAGCTGCTAGGGTTGTGCGTGATGTACAAGGTGTTGAAGCAGCAGATGCCGAGCTACCACGAGTTACACGCCATGTACCGGGCCGAGTACTCCCGGAAGGCGGGTTTCAGTGGGACCATCCAACTGAAGTCCAAAGGGGTCTTCAAGAAGATCATCGAGGACCTGCCGACCTCCGTGAGCCGGACCTGGAGGGAAAAAAGTTTCTTGATAAGAAACTTTCAAGACCCGGGACACGCGTTTCAAGTACCGGGTGACTTCCAGCCACTGATGAGTAAGTCCTTTCTCTCCGGATTCTTCTTTCTTTTCTCTTTCCCGGGTTATAATTATATTGTACGTGTTGCAGATGTTCCCGACATTCCTCTGGAGCCGGTGATGGAGAAGAGGATCCGGAGGATGCTATGGGCCTTCAGAGGTCAAGATGACCGGAGCTCGTACCGGCTTTGCAGGCTGTATGTGTACAGCCGTTGCCGGTTGATGGAGCTTCCAGGTTTGTTTCGTTTTCCTTTACAATTTTTGTTGTTTACATGCTCCGGTCTAACAGGTTATACCTTTTGTTGCAGCTCTCCTCCCGATGGAGTTCACGAAGCGAAAGAACCCGGGAATATACGACGGGTTCGAGGACAAGGCTGTATGGGCCGGGATCCGGGCGCAAGGCACGGAGGGGCTGGCGTACGATATCGACCTGACATCGAAGGCGGCTTTTCTGCGCCCAGACGCCGAGCAAGGGGAAGCTCGGCAGTTCCACGTTGACGTCTCTTATTACAACGAGGTTCCCGCGTACTTGGCTGAGATTCTCGGGCCAGAAGTCTACCCGGAAGGAGAGGAGGTTGAAGGGAATCCCTCGGAGGCGGACGATAACCCGGTATTTGAAGAACCGTTTGCCGATGAGACTGAAGAACCGGTGGTGAGCGCGGTTCCCTCGTCTGTGTTCCCGGGCGAGGAGGAATTTACCGAGGAGGATGACGAAGGGGGTGAAGAGGTTGGAGGGTTGGAAAGGGAAATAGGTAGTGAGAACCCGGAGGGGAGTGAGGGGAGTGACGAGGTTCTTGAAGTGGAGCCCGTGCCTTCTCGGAAGCGTACCCGGGAGGCATCCAGCTCGGGGAGGTCCGAGAGGAGGAAGAGAAGGAAGGAGAGGAAGGAGAGGAGGGAGAGAAAGCAGCAGCGGGGCACTACTGAAATAATGGAGGAGTTGGCGAGCGCAGGAATGGCGGACGCGGCCATCCAAAGGATGGTAGCGGATTTGAAGAATTGCGCCGCTGACTCCTATGTCCTGGAGCACGAGGACCCGTTGACTGTAGCCCGGAGGGCGCAGGAGAAGCTGATGCGGGTAAGTTCGTCTTCTGCTTTAACTCGTTTTTTGTTTTGTTTTTGGTTCCTTGCACTAACCCGTTGTTTTATTTGTGTAGGCTGTCAGGTTGTCGTACTTGGCGACTGACCGGCTCATAACCGAAGGCATCCCCGAGCGAGAGAGAGTCCTCAGGGATGATCTCCGGGCCGCCCGGGACCAGGTGACGGCGAGTGAAGAAAACCTGGCTCGGGTCCGGGAATTCGCAAGCGCATCAGCGATCGCGTCGAGTGCGAAGTTGGCCGAGGCGGAAGAACACATAGCAGACCTGGTGGCCAAAAACTCTGAAATGGAGAATGTTATCGAAGGTCACCGGGAGGACCGGTGTGCTCAAGACGCCGCGATAGCCCAGCTGACCGAGCAAAACCAGGGGCTGCAGCAACAGGTCACCTCCCTGGAGCAACAAAAAGGAGATTTGCTCCAGGCAGTTTCCCGGGCGAAGGACTTAGCGGTCTCCGAGTTTCTGGCGAGCCCAGAGTTTGACCTGAAGCTGCGGTCGGCCAGGGCCGAGGCTCGTGCCGAGATAGTGAGCGCTGGGATTCGCCAAGGCTGGCTGGACAAGGCTGGTTATGACGGTCATCAAGGTCATGTCAGACCCGACGAGGCTGCAGGCACCTCCCGGTCGACTCCTGCCGTGGCTGCGAAACCTAGGGCTCCTGCGAACCCGGCTCGGAGTCCCCCAGTTCGTTCTTCAGCAGCCGGGAGAGGTGCTTCCCGTGGTGGGATTGTGGGTGGTCCTAGGAACCGGCCACCTCTGCGTAGGGGTCAGTTCATCATACAGCCCCGGGGAGGTCGTGGCGGTTCTAGCACTGGCGGGGGAAGGGGGTCGTCAACGGAGCCTTAGGATGTTTTTCAATTCTGTAACAGATTAGTCTACCTGTAGCGGTTTGCTACTTTTTGTAATTGATATTTTTGAAGTAATAAAATTTTTCCTTCTCGCAATCCTTCTTGTGCCAAAACACGGTAACCTGATAAGTACAAAAATGTACATATAACGCCGGTTTGCCATGTGAATAAAGATAGTGCCGCTAAGGCTTTAAAGGCCGCTAGGGCTTTAAGGATCCGTTAGGAATTCCAACCCGATGCATAACCTGCAAGTGTTGAGAATTCACACATAGTGCCGGGTTGGCATGTTAACATTATAAAGTGAAAAATAGGGCCAGTAAGGCTTTACGGGTCCGTTAGGACTTCCAAGGGCGTCTTTGCCAAATAACACGGTAATCTGATGCAAAATATGCAAATGTGATAATTTACATAAAATGCCGGTTTAGCATGTAAGTAAAAATAGTGCCGCTAGGGCTGTATGGGTCCGTTAAGACTTTCAACGACCGAAACAAGGCCGTGATAGGCTTGCAATATTTCATGTCATGGAGATTATCGGAGATTATCGGAGATTTATCGGAGCTTGGCGAGTTTTGACCATGAAATAAGGCCGTGAAAGGCTTGCAATATTTCATGTCATGGAGATTATCGGAGATTATCGGAGCTTGGCGAGTTTTGACCATGAAATAAGGCCGTGAAAGGCTTGCAATATTTCATGTCATGGAGATTATCGGAGATTATCGGAGCTTGGCGAGTTTTGACCATGAAATAAGGCCGTGAAAGGCTTGCAATATTTCATGTCATGGCGATTATCGGAGATTATCGGAGCTTGGCGATTAAGGCATACAAGTAGGGCCGCTAAAGGCTGCATTCACTTCAACAAACTTTTTAATAAAACATAACCCGGTAGGGGGATTCATGCATTGTGGGCCTGAGAGGCTTTGTATACAACATTTATGAACAATAAAATTGGACATTCATAGATAACTCGGTACCTATTTGGGGAAGAGATGCAGATGTTGGGCGTTCCATGGTCGCGGAAGCGTAACTCCATCTGTACCCCGGATGTAAAACGTTGCCGGGCCCACGACTTCAACAATTTCATATGGACCCTCCCATGGAGCTTTAAACCCCGTTGGCTTAGGGATAACCTCCTTCATTACCCAATCCCCGAGTTTGAGTGGGCGCTTGATAACCCGGGAATTGTAGTGTTTAGCCACCTTTTGCTTCTTGTTGATATTTCGGAGATGTGCACGCTCCCGGCGTTCTTCCAGGAGGTCCAGGTTAAGGCGGATGCCTTCATTGTTGGTTTCCCTGTCGAACAGTTGTACCCGGTCACTCGGGACTTCCATCTCTACCGGGATCACTGCTTCAGAGCCAAAGGTCATAAGAAATGGGTTTTCCCCATTGGCTTCTGTTGGAGTTGTCCTTAGTGCCCATAAAACCTCTGGAAGTTTCTCAGCCCATAAACCCTTTGCGTCCTCCAGCTTTTTCTTTAGGACTTGCTTGATGAGCTTGTTAACGGCTTCAGTTTGTCCATTAGTCTGCGGGTGTGCAGGGGAGGCATATAGGACCTTTGTCCCATTGGAGTGTAAGAATTCCCGGAACTCATCGTTGTCAAACTGCGTCCCGTTATCTGTGATAAACGTCTCCGGAATTCCAAACCGGCAAAAGACATTGTTCCAAAGGAATTTCTTAACATTTGCGGTCGTGATCCGTGCCAAGGGTTGAGCTTCTATCCACTTGGAATTATAGTCCACTGAGACAATGGCATGTTTGAGCTGTCCCGGAGCTGTGGGTAGAGGCCCGATGAAATCAATCCCCCACATGCAAAATGGATATGGAGAAATTATTACTGATAGTGGGACTGATGGGGCACGGGGAAAGCTTGCAAATCGGTGACATTGAAGGCAGGAATCTACGACGATTTTGGCATCGTGTTCCAAAGAAGGCCAGTAATATCCCATTCTTAGGGTTTTGAAAGCCAGGTTACGGGCTCCAAAGTGATTTCCACATACCCTGCTATGAAGCGACTGCAAAACCCGGTCTCCTTCCTCGGGTGTAATACACTTCAAATCAGGAAAAGTTTGTCCTCGTCTGTACAGTTTCCCATCATGGATACTATACCGCGCCGCTCGAACCCGTAGTCGTTTGGCCGCTACCGGGTCCTCAGGTAGGGTTCCATGTTGGATGAAGTTGATGAACTCATCCATCCAAGACGGTGGCGGGTTTGTCTCTACCGCGAAAATCTCAGAAAAGGAGAGTGAGATGCTTGGTTTCTCCAATGTCTCGACCAGTAAGCTTTTAAACTCGGTATTGGAATCGTCCCCTGTTGCAATCCTAGCCAGGGTATCTGGTCTCACATTCTGCTGCCTCGGTATCTGAGTAACCTCAAAGGTGTCAAATTTCTCCAGCAAGAAAGCCGCTAACTTTTGATAGGACGAAAGATGTGCTTCCTTTGCCTGAAATCCGCCGTTAACCTGCTGCACTACCAGCTGTGAGTCACTTAGTATGCGGAGATGCCGTGCGCCCATATCTTTAGCGAGTTGGAGCCCTTTGATTAGGGCTTCGTACTCAGCCGTGTTGTTCGATGCTTTGAAGTTAAAGCGTAAGGCATAGTCAAACATATTACCCTCCGGGTCTACCAATGTAATGCCTGCTCCACATTGCCTCTGATTGACTGATCCATCTACAAATATCTGCCAACTCTCCGGTTCGGCTTGTGTAGGAAGAGTTTCAGCAACTGTTGAATCTGCTGGGATTAACTCGGCAATGAAGTCTGCTGCTGCCTGCCCTTTGATTGCCGTTCGCGGTTTAAAGTGCAAATCATGCTCCCCCAACTCAATTGCCCATTTGACCAGTCTTCCCGAAGTCGCCGGGTTTTGCAGAACCTGCCGTAGCGGTTGGTTGGTGAGTACATGGATGGAATGTGCTTGAAAATATGGTCTTAACTTCCTTGCTGCTACAACCAAGGCCAGGGCCAGTTTTTCAATATCTGGATAACGAGTTTCAGGATCATTGAATCCTTTCCCAGTATAGTAGACCGGCAGTTCTTCCGAGTCTGGCTTTCTTATCAAGGCACAACTGACAGCCGTTTGAGACACCGCCAGGTACAGATAGAGTATTTCCCCAGGGTTTGGTCTGGATAAAGAAGGGACTGACGCCAAGTATTCCTTCAACTCTTCAAAAGCTTGATTGTGCTCTTCCTGCCATGTAATCCGCTCGCGGTGTTGACTCTTGAGAATTTTGAAGAAGGGGGCACATTTATCTGTTAACCTGGATATAAACCGGGATAAGGCTACCAGCCTGCCAGTAAGTTGCTGAACTTCATTCCTGGTTTTTGGCGGTTGCATGGCCAAGACGGCTTGAATTTTGTCGGGGTTTGCCTCAATTCCCCGAGAAACTTTCCTCCTGAAACACCGAACACACACTTCTCCGGGTTT
This sequence comes from Comarum palustre, assembly GCA_951800085.1. Lineage (NCBI taxonomy): Eukaryota > Viridiplantae > Streptophyta > Magnoliopsida > Rosales > Rosaceae > Comarum > Comarum palustre. The sequence goes on from OX637586.1 coordinate 17,872,979, forward strand.
AACCTCATCCCCTTGCTCAAGGCAATGTCGATGACGGTCTCCAAGTCATCCGGGTGTTTGCTTGTCTCCCGGCTTTTGACCAGCATATCATCTATGTAAACCTCCATAGTATCCCCGAGTTGGTTTGCAAACATGCCCACTACGAGGCGCTGGAACGTGGCTCCTGCATTCCGGAGTCCAAAAGGCATCACTCTGTAATAATACATCCCCTTGTCCGTTGTAAAAGATGTGTGCTGTTGATCCGCGGGATTCATCAGAACTTGGTTAAATCCCGAGTATGCATCTATAAAGCTCAACTGGGGGTGGCCCGCGGTTGAATCCACCAGTTGATCAATCTTTGGAAGGGGAAAACTATCCTTCGGGCAAGCCTTATTCAGATCTGTGTAGTCGACGCACATCCTCCACTTTCCGTTTGCCTTCTTGACCATCACTACATTGGCCAACCAATCCGGGTATGTTGCATCTCCAATAAACCCGATGTCTTGAAGACGTTTAACTTCTGCTTGAATGACCTTGTACTTCTCTGCGCAAAATGCACGACGCTTCTGTCTTACCGGTTTAACACCCGGGATAATATTGAGGGAATGTGTCATAACGTCTGGAGAAATCCCGGGCATGTCTGCATATGACCATGCGAACACCTTCTGTTTCCGGGTTAGCAGCTCAACCATCCGGGTTCTGACCTCGGGGTCAAGGCCTGTGCCAATGCAAATCTTCCTCTCCGGGTATTCTTCTGAAATCTGAATCCATTCTGTTGCTTCAATTGGGGCTGGCCGGGGGAACTTGGCAGGATACTTCTGGCTCTTCTTTTATGCCGTCTTGCTGATGGGCAAAGAATCCGGGTCATCCCTGGGGTCATCAGGTTTGTCAAATGGAGACAAGGAAAAACTGGCCGAAAACATCTCGTGTTGGGACTGAGTTGCTATTGCGTTGCATCTGACAGCGGCTTCTTGGTCTCCGCGAATTGTAACCCAACCCCCGGGCGTGGGCACCTTCATAAGCAGCATGTGACCCGCTATAAAACTTTGTAGGCCCCAGAGTGCATCTCTCCCGAGTATGGCATTGTAGGAGGATGGGCAGTCCACAATTATGAAGGGGACTACAATTCTTGTGGACTGGTGCCCGGTTCCAACTGTAATCGTTAGTTGATCAGACCCCAACGGTTGAGTCGTCTCACCTGAAAAACTGATCAATGGCTCGTGGTTCCTATAGAGCTTATCTCGTCCTCTTTTAAACCCCTTATAGCAACTGCTGAACATGACGCTGACAGCGGCTCCCGTGTCTATTAGAACCCTCCGAGTTCTCCAGTGATCAATCTGAAGAGTGATAATGAAAGGATCATTGTGATGCACTTTCAGCGTGTCTTCAGACTGAGAAAATGACACGGTATCCCAAGGAACCAGCTCCTTGCGGCATTCCTGACGAAGCTGCATTATCTCAAACTCCGGGCCTCTTGGGCAGAGTCTTTTGGCCCGGTGACCGGACACCCCTTGGGTGCCACCCCCGTGAATCGTCATTATCTCCCCATATACTTCAATCAGGTTGACACCTGTGGCGGGTGACTTATACTGCTGTAACTTGCCGTTCTGGATCATGTACTCAATGGTGTTCCGAAGAGAAAAGCACCGGTCGGTTGTGTGGCCAGACTCGTTGTGATAGGCACAATGTTGCCCGTTGTCCGGCCCTGCCCTTTTGGGAAACTTTCTTTTTGGAGCCGGGGGAACTTCATTCCTATGGCGGTTCCAAATTTCTTCATAGGAGGCAGTCAAGTTGGTCAACACTTCATATCGAGGGATGTAAGTGTTCTTTTCCTCCCGGGTTGGATGACGAAGGTATGGAGCCTCTCTTGGTTTCTCCCTTGGTCTGTTTGAACTTTTGTCGTAGTATCCCTGGCCACTCTTATGCTGCCCTTCCTTTTTCCATCCATCAGCTCGCTGGCTTGTGAACCCGGTGTTCGTCCGGCGTTCCCCGAAGGTGTCGTACTCGGCTTGAGCTTGCCGAGTTACTTCATTAATTAGATCGTCGTAGCACCTGAACCGTTGCTTCCTGAGCTCCACCACAAAGCGGGTTGGTTTGAGCGCCTGTAAGAACGCCTCTGATGCTACTGACTCGTCCAAGTGCCCACACTTGGAAGTCGTGGACAGCCAACGGGTTACAAAAATTTTCAGGCTTTCATCATCCCTTTGCTGGACTTTGAATAACGAAGTGGTGCTTCGGTTGGCACTTGACAGCAGGATAAACCGGGACAGGAACCTCTGTGTCAACTGACCATAGGTCTCTATTGACAAAGCCGGTAACTTGAGGAACCAACTCAATGCCTCCTCACTGAGTGTTTCCTGGAAAGCATGGCATGCTTGGGCGTCTGTGAACCGGGTTGAATCCAACTGAGACTGGAACAACTCAAGGTGTGCATACGGGCACCCCATTCCAGCATATCTCTTAATCTTAAATGGCTTTGCTTCTGGTGGCTTTTTGTCTGCTTGAACCCGTGCGGAGAATGGGCTTGCACGGGTAATAAAGGGTTGATATTGTTGTGGTCCCGTTCCCGAGTTTAGCCGCTGCTCAAGTTGGGTCACAGTTTGTGTCAACTGTAACAGCAGCTGGGTCTGGGCATCTGCTGGGGGAAGTGGTTGATTTAACAACGGCTCTGGGGGTGGAGGAGGTCCTGTAAGATTGTGATTAAACAAAGGATTGGAGAGATGGATCATTTGTGGATTTGGGTTAGGGTGGGCAGTGGTTGGGAGAATATCGGGTGGTATGTATGCACTGTCAAAAGTTCGCGGGTTTCCACAACCCGGAGGATTCCCTTCTGGGGTGATGATATCAGCAAGTCTGGCTGACGTCCCCATGGCATTCGCTCTTTGAGTTAAGGTTGCTTGAAGAAGCCCATGCTCGGCCTGGATAGTCGCTAACTGCTCCCTTACCGTTATTAACTCGGCATGTTCTCGAGTAGATTGCTCCTTTTGAGCGAGAAAGTCCTTTTTCAAGAGCTCGAATGCTGCTGCCAAATCTGTTTGGCCAAACTGGGTCCCGGAGGTCCCTGGGTTATCATCCCCTGAGAAATTAAGCCTTCTAGTTGGATCTTGTTCTCCTGCCATTTCCATCGTCCTTCGAAATACGTATTGGGAGGTCTTGAGTTCGACTCTCAACGAGAGCACCAATTGTTTCCGTGTAAACTCGTGGCCCCTTTGGCGGGTTGCACGGTTCCAGAAATAGCGAACTTCCTTGTACTCCGAGTTTTCCTGTGTAAAGAACAAACACGTCAAAGGGCGTCCCCGGGTTTACCGAGGGAAGCCACTCCGATGCTTAAGTCAGACACTGTCAGATAAGCAGAAAACTCAAGAGTAGTTAAGGAATTGTTCGTCCCCTTACCGGGAGGTCCTCACCGGTATTTATAGTAGCATTAAAGGCAGCACTTTGTCTTTTTCCAATGTGGGAATGAGCTCCCTTGCTTTGCCTCAAACTTACAATGAACTGGGCCCTGACAAAGGACCCAGAGTGGCTTCTCAAGTCTGACTGGCCTTTGGCCCTGTAAACAGTACTTCAAGCATAATAAACGATGCATATTTAATAATTGACCACACTTGGTGTTATTTCTTGAATTGTAACCCGGTAAAGGAGAAATATTAGGTTCCACATATAAACAACCTTGAATCGTAACCAAAATGATAAAAGAAAAACAGTGAATACAAAATATGATACCGCTAGCCGCTAGCTAGGCTTACTCAGCGTAATTCTTTCTTAAGCGCAGAAAATTCCAAGGGTGGGTGGTTACTTTGCCAACCTTATCTTTGAGATAATAGGTGTTTGATCTTACTTTTTCCACAATTTGGAATGGTCCTTCCCACTTGGGTTTTAGTCCTTTAGGCACTGGGATTACTTCCCTCATGATCCATTCGCCAACTCGGTAGCGGCGGTTCATGATCTGTTTGTTGAAGAAGCGAGCGCCCCACTGCTTGTTTTGGAGGTTGGTGAGGTGGGCCTGGATCCGCTTCTCATCCACCAAGTCTTTGTTCAGAAGTAGGCCTTCTTCATTTGTCTCCTGATTGAACAACTCCACTCGAGCCGTTAGGTGCGTTACCTCAACGGGTAACACTACCTCTGTGCCGTAAGTCAGACAAAAAGGAGTTTGTCCAGTAGCTGTGGTTAGAGTTGTTCTAAGCACTCATAAAATTTCGGGGAGCTTATCCACCCATAGTACTTTTTCTTCATCCAGTTTCTTTTTTAGCAAAGTCTTGATTTTCTTGTTGGCGGCTTCCACTTGACCGTTGGTCTAAGGGTGTGAGACAGAGACAAAATTGATATGCAACTAGCGTTCTAGTGCCCAGCTGATCAATTTTGGATTGTTGAATTGTGCTCCGTTGTCAATTATTATGGTGTCGGGCACTCCAAACCGACAGCAAATGTTTTTCCATATGAACTTTTGGACTCTAGCGGTGTCGATCTTGACTAGTGGGACAACTTCGATCCATTTAGTTATGTAGTCGATGGCTACGATGATGTAGCGGTACTGACTCTTCGCTATAGGCAATGGTCCTATTAAATCCAATCTCCATAAGAATCCTATCCATGGTCCCATAAGATTATCAATGGTTCTGCTGGCGCTCTTAGGATAGTAGCAAATTGCTTGCACTTCCCATAATTCTTCACAAAGGACCTCAGAGTCCTTAACCAAAATGGGCCAGTAATATCCATAACGCATGATATTGTTTGCCAAGGAGAGGTATCTAGAGTGATTCCCATCTTCCCCGCTATGGATCATGTGTACGATTTTCTGCCCTTCAACTGGCGTGACACACCTCAAAATTGGGTATTTAAAACTTTGGCTATATAGCTTGCCTTTAAGGATCATATATTTGGTGGCACGCCTGATGAGAACTTGGGCGACTATCTTGTCCTTAGGTAACTCTTTGTTCCGCTTATAGGCTAGGAACAAATCCATCCAGGAAGAACCAATATCAATATGAAAAATCTCCGCTAGTGTCTTGATGATTGATGGTTTCTCCAGTATTTCAACCCTAGTGTCGCCTTTATGGGTATGTGGCTGACCTGTTGCTAAACGGGCTAAGTTGTCTACCCTTTCGTTGTCCGTCCTTGGGATCTGTGTAAGCGTATATTGAGAAATGCGTGCTGGGAGGGTTTTCACATATCCCAGATAGGCTGTCAGTGGCCCTTCCTTGGTCTAAAATTCCCCATTGACCTGATTTACCACCAATTGAGAGTCACTGAAGATATCTAGTCTTATGGCCCGGTTCTCTAGCGCCAAAAGTAATCCTGCTATGAGCGCCTCGTATTCAGCCACGTTATTGGAAGCTTTAAAGTCGAACCTCAGTGCATACTCTACATTAATCTTTCCTAGGTCTGTTAAGATAATGTCTGCCCCACTAGCTTTGTCGCACGAAGAACCATCCACAAACATGTTCCATCCTACCTTGGTAACGGCCCAGGCCGGGATACACTAAGTGGGCATCTCCTTGTCTTCCGAGTTGTTCCTGTCCAACCAAGTGTCTTCTTTTTCTGTGAACTCTGCGATGAAGTCTGCAACTGCTTCCCCTTTCATAACGGTTCTTGGTTTGAACTCGATGTCAAATTCGCTAAGGCGGCCTAAGTGTTCTAGGCTTTGCAAGACTTGTTTAAGCGGTTGGATTGTCAGGACAACAATGGGATATGTTTGGAAATATTGGAGGAGTCGTCTAGTGGTCATTATGAGTGATAGGGCCATCTTCTCTAGGGCAGGATACCTTGTCTCTGGTCCGCTCATACCTCTACCAGCATAAAATACTGGTAGCTCAGATGACTCGATCCACCGGACAATAGCAGAACGGATAGTAATGCATGAAACATCTAAGTATAAGTATAACGTCTCTCCCAGCTCTTGGATAAAAAGCAAAGGTACTACCGCCAGATACTCTTTAAGCCCTTGGAAGGCAGTCTCGCAATGTACTGACCATTCTACCACCTTGCTCATTGGTCGGTGAAGAGCCCTAAGAATGAGGTACATCTGTCCGTTAAGCGTGCTATGAAGCGGGATAAGACAACTAGTCGTCCTTGCAAAACTTCCACCTCCTCCTTTCTTTGTGCCGTCTTCATGTCAAGCATGGCCTTTATCTTGGCGGGGTTAGCAGAGATTCCCCCCTTACTGATGATGTATCCTAAAAACTTGCTTTCTGTGACGCCAAAGAAGCATTTCTCTGGGTTCAACTTCAGATTATACTGATGCAAAATCTTGATGATATTTCTGAGATGACCAATATGGTCTCCCGCTTGAATACTTTTGACTAACATATCTTCTACGTAAACTATATTAATCTTTCTGATGTATGGTCCAAACATTATCGTCATGAGCCGCTGGTAAGTAGAGTAGGCGTTCTTTAACCCAAACGCCATCCTTACATAACAGTATGTCCCTGTATTGGTGACAAACGTTGTCACTTCTTGGTCAGATTTGCTCATTGACAAGTACATGTAACCTGTAAAGGTGTCCATCAAGCTGAACAACTCATGTTCAACCGCTGTATCTATAAGCTGGTCAATTCTAGGTAGCGGGAATCTGTCCTTAGGACAGGCCTTGTTGAGATTTTTGTAGTCCACACACATCCGTCTTTTTCCATTAGGTTTGTGCACCATTACCACGTTGGAGACCCAGGCTGGGTAAATAACTTGGTGGATGAAGCCAACAGACAATAGTTTTGTACCTCTTGATTTATTGCTGCATACCATTCCTCATCAAATGCCCGTCGTCTCTGCTTGATAGGAGTGGCAGATGGTTTAATGGCCAACGAGTGTTTAAGGATATCGCGTGACACCCCAAGCATGTCCTCATGGGACTAGGCAAACGCTTGTATATTTTCTTGTAAACATTGAATTAATTCATTAGCCAAAACGGGATCCAACTAGGCACCGATAAATACCTGGCGCTCTGGGTTAGTTGTGGATATGCTGACCTCTCACACGACAGTATCACTAACTGGAGTCTTAAGGGAATATTTGGCACTCTCCTCTCTAGGATCATCTATTTTGTCTGTTAATTCCTGGTCGCTATTCACCGATATGATTTCTCTCCCCTTCTTAGCCTGGTGAATTGAAGTCATATAGCACTCCCTGGCCACTATGTGGCTACCTCTGACCATGTCAGTGCCATGAGGCGTTGGGAACTTCATTAAGAGCATATAACCTGCTATGATATACTTTAACTGGTTGAGGGCAGGTTTGCCAAGGATGACGTTATAGGAGCTGACACAGTCTACAATGATGAACAGCGCATCAATTCTAATGGTTCGAGGAGTGGTTCCTATTTCTATGGTCATTATGTCTGACCCAAGTGGTTAATGTCACCCTAGAAGCTGAGTAGCGACTCATGATCCGCTATGAGTTTGCGATCTGAGCGTTCTAGCTTCTCGTGACATGAGCGGAACATTATATTGACGGTTGACCAGCAATCGATTAAGACTGAACCAAGACTAAAAGTATTTGCTATGATTATGTCACATATAAATGGGTCATCACAAGGCCCACTTACCTCATGTTCCTTTTCTTCATGAAATGCTATAGGCGCATACCCGTGCTTGGTCATTTTGGATGCTCGATCATAAGTTACGGCGTTGACATTTCTAGGATCATTAGCCCTGACATACCGTTTTTTACTTCTGTTTGACATATTTGTGAGTGCTGCACCGCCGTCTATCATGTTGATCTATCAGAGTGAGATGTTAGCTGCCACAGGCTCTTTGTCCACTTGATGACCGTGTTCATCAGACTTTTCCTCTTTGTGCATGTGGTCTAAGGTTCTCTTTAGATACCAGCAGCCGTTAGTGTTGTGACTGGCATCCTCATGGTGCTTGCACCATCTATTTCCATCTCCCTGACGCTTGAGAAACTGCATGGGTGGTGGAGGTGGAATGCGATCCTTATAGCGCTCAAATAGCACTTCATACGTTCCATTCAGGACATTGTTTACTTCACATATTCTTTGTTGCGGCCTGTCCCGGCTTCCCTGACCATGTCGAGTTGGCGGTTCCTCTCCTGCTAGTGGCCTCCCCGTTGGCGTTTGCCCCGCTGATTGTCATTGGGCCAATCCCTCTTCTGGTCCAGTTTTTCTGATCCCCAGATGGGGGCTGCTGGCGGTTGGGCTGTTCTTTCTGTTGTTGGCTCGGTCTTCTCACCATATGTGAGGTACACTACCTGGGTAGTGCTAATAGCTTCCACCATGACCTTATCATATGTGGCGGATAAAAACTTTTTGTTCATCGTACCATAACCCTGCCTTTCAGTAACCCTTCCTTGAACGCCGCCAAAGCTATCTTTTTGTTGAAGTTACGGACTTTTGAGGTAGCGGATTGCCACCAAGTAAGGAACGATCGTAACAACTCACCATGGAGCTGCTTTATTCTGAATAACTCTTATGTTCCTTGACCAGCATCCTCCCATAAGATGAAGCGGGTTAGGAATGCTGGGCGCAATTCGGAAAAATTATCGATGGAGTCTGACGGTTGCTCGAAGAACCAGCTCATGGCCTCCCCCTCCAGCATTTCACTGAATAATTGACAAAGAAGAGCATCATTGTATTCTCTTTCGCCGGTGACCTTCTGGAAATTGTTCACATGAGCATGGGGATCTGAATCTCCAGAGTTGGAGCGATTTTCAAGGTTTTCAGGTTTTTTGGGTGTCTTGCCTTCCTGACACGAGTTGTGCGTGGGTCTGGCCGCTCGTTGTACAATTGTTGGGGCTGCTTATGGATGGCATGTTCAGTCATCCGTTGTTCTAGCTCTGTCAATCTCCTAAGAATCATATCATTCCCATCGTGCCCCTGATTATATGACTGGCCATGATTGGCGGTTTGCAAAGGAGAATTGTCCCTGATTCTCCTGGGGGAACGGGCTCATCGTCCTCCCAATTTTAGTGGGCTCAAAGGGACGTCAACGTTCCTGATCCGCTGGCCAATTTGGTGGCATGTTCTTCTTGTCCCGAAACTAGCGGATTCTGACACGATAGCATCCTGAGTCCGCCCTTTTCCTAGTTTTACTTGGGCTAGATGCAATTCTTTTTCCAAGCTGGCCTGACGCGCTCTAGAGTCATGTAGTTCCTTGGTAAGGGCGGCCAACATATCACCGGCTGGGGTTAGGGAAGTGAAATGTAAGTTAGGCGCTGGTGTTTCTAGAACATCCCCATCTTCAAAAGGATGCGACGAAAAATTCAGGTTTTTTGGGATTTCTCCTGCTGCCTGCTTGTGGTTTGGCTCGGGGGATTGATCGTTAACAATTACCATATCTTTTCTACTCGCTATCTAATGCGTGGTTTCCCACAGATGACGTCAATTTTAACACTAGTCCTTTGTTGGCAGGCTAACAAGACTCGTGTTATCTGGATAATAACCCTGAAAGTAGAAGAGGATAGATATCAGAAGTAACGACCGCGGCAAGCGGCCTATTACTCTCTGATGCCGAAGTCTACAAGCAAGTAAATCTGGCAGAGTAATAGTGAAAGTGTTGTAACTGTACCTTAATCATTTGGACTGTCATTATTTGTAGGTTTGTCCTAAGGGGTTACTGAGCTCACATTTCAATGCGAGAGTAAATACTCTATTCAGGCATGGCAAATAGTGCCTGGCGAAGTCAGCATAGAGTGACGTTGTGGTTTACGTGCCGCACGTGCTGGCGCGTCACCACTAGGTTGTTTGGTTGGCGGGCCGCACTGTTGTGTGGACTTTTTTTGCAGGCTTGCTATTTGTGGCATTAGCGCAGGCTGGAGGGACAGTTATGATTTATTTGCAGGTCGTTGAAGTTTTCTGTCTAGTACGTATGTCAACAATGATATGGTACATATCAACCGGTGCATACCAAACACTCCTCTTGACTCATGTAAAATTGTAAATGCTCCACTTGGTGCCTTAATGAATTCACTTGTTCAAAAGAAAACGGAAACGAATGCACCCACCAAGCACCATAGTGCAGAGTGAAGACTCGCCAGACTATATATGTAGCCAGTACTAGGCTGTGAACAGTGATATATAGTACACTTTTATCGCTACCATTGTTGTTTTTGGTGTTACGTGGTGCATAAGAGTTGAAACTGTACAGTGGATCAGTTGTCTGAAACAGTGGTATAGCTAGAAATTTCATTTAGAGGATCGAGGATCAGAACATAATTAGTTATTACACTGATGAAAAAATGATTAATAACATAATTACTCATAAAATTTTAAATATTTGTCATGCTTGATAATTAAGCTACGTAATTAGACCGATTATGGACAGTGTCGATTGTGAATTCTTCTATATTAAAAGAAATTAAAAAACAATGTATTAAACAGTAAAAACAGAATATAAGAAGGTAATTATGCATCTAATTAGTCACAAATAAAGTCAAAGAAGCATTATTTTATTACATAGAAGGATCATTAAAGCATTAATAATTTATTTATAAGAAAGATTAAGTCATTAAACAACTACATTACAAATATGAGAATGGTTAGTTGCCCCTTCTTGCCTTATATTCCCTACGCCCATGGTCTGAGATGCTCTGCTCTCAGCTCGCTCACTCACTCATGCATTGAATCAGTCAGTGTGTGCGTTTAGTAATCGACTGTCTTCGTTCTTTTGTAACTATCATTTTGATTATGAGACGAGATATGAAACGTGTGAGTAAACTTGCACAGTTGGTGCACGGTCTGGCCTAGGCTGCGCCATTAGTACTGAACGAGAGAGAGGTAGGAAGCTTTACGAGTTTACGTACTGGGGGCGCTTTACGAGTTTACGTACTGGGGGCGCTTTACTTGCAGAGTGTGCTTTCTTTCTGCAGCCTCGCTACCTGCACCTCTGATGTGCTAAGCTCTACGCTAAAGCTACTAGGGTTTGATAAGTTACATGGTTTTCCTTAATTTTTCTCTTTTTGGGGATGACGACGAAGGTAACGAACGAAAATGGAGTCAGATGAGCGAACCCCAAAAGGATTCTCTTTGCCATTGATATATCATGTCCTGGAAGCAAATGCTTGGGACAGAGAGCCTCAGCTTCTACACCCTTTCAGGATTTAGAAGATCCTTTCTCCTTTTATATCGCGCTCTGATCAGCCAGTACTCCCAGTAGTCAGAGGCAAACACATTAGACGTTATAGCAATAGTATACAGCCCTATCTTAATTATTTAGCTTATATATATATATATATGAGTAAATTATTTTTGTAAATTTTTATTTAAATTAAAAATCATAAAAATATTCATAACTTAAATGGTTTTTGTTTGATAAATTTTGATCGTTAATTGATTTGATTTAGTTCGATACCTTAACAATCATCATTTTAACTGAAAATTTATATAAGTGATCTTTTTATATAGGTTTAAAATATCAACGGTTGAGATGCAAAAAATTTGATTGAAAAATAGGTATAATAAACAATTAATTTAAAAGTTCTTAATTAATCTTTAACAAGATTATCCTCATTAAAACTAGTATATATATATATATAGTCACAAGAAACAGAGGCTATGAATTGTGTGTTGTGTATTAAACTCCTCCAACAATGAGGTATTTATACAAGATACATATATTCCTAATAGGAAACTAATTAGTAGAGAATATTACAATAATCCTAATAATATTCACAACCCTAATAACACATAGAGTGACTCATTCCAACACTCCCCCTCAAGTTGGTGCATACAGATCACAAATGCCCAACTTGCTAAGTGAGTCATGAAAAGCTTTACTTGAGAGAGTTTTTGTAAGGATATCAGCCAACTGCTCCTCAGTAGGGACAAAGGGAAAGTAAATAATCTGACCATCCAACTTCTCTTTAATGAAATGCCGATCTACTTCAACGTACTTCGTGCGATCATGTTGAACAGGATTATGAGCAATCTCAATGGCAGCCTTATTATCACAATAAAGCGGCATAGCCTTCTTTTGCCGAAACCCCAAATCCCTCAACAGGTGTCTCAACCATAACATTTCACAAAGTCCTCGAGCCATGCCTCTATACTCTGCTTCTGCGCTAGACCGAGCAACCACATTCTGCTTTTTACTTTTCCAAGTGACTAAGTTACCACCGACAAAAGTGAAGTAACCTGAAGTAGACCTGCGGTCTGTAATATTACCAGCCCAGTCTGTATCTGTGTATCCGGAAACATCTAAATGCCAATGTCTAGAGAAAACCAATCCCTTACCAGGAGCCGACTTCAAATATCGTAGAATACAAAACACAGCTTCCATATGAGCTTCACTGGGATTATGCATAAATTGACTCACCACACTAACTGCATATGCCAAATCAGGTCTAGTGTGTGACAAATAAATTAACCGCCCAACCAACCTTTGATATCTCGCTTTATTCGTGGGTACCTGATCCAAATACTCCGCCAACCGATGATTTTGCTCAATAGGAGTATCAGCAGGTTTACAATCAAGCATACCTGTTTCTGCTAACAAGTCTAAAACATACTTTCTCTGACTTAACACAATACAATCTTTCCCACGAGCAACTTCGATTCCCAAAAAATATTTCAAGCTACCCAAATCTTTCATCTCAAATTCAGAAGACAACTGACCTTGCAACCTTTTAATCTCCTCAAGGTCATCACCTGTCACAACCATGTCATCTACATAAATGATCAAAGCAGTCACCTTGCCACACCGATGTTTCAGAAACAAAGTATGATCAGAATTACTCTGCCGGTAACCAATTTCCTTCATAAACTTGGTGAATCAACCAAACCACGCTCTTAGAGACTGTTTCAAGCAGTAGAGACTCTTCTTCAATTTACAGACCACCTGCTCTCCTGTAGATGTTACATATCCTGGAGGCAAATCCATATAAACTTCTTCATTCAAATCACCATGCAAGAATGCATTCTTAACATCAAATTGTTGCAAAGGCCAATCAAGGTTAGCGGCTAACGAAAGAAGTACTCGAATGGTGTTAATCTTGGCTACCGGCGCAAACGTCTCATCATAATCCACCCCATACTTCTGAGTGTAGCCTTTAGCTACTAACCTTGTTTTATACCTGTCTACCGACCCATCCAAGTTATGTTTCATAGTGTACACCCATCTACAACCAACTGTTTTCTTTCCAAACGGTAACGGTACCAGCTCCCATGTACAATTTTTTTCGAGTGCATCCATCTCAACTTTCATTGCTTGCATCCACCTCTCATAGCGCATTGCATCCTGTACTTTACTAGGAAGTGATACAGAAGATAATTGATTCACAAATGCAGCATATGGTTTAGACAATCTATGAGTGGACACATAATTAGCAACAGGATACTTGGCTTTTGCATTTAGTGTAGGTTCATAATGTTTGGGAGGCTGACCACGAGTTGTACGAGTGGGTAACTGTTTAGTAGATACAGGACTAGACAACGAAGAAGATTCAGAAATTACCTCGGGTAATTCTCGAGCTGGAGAGACCTGTGAGGGAATGGGGAAACTGTTCACAATGTGTCCTTGATCAAACAACGGTCGATCTGGATGGAAGCTCTGGGAATTGCCCAACAGATCAACCTCAAACTGTTCTTGACTAGAAACCGGAGTTATGCTCTCACCAGTGACTCCCCGTGCTCTACCTTCACCAGAATGAGACAAATCGGTGCCCAGTTCTCTACCTTCACCGGAATCCGTGCTCTCTGACCGGTCGCTGTGGGTCGAACAGTTGCCGAGACGAGGGCGTCCGGTCGCCTGAGTTTCTGCCCGATCCAATTGCTCGGCCGTGCGTCTATAGGTCGCCGGAATCTCTGCCCGATCTAGCTGCTCAGCCGTGGGTCTATGGGTCAGTCGTCTCGGGTCAAGATCCAACTGCGCGGCTACGGGTCTGCTTCTTTCTCTCGGGTCGCCGGACGTCGGTGCATCGACGGATGCGTCATCGGAAGGGGATCGGCCTGTCTGTCGTGGACGGGCGGGTGCAGATGCTGACCAGTCCATAGAGGCAGAGTCAGTCGTGTTCAACTCAGTGTCTTTGTTTAACTCAGTGTTTACCAATTCTGACCTTGTTTCCTCGACCGTGGGCTTTTCAGAGGGCCCACGGAACAAATCTTAGTAATAGCATGTTTTCTCCCCCTGACAAGGAGTTGCGGGAGGTAGAAAATAACATATATCTTCGCTAAACGTGACATCCATGGTAGTATAGAACCTTTGAGATGGAGGGTGGTAAGATTTGTAACCTTTCTGTTGAGAGCCATACCCGACAAAGACACACTTAAGAGCTCTAGCATCTAACTTTGTCATCTGATTCTTATATAGATGAACATAAGCCACACAACCAAAGACACGAGCTGAGAGAGTATTTGATGATGGAATGGAGATATATTCAGACAAAACATCAAACGGAACACGACCTTGAAGAGGAACGGATGGAAGACGATTAATTAGATGTGACGCACACAACACTGCCTCTCCCCAAAGATACTTAGGCATGTTAGCACTTAAGAGGAGAGACCGAGCAATGTCCAAGAGATGCCGATTTTTCCATTCAGACACCCCATTTTGTTCAGGGGTTTGTAGACATGAAGTCTGATGAACTATACCATGATTTTGAAAATACTCATGAAAACGATGATTGACAAACTCCCCCCCCCCATTATCAGAACGAAAGATTTTGACACGGGCTTCATACTGAGTACGTATAAGATTATGAAATGCTGTAAAGGCTGAAAAAACACAATTTTTGGATTTAAGTAGCACAACCCAAGTTAATCGAGTAAAATCATCAATGAATAACACAAAGTATCGCATTCCAGAAAGAGTAGAGTATTTGGAAGGACCCCAAACATCTGAATGAATTAACTCAAATGGCATAGTACTAGAATGAAAACTCAAAGGATAACTAGACCTATGACTCTTAGCCAAAGCACAAGTCTCACAATGCAAGCTAGACTCACGGATTCCAAGAAACAAAGATGGCATAGACTTCTTCATAACTCCAAAAGACGGGTGACCCAAACGTTTGTGCCACAACCATAATTCACTTAAGCGGTCAGAATTCAATGTCAGGGCTAAAGGTTGTGCTGGTGCTGGTGCTTGTGTTGGTTCTGCGTACATGCAATCCAAGTGAAACAGTCTCCCCCTCAGGTCTCCCTTGCCAATGATTACCCTGGTGCACAGATTCTGGAAAACAACATACATTGGGTAAAAGGTTACAGAGCACTTATTTTGAGCACATAACTGTGATACAGACAAAAGATGATGAGATAAGGAAGACACATAAAGCACATCATGCAAAACAATGGATGATGTAACTTGAACAGACCCAATACCTAAGACTAGGAACGACGCACCATTAGCATTAGAAACATGGGATATTCGAGGGGAAGACATAGACACAAAAAAAGATTTATCATAGGTCATATGGTCGGATGCTCCAGAATCAATTATCCATGTATCACTACCCATAAAGTCAGAAAGCAATACCAATCTTGACACCAAATCCAGAGTTGTCGGTAACATTCTGAACAACTACAATCTCTTTAGTCACAATATTTTTTTCACCGGATGGACCCGCAAAAACTTCTTCGTTCTTACCTTCGACCATCTTTTCTCCCTTTTTTTTCTTCCTTCAAATATTCAAACTACAAAAACAAGCAGCAACCTTCTTGAGGCAATACACGGCTCCACACAACCTTGATCAATATAATCAAGATCAAGGCTCCTTCACGTACACTACAAAACACCAAAGAATATAGCAAACCCCGAACAACAACAAGAACTTCAACGGATCAAACAAATCCCAACTACTAAAGAACCAACCAAACAAACAAATTTTTGCAGCGGAAAAACAAACAACCGAGTCCCGAATGGATCTCGGCTCTGATACCAAGTCACAAGAAACAGAGGCTATGAATTGTGTGTTGTGTTTTAAACTCCTCCAACAATGGGGTATTTATACAAGATACATATATTCCTAATAGGCAACTAATTAGTAGAGAATATTACAATAATCCTAATAATATTCACAATCCTAATAACACATAGAGTGACTCATTCCAACATATATATATATATATATATATAAATATATATATATATATATATATATATATATATATATATATAATTGTGGCAACAGTCATTTCTCTCATTTAATCACAGTAAAAAGGAGAAAATCGATTTCCTTCCCGCCAACCAACTAGCTGTTCTTCGTTTGGTTGATTAATCTGAGTATATGCCACAGGTGAGCTTCGTTAGGGCAACTGGCTCAAGTTGTTCTCGTGCTGCTGGGTTAGATTTATATTCACGTTCTTCCCAAAACTCTGATTTCTTTTGTATATCCTTGACGGATATATAACAGAGATCCTTATTATCAGAGTGGTCCAGACATTAGAGCAAGATTAAGGGCTCCATATGTAGCTGTAGGATCAAAATAATCACGTTTGGTTGAAATATTTTAGGATATATAGATTTGGTTATTTTTTGGGATACGATTTGGGTACAAGTTATCACCAAGGAACATTTGGTCACTAACTGTCAAATTAATTCTCATTTAAATTTAAGGACTGAAAGATAATGAGGTGGAATAAAGTAAAATGTAATGTTTAATTATTTGTAAATGGTAATTATTAAATGAGAGCTATTCTAATAAGGATCTCTAAGTTGAGAACTTTTGAATTAATTGTTTATTAGACCAACTTTTTGATCAAATTTTGACATCTTAACCGTTGAAGTTATAGATTTATATAAATAGATCAATCATACAAAATTTCAGCCAAATTGGTGATCGTTAAGAACTAGTGGTCTCAACGAGAGCACCAATTGTTTCCGGGTAAACTCGTTGTCCCTTTAGCGGGTCACACGGCTCCAGAAATAGCGAACCTCCTTGTACTCCGAGTTTTCCTGTGTAAAGAACAAACACGTCAAAGAGGCGTCCCCGGGTTTACCAAGGGAAGCCACTCCGATGCTTAAGTCAGACACTGTCAGTTAAGCAGAAAACTCAAGAGTAGTCAAGAAGTTGCGCGTCCCTTTATGGGGAGGCATGCGCCGGTATTTATAGTAGCACTAAAGACAGCACTCCTTGTCCTTTTCCAATGTGGGACTAGTTTCCCTTGCTTTTGTTTAGCTTTATGGCGAATTGGGCCCAGACAAAGGGCCCAGAGTGGCTTCTCACATTTAATTGGGCTTTCACCCTATAAACAATAACTCAAGCATAATTAATAATGCATATTTAATAATTAACTAGACATTTAGAGGTTCTTTCTTGAATTGTAACCCGGTAAAGGTGAAATATTAGGTTCCACCTATAAACATAAATCAAATCAATGGACGAACAAAATATGTCAAACATGAACCGTTCAAGTTCATAATTAGTAAATCACACTTATGAATGACTTAACGATTTTCAATTCAGTTGAAAATTTACTGAAATGATCTACTCATAAATATTTATAAAATGAACGGTTAAGATGTGGATATAAGATCAAAAAACGGAATAAACCGAAAAGTCCCTAACTAGTACTCAACTATTATTAAATAACTGATAAGAGAAGACCCTTCTCCCAAATTGTGAAAGCCTTCTCTCGTCGCCGTCACCTCCTCCTAATCCCATTGCATTCACAAACAGATAACACGAGCCCTTAAAAATGATTCCAAACCACCAGATCGAATTCTCTCCTCCGCTCTATCTTCTTTTTCTTCAAATGTGGAAACTTGTCTCATACAAAACCACAACAATCCCTCAAAACAAAATCCGTAACGCAAAAGATCAAACAATGAGCACTGGGTCATGATTTTTTTCGATATCAAGTACTACACTATAATCAACGTGTAGAAATACATTGAGCTACAGTCTCTCTTTTTCCACCAAAAAAGAGTCTCTCTTTTTATATAGGAATGGGGCCAAAAATGCCCGGTAGGTTGTAGTGTTGGTTCTCCATCCTAGCTCTTTATTAATTATAATAGGTAAGTACATCGAGAGGGATATAGTGCTTATACCTCGTATTATAGCATACTAATCCTCTAAAAGAATATCCTAATTATATCAGACACATCCTCCATCCAAAATTCATCCAACATGGATGTACTAACAAGATGTGTTAATCTATGAGCAACACCATTTGTTTCTCTATAAATATGTCAGAAAAGAATCAAATCCAAAGCATCAATATAATAGGTAAGTACATCGAGGGTGACATAGAGCCTATAACTCACATTACAACATACTCATCCTCTAAACGAAGATCATGAATTATATCAGGCACCTCCTCCACTAATATTCATCCAACATAGATATACTAGCAAGATGTACTAATCTATGAGCTACATAATTTGTTTCTTTATAAATATGTCTGAAAAGAATCAAATCCAAAGCATCAATATAACACTTACAATAAAAAATAATAGTTCAGACAAGTCCTCATGCTCCTCAAAGATCACATTTAGCATCAACGCATAGTCGCTTTCCAACTCTACTTCTCCCCATTGCTCATGTATAGCGATTATCATCCCTGCCCTCAACGCTTCTGCCTCCACTTGCATAGCTGAGTGTGCATATGGAACAGGCTTTGCTAATGCAATAACACAGTGCCCATGCTCATCTCTAACCACAACCCAATACCTCCTCTTTGTTCTTTACACTAAAAGCTCCATCTACATTCACGTTGAGCCTTTCTCGCAAGGGGCACGTCCACTTAGCCTGCTTTCTTTTCTTCTTGATTATAGTGGATTTCTGGTGCACTTTTTGATAATCATCTAAGAGCTTCATAGACCAGCAGGTCACATTGGAGGGGTTGCAGATTCCTCCTTTCCACACAATGTTATTCCTCTCACACCATAGTGCCCAGAGAATGATCGAAAACAAATCCACTTTATGTTTGTCCAAGCCTTCAAACACATACATCAACCAATCAGATATAAAAGTACCTGTAAAAACCCCATGTATCAATTGAATACGGCTGCATTCCCATACGCACATAGTAACTACATTCTTTGAAGATGTGTAAACTGGTTTCAACTTCCATATGACAGAAGCTGCAATTTAGACTTGGGAGCTGCACTTTGGACTTGGGAGCTATACTTTACACATCAGCGCTGCCCTTGTGGGTAATATGTCTCGTGCCAATCTCCACCTAAAAACTTTGACCTTTGGTGAAACACGCGCACCCCAAATCAAGTTCCAGAGTTTGCCTGTTGAGTTCCATTGCCCCGAGAGTTGCTTGCTTGATGTTCACGATTTTGGACACTCCATCCAACATAGTAGCCACTTCTGACGCTATACACTCCCTTCCTGTTGAAATGTCATATAAAATTATCTGGTCGAGGCACCCTACTCAATGGAATGCCTGCAATCAACTCTACTTCCTCTTTGGTGAACAAGTCCTCCAATAGTGGCATAATCCACTCCTGATCTTCTTGATCAATGACATCTTCAACCCTTCAGTCTTCAGTGCCAGACATTGGTTGTGTGAATGGTCGAAAAAGAATGTGGTAAAGGTATCTATAGATCATACCATAGTGATTGTCACGACCTCAATTTTGAATAGTAATTTTTTTCTTCAAAATTTAGGCATGATAACATCTAGAAACTTAACAATCCCAAAACCTACAAACTCGCAAACCCAACAACAACAAATCCAGAATAATATTTAGAATACAATCTTAACAAGTGAGTCGCATAATTACATATGTTTACACAATACTCACTTGAAAATAATTTGTCAAATCACGTCCGTAAAACAGGACAAATACATAGAGTGCCGGAAAAACATTCCGTAAATACTCATACGCAAGTGGCGACGTCGCTCTAATATTAAAATATTAGAGTGCATTCTCGACGTACCGAAAAAAAGTCGTAAATAAACCCTGGATGTGTTGAAAAATAAATAAAATTAGTCGAGGTCTCACAACGATCTGGAGCCACTATTCTTCGTCCACATACCCTTCTCCAGCTCAAGATAGGGAGCAAGAGTCACCTAGAAATGGAGGTGAAGCTCTTCTGAATCCAAAGAGTCTAGTGTTAACACAGATGGCGGCCTGACGGTGGAGATTTGGCCAGCGACTAGGGAGGTTGCGTGCGAGTCTCGTGAGAGAGAGGAGACTTCTGATTTTTAAGGGTTTCCAAAAATGGAAACCCAACCTTCTCTATTTATACTACTCCCAAAAGGAAACCCGACTTCGGTTAATTATAGCTCCTGCATAAGATGTCCAATTCAAGTGTGCCACGTGCCCACGGATTCGTATCGTCGAGCACTATAACTTTAGTGACTGGAGTTTCGGAAGATATCTTACAGAAAAGAAAGTCAACTTTTTGGCCACTTAACCGTAACACTCTTTAAGAAATAATTACTGAAACTCAACTTCACGAATACGAGCAAGAATTTTCAAATAATCCTTTAATAATACGGAAAATAATTCAAGGAAAGTAATATGAAAATCGAGGTCACTACAATCCACCCCCTTAAAGGAATTTCGCCCTGAAATTCTGGTACACCAATCTGAGAACTCGAAATTATTTGGCTCTCACATCCAACTCTAACCTAACTCCCAAGATGCATCTCCCTCATCAAGATGACTCTAGCACAACTTGAACAAATCAACATCCTTCCTCCGAAGCTTCTTGGTTGATCTATCTAGGATACGAACAGATTCAACGATATAGGTTGCATCCGCATTCACCTTGATAGAACCATAATTGATCGCATGTGATGCATCCGGGATTTACTTCCTCAACATAGATATGTGAAACACATTATGCACACCAGAGATAATAGGAGGTAAGGCAAGTCGATAAGCCAAATCTCCTACCTTGCTCAAAATCGCTAAAGGCCCTACATACCTCAGAGCCAATTTCTCCTTCTTGCCCAAATCTCACTACCCCCTTGGTAGGTGATAATTTCAAGAACACATGATCACCAACATCAAACTCTATTTGCCTCCTCTTTAAATCTGCATAACTCTTATGCCTACTTTGTGTTGTCCGGATTCTATCTCGAATAATCGATATCTTCTCAGTTGTCTCTTGCACAATGTTTGGACCCAACAACCAGCTATCACCGACCTCACCCAAGAAATCAGAGACCTACAAGGTCTACCATAAAGACCCTAATAAGGCGTCATGCTAGTACTACAGTGATAGCTATTGTTGTAGGCAAACTCAACCAATTGGAGGTGGTCCTCCTAACATCCCTTGATGTCCATAACACAAACCCTCAATATATCATCATCCAACACTTGGTTCACCCGCTCAGTCTGCCTATTTGTCTGAGGGTGAAAAGCCGTGCTCATATTCATTCCATTGCCTTTTGGAAATCACTCTATGAAGTAAAACGAGGGTCCGATATGAAACAATCGATGTGGGCACTCTATGGAGTCTAACTATCTCTTTTACATACAACTTACACAAGACGTCTACTGTCTACGTCATCAGCGCTAGAAGAAAACGTGCCGACTTCGTCAATCGGTCTACAACCACCCATATGGCATCATGTCCGGACTTGGACTTAGGCAGTCCAATCACAAAATCCATCGAAATCTTTTCCCACTTCCAAGTAGGAATGGGTAAGGGCTTCAACATACCTCCAGGTCTCTGATGCTCTTCCTTCACCTGCTGACAAGTGAGGCACTTGGACACGAATTCTGCTACATCTCTCTTCGTCCCATTCCACCAAAACTACCCACAAGGGTCCTTATACATCTTGGTGTTCCTAAGTGTACCGTATATCGAGACCGATGAGACTCTCGAAGGATCTCTCACTTGAGAACGACACAATCCAGAACACACTGTCTCTGCTTAAATCTCAGCCCACCATCCACACCAACGGTCCACTTTAGAAGGATAGTCATCAGTCAAATCCCCCACTAACTATGCCAACCTTGCATGTGAGAATTCATCATGTGCATGACCTTGAATAATCCTGGACATCAAGGTAGGTTGCATAAAAACACTACCCAAGAAGACACTCTTCTCTCCACCTGGTGGTAGAAGGTTAAACTCGGAAGCAGTCTCCAAAGAGATCCACTCCCGCACCATCAATGAGGCAACAAATCCCCTCGGCTTCCTCCTCAATGCAGCTGCTACCACATTGGCTTTCTCGGGGTGTTACCCCATTATGAAGTTAGTCATCAAGGATCTCCATCCACCTTCTTTGACTTAGGTTGAATTTCTTCTGAGAGAACGAGTACTTTCAACTTTTATGATCAGAAAAGAGTTCAAACTCCTTTCCATACATGTAGTGTCTCTAAATTTTCGGAGAAACACTACAGTGACCGACTCCAAGTCTTGTTCTGGGGTAACTCTTCGCAGGACCTTCAATTGCCTAAAACATAGGCTAAGACGCCGCCAAGCAGCAACAACACACCACTCAAGCCCCGATGTGACGCATTGCTATCGTATCCCACACCACAAGTGGAAATGGCCAACATTGAGTGATGTAGTTAGTTGATTCTTCGACTCCTCCCACTTTCTTCGGTTCACACCAAACGATACTAGCAATACTTTCTATGAACCTCCAGTAGTATCCCACCAACCCAAGGAACTACAAATATTCATAAGAGTCGTGAGACGACTACAACTTAACACCGCCTCCATCTTATAGGGATTCACCAAAATCCTATCTTTAGGAACCACATGGACAAGACACCTGACATCATCCTTCCAAAATTCACACTTCTAGAACTTAGCAAACTTTACTTTTCTGAGAACCCGTAGTACAATCCGCAGATGTCTATCATGATCCTCCAATGACTTGAAGCAAATCAAAATATCATCCACAAAGAATATCTCAAATCAATCTCAGAGAACACTGGAGCTCCTCTAAACTGGTTAAACAAAATAGGTCATGGGCACCTATTCATAATCGTTACCTCGCTCCATTACCGGTAATCCACAGACAACCAGAGTATCATCCTTCATCTTTGTAACCACACTGGTGCTTCCCAGAGTGGAATACTGAGTCATGAATCCTTGCATAAATAGACTCTCAATTATGAACCTTCAACCCCTAAAGTTTAGTCATTTCCATTTGATAAAAAGTAATCGATACAGGCAAGGTACCTAGTATCACATCTACAGCAAAATCCATTATCCCACTTGGAGGGAGGCAACCCGAGGACCTCCTAAAACACCTCCCCATACTCAGAGACTACCACAATATCTACAATTCCTGCAATACATCGTGTAGCCTCACCTGCTTCAGAGCATCCTTTCCACATGTCAGTGTTCGACTGAGGACAACGATATAAAAATATTAATTGTCCCGGAATACAGAAAACTATACCCTCTTCCAACCATAAAACATGGCATGGCATGGCCTGACCTTAACCAATCCACTTCCGACATCACATCAAAGGAGTGGTCAAGAATCACGATCAAAGATGTGGAAAACCCTCTACTTTCATTTGTTATAGGCATATGCCACCAAAATTTGTCAAGTCTAACGACAACATCTAGAGGGCGATGAAACTAGACTCATCACACTTGAAGCATTTAATTGGCACTTCCTACCCAATAGGTAGAGACCTAATAGGTGTAGCTGTCGCCTTGCTGGACCTGATAATGAGCCCTCAAGCCCCATAACCCTCACATCCCCCTGATCTAGTGCAATGAATTTCAGCTCCAACAGTTCATGCAATGTAGTTGGGAAGTACTTCTCCTGGAAGTGTCGTACATCCACCTTCCAACTCGACCTCACCAAACTCCTTCACATGTCGAGCTTCGCCTCTGCCACTAGCCCTACATGCTCCCCTGGTTCTACTCGGTCTAAGCCCTATCTCGCTGAGCATCCATCACCTAAGAACCATGAAAAGAAACTTGATCAATACATGCATAAGATTTAAACCAATGCATAAGTCTAATCCGCATTTGCAATGATCACGACACCACTCAAGGTGGAACACAAGGTTAAAACCTCTCTATCGGAGTAACTCTACTCTGAAAACCTGAAGACTTAGAGACGACACCTAACCCCTTTCACAAACCCAATGACATATCAATACTGCAGTACAATGGTGGCCCGCTGCAGTCAGATTATCACACTAAATTACCAATTATCACCAAATATGTGAACCTATGCTCTGATACCAACTATCAAAGCCCCAATTTGAATAGTATTTTTTTCAAAATTTGGGCATGATAACATCTAAAAACTTAACAATCCCAAAACTTGCAAACTCGCAAACCCAACAACAACAAATCCAGAGTAATACTTAGAATACAATCTCAACAAGTAAGTCACATAATTACATCTGGTTACACAATACTCGAGAAAACATCACTATCTCGAATCAAATAAAAAAAATATAATACAAGCCTCACTACCAATTACCCAAAACAATCCTGAACTAATCTCCAAGTCACGTCTGCGGATAAACACCTGCAGGTTCAACCTCTACACCAAGAAATGATGCACCGGGTTGTAAAACAACAAACCCGTTAAGCTTTGAAAGCTTGTGTGAGTAAAATAATGCACTAACTCAAATTAATTACCGACAACAATATTTCAAGCAGATTAACAAATTTGAGTAACTAAATGCTCTACAAATCACCAACACTTAATCACACATCGCAATCATATTTTTCACTCTACCGAAAAATAAAACATGTATCCGGAAGCTCTACACAAAGGGTCTCAAGGCATACAATGATAATAAAGTTAAACTCTACTCTACTGAAAATAAACATGCATCCCAGAGCCCTACACGAATGGTCTCGTGGCATGCAAGAACAGATAGACTAGAGCTCTAACTGATCGTAACCAATCACCCGACGAAAGGCATTGGTTCCTGATATACTGTCAAATCGTCACTATTGTGACCAACCCGAAGGTCCAAAAAAATAAACGTCAACAACTGTGACTGACCCGAAGGTCCACAATAAAATGTCACTAACTGTGACTGACCCGAAGGTCCACAAACCCACACAAGGACACTACACAACACTTATCTCAATAACATATATGTATATATATACATATATGTCCCTAATTATTCTCACGTAAATAACTATTCAGGAACCCACTATTATGATCACATACGCCAGTAAAACATTTATTTTAACTTACCATGAACCGTTGCCGATCAAACTCATTTATTTTAAAACGAGAGGATTATATTTTTCTTTAAGAATAAGCCAAGCATCGTAGAATATCATAATAATTAAATGAGAAATCAAATATAAAATGATGTTATCACATTTCACACCGCACCACACAACAATCAAACACGTGCTTCACGAGGCACCAATATACGCATAGTAATCATTTTTCTCCCTTAAACATCACCATCACCATCACCATTCATAGTTCATTCCACAAACCTTTTTAAAATCGTTTTCACAAGAATCTCTTTTTTACTTACCCTATGGACCGTAGTCGATCAAGTCCATATATTTTAAAACTAAAACTTCATTCCTAAGAAACAATTTCATAAATAAATAAATGAACTAAAATGGTAATTATTGATTCAATTCAGAACCTCTGTGAGATTTACTCACCTTCAGAATTCCCTCTGCGTCTTCACTAAACTAGGACGAGCCCACACTCGTTTCACAACACAAACACCTAAACAAAATAATTGTTATTATCAGTGTTCGACTCGAAAGTCCAATTCAAACCCCCAATCACCTCTTATCCCGAAGGTTCGTTCAATCCAGAGAACGACCTTCCCCGGCGACCACCCATGATCGTCGGATCCTCAACTGACAAAGTGTACTTCTCAAAGTTCAGAACTTAACTAGGTTGCACAAAAAGAAGTATAAAAGGTAATCGTAGTCAACTTAAACAATTTGATACGTTTCCTTTTTGATTGACAACAAATCGACAATGATCACAACAACGACTACAACGTTGACAATCACTGCACCAACTAAACTGATAACTCCCACGACAAAAAGGTAGACAACTAACAAGACAACAAAATCGACAACGTTAACACAACAATAGAAACACCAACTCACTGCCACAACCACCACCACGGTCAGCACCCTACGACTAACCTCCACTGCCCGAGCCACCACCACAGCCGCTTCCCTCAGTTCCATAACTCTCCCTACTCTACCCTTTAGTTGCAACTAGCCTAAGGTAAGCTGAAAGGAGCACCCCAGTATCTCTGCTGCAATCGTAACCAACCAAGAATTCCAGTAATTGCTCTAACTCAACCTGCACAGATCGGAATCAAACAAACTCAAAACCAACTTGAACCAAAATAGAGAGAACAACAACCAAGGCAACACAAACAACCTTGAAAATGACCTAGGGAGCTAACACTTACCGGTAGAACCCTAACTCGATATGAACACTCAGTCAACTTAGTCTCAAACTCGGAAGCTTTTCTTCTCAATTTGTAAAAGGCTTGCAGCTTGTGCCTATAGCTCCAAGGGAAGGAACCAAGCTCGAATCGTCTGGTTTCAAGCTTCAACTTGGCCTCGAGTTAGAACTTCAACGAAGGTGATCTGGTGCCACTGTTCTTCATCCACAGACTGTTCTCCAGCTCAAGAGTCACCTAGAAATGGAGGCGAGGCTCTTCTGAATCCAAAGAGTCTGGTGTCGACACTGATGGCAGCCTGACGGTGGAGATTTGGCCGTTGACGGGGAGGTAGCACACACATCTCGGGAGAGAGATGAGACTTTTGATTTTTAAGGGTTTCCAAAAATGGAAACCCGACCTTTTCTATTTATACTAATCCCAAAAAGGAAACCCAACTTCAGTTAATTATAGCTCCTCCATAAGACGTCTGATTCGAGTGTGACGCGTGTCCACAGATTCGTATTGTCGAGCACTATAACTTTCATAAAGGGAGCTTCCGAAGATACCTTACATAAAAGAAAGTAAACTTTTTGGTCACTTAACTGTAGCACCTTTAAGAAATAATTGTCGAAACTCAACTTGACCAATACGAGCAAGAATTTTCAAATAATCATTTAATAATACAAAAAATAATTCAAAGAAAGTAATATGAAAATCGGGGTCTCTACAGTGATGCAGACTTACCATCTCCAATTCTATATCTTCCTCCCATCTCATGAACATTCCTTCCACTAAAGATACTTCTCCAAGCAAAAGACACATCATTTCCTAATCTTGCTTTCATGAAGGAGGAATCTGAGAAGTACTTGGCCTTCATCATTCTTGCAGCTAAAGAGTTCGGATGCTCCATAAGACGCCAACCTTGCTTTTTGCTAAGTGAGCTCTGTTAAAACACTGCATGTCTTTAAACCCCATGCCTCCTTCTCTTTTCGGCATACACATCTTCTACCATGCCAACTAGTCAATGTTCTTCTCCTATCCCTTGTCTCCCCACCATATCTTGGCAATAATTTGATGCATCAATGAACACAAATGTTGAGGCAGTTCAAAATATGACATAACATAAGTAAGAATAGATTGTAATACAAACTTTATCAGAATTTTTTTCCTGGCTCATCTTTTCTGTTAGGAAGCGAAAGAGTTTCTCTTTTAGCACGAAGAAGTTAACATTTGTATTTGTTTCTGTTAGAAACACATTGAGCTATAGTATCTTTTGGCAAAACGAAAAAAAATAACATTTGTTTTTTTTTGAAATTGAATGCGTATTTGTTTATATATAAATTCAATAAAGGAGTGAATTATACACACCCAAAATGTGGCCTACTTTTTCATAAATTAGTATTTAAAAACAAAAATATTACTTTCAGTGTACCTCGATATTTCTTGATACATTTTTTTTTCAAATTTCTGATATATACGTAAATACCAAAATTAAATTTTAATTTGGATCTCTTGTGGAGCGAAGCCATCATGGCAAACCGAAGTATCACCCACAGGGGGGTCAGAACCTTATACCCTCTAAGACTAGGACACCTATTATATTTCTACAGTCAGTCCAGAACCCAGATTTACCAAAATTGGAATCTTGATAGAAAATCACTGCATCGCTATTCATTTCTCAATATTCATTGCATTCTTAAACAATCTGGGTAGAATTAAAATAAAAACAAAAATCTGGATAGAATTAAGAAACAACAAGAACCAATTGGAGGATTGGAACCATATAAATTTCATTGACATGTGACCAAAAAGTTGACTGGGCCATCAATGCCTGATTCTATTCTTTCTGCTTGTCTTCCTATTTTATTTTCATTTTTGGCAAATTCTGCTTTCCTTCCTTGTGCTATTTTATATAAATGGTATTGATTTGGTAATACCCATTAATGCGAATTATGATATGAACTGAAGTACTGAACTTATGCAGTTCTGCCCTGCAAATCTCACAAGCAAAATTCACCTCCCTCTTACATTACAGAAGAGAGCAGAAAATGATTGAATGAAACCCCTCCAATGGTTTAACCTCATTCTGTCTTGTTCCATAGTTTTCAAGTATGATTATCACCCCCACTTCACAGTCACATTTCACAATCCTTGCTCCTTCATGACACAACAAACTGAGCAACTCATTCAAATGATTCATAATAGTCTCTAATGAACCCCAATAGGTCCAACAAAACCCCTCTGTAATTCACTCACTCCCCAAAACCCCAATAGGCCCCTCTCGCTCTCTTATTCTTTCCCCAACCCCAAACTCCATAAAACCCTTTTTGTTTCTTCCTCCTCTTGCTGTTCTCTTTTGTACTTATATCTGACCACCTTCTATTCCACTCATCTCATTTCCCCTTTTGCACCCATTTTTCAAATTCTTATTTTTTTGGATAGAAAATGGTGTCGGATGGAAACACCACTCTAGGATCGGGAGCAACATGGGTAAGACCCCTCCATATAAGGTGTTTTTCACTTACAGATGATCGAACCAGTGATTTGTTTTTTACTTATAGATGATTGAACCAGTGACATTTTATTACTTTGAGTGTCACTGTCAAACCCCATCGTCAAATTCTTATTTTTTTCACCACTGCTTTATTCTCTTACTCCACTCAAATTTCAACAAAAAGAAAAAGAAAAATGAATTCTTGAATCCCATAACTCCCTCTATAAATTCAGCCAAAAACGCTTATGTTAAAAACCAAGATTTCTTACCCCTTCCTCTTCAAAGCCCATTTCCCATTTCTTCAACTCTCTCAAATCCTCACCATTTTCTCGAGAGAAACCAGAGACATGGAGTACTGGACTTCCTTAGCTTCCCTTCTGGGAGTGTTGGCCTTCTGCCAGAGCCTCCTCCAGACAGTGTTCCCGCCGGAGCTCCGTTTCGCTTTCCTGAAACTCGCCAGCAAAATCTTCCACTGGTTCTCCTCCTACTACTACTTCGACATCACGGAGATCGACGGCGTCAACACCAACGAGCTCTACAACGCAGTCCAGCTCTATCTCTCCGCCACCGTCTCCATCACCGGCACGCGCCTCAGCCTCACTCGCGCCCTCAACTCCTCCGCCATCACCTTCGGCCTCTCCAACAACGACTGCATGGTCGACACCTTCAACGGCGTCACCGTCCTCTGGGAACACGTCGTCACGCAACGTCAGTCCCAGACCTTCTCCTGGCGCCCATTGCCCGAAGAGAAGCGAGGCTTCACTTTAAGGATCAAAAAGAAAGACAAGTTCTTGATCCTTAACTCCTACTTGGACTACATCATGGACAAGGCCAACGACATCCGTCGCAGGAACCAAGATCGACTTCTTTACACCAACTCACGAGGCCATCCTTGGGAATCCGTGCCGTTCAAGCACCCGAGCACGTTCGAGACATTGGCTATGGACCCGAAAACGAAGAAGGAGATCATGGAGGATTTGCATGACTTTGCGAATGGACAGAGCTTTTATCAGAAGACCGGGCGGGCCTGGAAACGAGGGTATCTTTTGTATGGCCCACCCGGGACTGGAAAATCCAGCATGATTGCTGCAATGGCTAATTTTCTTGGGTATGATATCTATGATCTTGAGCTCACTGAGGTTCATACCAACTCGGAGTTGAGGAAGCTGCTGATGAAGACTAGTTCCAAGTCTATAATTGTCATTGAGGATATAGATTGCTCTATCAATCTGACTAATAGGAAGAAGAAAACTGGTGGTGGTGATGGTGATGTTAGTGGTGGTGCAGCTGTGAGGACCTATTATGATTCGCCGGAAATGAGAGACGTTTCTGGTGAGGAGGGTGGTGGGAATTCGATTACGCTTTCCGGTTTGTTGAATTTCACTGATGGGTTGTGGTCATGCTGTGGGAGTGAGAGGATTTTCGTGTTTACGACGAATCATATTGAGAAGTTAGACCCTGCATTGCTGAGGAGTGGAAGGATGGATATGCATATATTCATGAGTCACTGTTCATTCCCGGCATTGAAGATACTGTTGAAGAATTACTTGGGATATGAGGAGGGTGATTTGGATGAGGAGATTGCCAAAGAGTTTGAAGAGGTTTTGGACAAGGCTGGGATGACTCCGGCGGATGTCAGTGAGGCTTTGATCAAGAACAGGCGCGATAAGGATAAGGCGGTGAGGGAGTTGCTGGAGGTGTTGAAGGAGAAGGCGGATAAGAACAAGAAGAGCAATGCAGGTTCAGCTGAGGAGGAAGAAGAGGAGCAGGAGAAGAGGGCATTGGAGAGTCCTAAAGTTGAAGGGTGTGACTTTGAGGAGGAGGACAACAGCTGTAAGAGAGGTGGTGATGAGGATCAGAAGCAAGATGATGAGAAAATAGAAAAATGAAGGGTCTTTAGGTTTCTTTGCTTTTGTATTTTGTTGATGAGGTGCAGGGAGAAAGAAGAAGATCATTGCATTTGGAATTGTGTTTTTGTGGGCGTTGTGATGAGGAAAAAAATTGAAAGCTTTTCTACTACAGTTTCAATTCTAACATGGTAATGAAATTGAAAACTTTGTCCTAGCTAGTTGTTTGAATAATGAGATCAAAATCCATTAATTTGCAGACATATGAACATAATGAAATGAAATTATAGTATAGTATCTGATCCATGGATAAGAGCCTATCTGCATGTGGTTTGGTTGGCAATAGGATATGAGTTCTTTTCTGTGTTCCTTTATGAGTTTAGGTATTAAAAAGAGTATGGGGGCAGATGTTTCCAATGTCTTAATCTTGGTAAGATGGTATGATTGTTATCTATTCCTCTGCATCAGCTTGGATTAGCAGCCTGGTATTGGGGTTAATTACCCATCAGCCTTTACACTAAGAGCTGAGCTGTTTGTGAGAGAGCACATGGATAGATTTGCCTCTTGATGGGGATATTGGGAATTTTCCATTCTATGATTGTAAAGCTACCATGTTCCCCTAGTGGGAGTTGCAGGGGATTGTAATTTCACAACTCACACTCAAGTTCAAGTTAAAAGTTCCCTCTCTATTTTTCACATCTCATACTACCATGAGTCCATGACTACTGTGAAGTGTGAAACACTATTGTAGTGATGTCTGTATCTTAATAATCCAACAATTAAGAGTTGAAATTGAAATTATACCAACAATGCTCTAATGTAGCTAGATAATGTACTATTTTTTACCATCACCCACCTTATTGTCAATATTAGCTTACAAATGGAGCAAATTTTTCCATCACTCCTAAATCATATTAAAATGAGGCTCCACAATGCTTTTATAAGAGAATTGCTTACACTAATATCTGTGTTGGATGTACCTTGTGATTACAACCAAGCAAAATCAGATCAATGTGGGTTGTCTAAAATGCTTCTGTATTGGTTTCTGAAAAAAGAGAAGATCTCCTTTTTTGAGAGGATATATGTGCCCTCAAGGGATTCCATTTGGACCATTGATCACTGGGGCAAAAGAAGAAGTATTTCAGTGATTATTAATTATTAATTAATAAAGTTCCACAAGCATTATTAATTATTTTTAGCAGTGATTGTGAAGAAATTTCCCTATAATTTAAGACTAATACCAACAACCAAATTAGATAGACTCCAAATCCATGTTTTAATCTGGTCCAGAGATTTCTCATAACAGAACGATAAACTTAACTGAACTCTATAAATGCTTGTTTCAATTGTTGAGATGATACTTTTACAACAAAAATATGGATCCCAAATATATAAGCTTTTCGATCTACACCTAGAAATTGGACACAGTCCAGAATCCGACATCATTCCATTAACTTTAGTTCACGAGCTTGAATTGCTTGCTTAGTTGCATACAAACTATCGATGATTAGAGACAGTGGGTGAGAAATCAATCGAGTAACAATCTATAACAAGATTGATGTGTGTTTTGTTTGTCATATTAGTCGGTTGAATTCTACTGTAAACCTTGTCTAATACTAGGCCATTGTCACATCCTTTCAGGATTACTTGCGGATCAATTGTGATCAAAACATGAGTTTATCGCAAGCGACAATCTAATGTATGCAATGACAGAGCCACTAAGAGACACTATGGGGAACGTGTCCCACTTAGTTTTTTGATAAATTCAGTTAAGTTACAAA
Organism: Comarum palustre; assembly: GCA_951800085.1. Classification (NCBI taxonomy): domain Eukaryota; kingdom Viridiplantae; phylum Streptophyta; class Magnoliopsida; order Rosales; family Rosaceae; genus Comarum; species Comarum palustre. The sequence goes on from OX637586.1 coordinate 17,905,260, forward strand.
ATAAATAAATTTAGATGGCGTGTCCTAATGGTGGAGCAGATGACTTGTATATTCTTGAGTTATATGAGTTTGATTCCCCTCAGCAACAATTTCTTTTTCCGTTTTGTTACACTTTTTCTTTCCCCTTAGCAACATTAACTTCAGTTAAACATTATTAAATAAAATTACACTATTTTTAACGTTTTTCAATCTTAAGTTAACCTCAGTTAAACATTACTAAATAAAATTATTACTTTATCTCTTTCAAAGTTTTCTTATTGAAGTATTTGCTTGTTTTTAGGTTTGGTTATGTTTTTTTATCACCACCAACAAAATTTGAATGAGCTAGTGAAATTGAAACATAATTTCTTACTTAATATCACCATTCAAAAGAAATCAGATGTTGTTGATAAATGATTCCTCAAATTCTTAATAATTAAGCTAATCCATTTTTATAAACAAAAACCATGTAAAAAACGATAACCGTAACATCATTTGCACATATAGAAATATCATTTAGAAAATTTAAATTGTGTCCCATTAAGTTTGTAATTCTGGCTCCGTCATTGAATGTATGAGGCTTTTGACAGAGGATAATCAATGAAGCTATCCATATTTACCTAAAAAAGGAAAAAAATATTCTGATTTGGAAAAGTTAAGGATGGGCAATTGTACGTATTTTATGAAATATATTTGAACCAAGTGGTGGAATTATTGTGAATTGTTATCAGAAAATAAATCAGACCTGTAGCTAGCTAGTAGCAAGCATATAGTCAGAGCAAGTCGAATTGTCGATTTAGACTTGTATTAATCATGAACCCCTTTGAATTGAGTTGCTTGACTGCATATGAAATTCATGATCAAATCCTAACCTATTCGTTTCTCTTTTGTTTTTTGTTTAACAAAAGAGAATATAAGAGGCAATGCCCTCGGGCGGGCTATGCACTGCAGCAAACATACACTTCAGACTCCTCCATGCTTATATATGTTCATAAAACTGACTCCAAGCGAAGCTGGTTAAGTTTGGGATTACGCCTCAATCAATTTCCCTTTGAGAGGTTACACCTCACCCCTATTCGACTTTAGAAGTTTTTACTTCACCTAAACTTGCCTTAAAAGATTTATGTTGATAAGAAAATGCAAACATTAAGTCAAAAGATGCATACTTATTCAAGTGACAAATCTGTCAAGGTCGTCGCTTAATGAGTCCTTTACAAGAAATTTTAAATTGTAAAAAAGAAAATTAACTAACAACTCTAAAAATTGTCGTCTGATTGAGTTTTGGTGAGGAAGTCCAAAAGAAATCAATGAAGGAGATTGCCGGAAAACATGTCCAACATCGTTCAATGTATAGAATTTACCATCATGTGTCCGTATTTTTATCGAGCTTATTCCAACCACTTGCAGACAAAACTAACAGCCGTAGAAACATTGCCTCCATTTACCTGCTCATAGGTAGTGAACCATTTCTTACGCGGACATATATGATAAGACGCCCCGGAGTTTAAAATCCACACATCAGTGTGATGTGTATGTTCATCAGCAACTAGGGCAATATCCTCTTCCGAATCGGTGTCATCTTCTGCTATAGCAACAGTTCCTGATGGTTTCTCCTGCCGCATCTTCTTTGGACATTCCTTTTTCTAATGTCTCTTCTCTTTACAGTAGTTACAGATATCATTAGGTTTAAAACCCTTAGAACCTGGTTGAATTTCGTCTTCTCCAAGTTTCAATGTCCCTTACTTCCATTGGCTACTAGCCCAGCAGCCTGATTATCTGTACCTGTACTAGTCGCCTTATGACGCAACTCTCTGGTGTGAAGGGATGATCTAACCTCCTCTAGAGTCACAGTACCTCTCCCAACAATAAAAGATTGCACAAAATTCTCATACGATAATGGTAAAGATACCAACAGAATTAAGGTAGTATCCTCATCCTCGATTTTAACATCAATATTATGCAACTCTAATAGAATTGTGTTTAACTGATCTAAGTGATCTCTTAGAGGCGCACCTTCTTGCACTCGCAGACTAAATAGAAGTTGCTTTAAAAGCAGCTTGTTGGTTAAAGACTTCATCATGTATAGACTTTCAAGCTTCAACCACAGACCGGAAGTTTCCTCCTCCGCGATGTCAGTGATGATACCGTCTGCAAAACACATCATAATTGTCGAGTGTGCTTTCTCCTCTAGACTGGCCATCTCAACGGTTTCGGAATCCCCTGCCTTCTTCGTCAGCGGTGCCCGCAACCCTTGTTCTTTAACAAGGCTCGCATCTTGATCTGCCATAAACTGAAACTGTTCATCCCCGTGAATTTGTTGATCTTCACATTCAAACCAGACATCTTGGCTCTGATGCCAATTTGTTATAACGAATGTAAGAAAGAACACAGATTTACGTGGTTCACTGACAAGGTGTTAGCTACATCCACAGGCAGAGGAGAACAGTTTTATTAATCCTTGAGAAAAACAGATTCACTTTTAAGCTCCTGTTGCGTCTTCTCTTAGCAACAAGTAAGACACGAACGTACACCCAACAACCACCTAGTAATACAAATCTTCACTTAGTGACAATCAAAAATAACATATTCTAGCTCGAACCGATACTCAAGTCCTAACCCAAAGACTCGTCACTCAAGAAAATTCTTCCTCCTTGACCTCCATAAAGTCACACAAACGTCCTACATAACCTATAAAACAACTAACCAGATTCCAATTTGGATTTACTCTAATTGAAACTGAACGGAACTAGCACCAAGGAAAGCCCTAACATGCATTGTCAGAAACCGAAACCTCTAACCCATATATCAACATGCTTGTATCAACGAGTACGTGATGTCGGGATGGACATGCCGTCACACACCGCCACAAGACGTTGTGAGTGAGCCCCATGCGCCGTCCATAAAACCTGTAATTGTCACAAACCACTATACCTAACATATACATCAAGGCAAGGGAAACAACTTTCATATCTGGAACAACCTCTAGTTTGGCTGGAAAGCCCCAAATATTGCCGCCAATAAAGAACTCGAGCTCACCGCTTCCACACCTTGAATTGATCTAAATGGCATGCACGGTGGCGATCAGAAGGAGAGACGATCCAAACACGGGTGGTTTCAAACCCTAGCACCACCGGACATGGCCAAAAAGGTTTTGGGTCGAAACCGGGTCACCTCCCTTTAGTGCCAAGCCCTATTTGGGAAAACCATGCAGAATTGATCTCATCCACAAACACAGGGAGGACCATGTCGGTGAGAGGAGGAGATTCTGATCCTTGCCGTTGTCTGGGTCCTCCGGAAGTCGCCAGAAAAACCAGGTCAGGTCGTCGGGTCCGGGTCCGGTCAAAAGGAAATTTCAAATCTTCAAGGGGTCGTCTTGAGAGAAAAAGGAGAGGGGAAAGAAGTAGGGTTTCTAAAATTATGATGGCTGAAAAGAAGATTTACCTATTTATACATAAATTCTAAAAAAAACTTTCGCTGACCAAAACTTCATCATACGAAGTATGTTTTAAGTTTGTCACATGTCTACGAACTAATATCGTCGTGCTCTATAGCTTCCGTGAAGGAATTTTTCCAAGAAACCTAACTTACAAAAAGTCAACCCGTTGACATTTCAATTAGAACTATTTCAAGTAAATTACTTGACGAACACTCCTGCTTTTCTCTCAAACCTTGAAAACACACTAATTTCTAGCTTTATAATTTTCAAATAATATTAGAAATAAGTCACGATTTATCGGGACACTACCAGAAACCAGAGTTTTCTCTTATGACAAGAAAAGTCTCAACTTTTTACGAGTTTATATTCATATTTTCTTACATTAGTGGGGGGTTGTGGGTTTGTTCGACTAGTTTAGAAAATGTGTCAAAGATTTGGTTTTTATGATGAGGGTTCCGTGTTTTTGCTTCGGTAGTGAAGGAAGAGATAAGCTTTTTGGAGGGATATGAGTCCTAACCCTAATTTGTTTTTCTTTTTTTGGAAGAAATATGTGTTGTGTTGATGTGACTTAAGGATTGGTTTGGAGGGCATGCACTACCAGAAAAAGACTTTAGCCGAATAAATAACCAAAAGCAGGCCAACGAAATTTTTTTTCGTCGGTTAAGTTAAATTTTCGTCGGCTAAAGTGGAATTTTAGCCGACGAAATTTTTTTTCGTCGGCTAAACTATTTTTTTCGTCGGCTATAGTCTGTGAACTTTAGCCGACGAAATTTGAAAAGTTTAGCAGACAAAATTAGAGTATTTCGTCGGCTAAAGTACATTTTAGTTACAAAATTGCACTACGGATGTTTCGGTGTCCGATTGACTATTGTGATACCAATCTAGAAGCAGAACGGCCTTGCGAGTCAAACACATGGCAAAATCCATGACATATGGGTTTTTTTGGCCATCCGAGTTCGTTTAAGGTTTCAAAATGACGTTTTTCTAAACACTTAACACACGAAAATGACCATATCTACACCTATATGAGGTATTTTGGTCGAACCTTCAACACAACAAACACTCATCATAATGACACGCAAATGTCCATCTAAAAATTTTGAGACATTTACCTCTCTATGATAGGGCTCCCCGTATAGATAAATAATGGTAAATAGTACGCATGTTGTGATTCCGGTCATCAAAATTCACAAACAAAAATACGACCGTCAGATATTATCAATATGTTAAAATATGTCTATGGTAAAAAATTAAACTTGATCTGATAAATTTAAGGGTTTTATCCGGACGGTCAATCCCGTAAGTCAAACCCTTAAATTGTATTCACCGCAACTATCGGCACCGAGACTTTACCGGAATTACGTGATTTGACCATCTAAATTACGTATTTTGTCCGGACTTTCAACTGAAAATAGTTTCAAATCGATGAGACGCAACCAGTAGTATATAAATTTTATGAAAAATAACTACTAGAAATAGGGCTACCTCTAGGGAGAAAGAATCGAAAATTGCGTTAACCACAATTATCGGTACCGAGACTTTACCGGAATTAAGTGATTTTTCAACCATAGGCGTATTTCACCATTCCAGTCATATCTTATTTCACGACTTTTTTTCGTTTGAAGCTTCTACGTATAGGGTTTAGGGTTTTAGCCGACGAAATTAGGGTAATTCGTCGGCTAAGGTTAAATAAATAAATAACTATAGCCGACGAATTACCCTAATTTCATCGGCTAAAGTTAAATAAATAAATAACTATAGCCGACGAAATTTATTAAAATTCGTCAGCTAAAGTTAATTAAAATTTTAAATTTTTTGGCGGGGATTTTGAAATTTTTCCGACTAAAATTTTTAACTTTAGCCGACGAAATTAAAGTATTTCGTCGGCTAAAGTTCAAAATTTTCTATATCTTTCATTTTTCTCCTCCTCCTACTCTTCATCGTCCTTCCTCCTCCTCCTCCTCCTCCTTCTCCACCTCTCCTCCACCTCTCCTCCTCCTTCTCCTCCTTTCTCCTCTAAATCCTTCTCCTCCTCCCCTAGCTCCTCTCTCCTCCTCCTAGCCTTGCTCCTCCTCTTCTCCTCCGATCCTCCTTTTCTCCTCCTTCTCCTCCACCGGTGTAGAAACGAAAAAGAAGCAAAAAAAATTAATCAAAAATATGCAAAAAAATAAAATAACTATAGCCGACGAATTTAATAAATTCGTCGGTTAAAGTTTAAAAAAGAAAAAAAAATAATAATAACTATAGCCGACGAATTACCCTAAAATTCGTCGGCTAAAGTTTAAAAAATAAAAAAACAATAACTTTAGCCAACGAATTTTAGGGTAATTCGTCGGCTAAAGTTAAATAAATAAATAAAAAATAGCTATAGCCGACGATATTTAATAAAATTTCGTCGGCTAAGATCCAAAAATTCGTCGGCTAAATAAATGACTTTAGCCGACGATAAACAGTAATTTCGTCGGCTAAAGTCTTGGCCGACGGCTTTTTCCCGACGACTTCTTAGCCGACGACGTTTCGTCGGCTAAGACTTTGGCCAACGAATTTTAGGGTTTAGTCAACGAAAAAATTTCGTCGGCTAAAGTAGTTGATCCGGTAGTGAGCAAGAGAGTCACACCTCTTCCTACACAGAGTAATAAATTTTTACTATATGTTCAAATAGATCCTCTAGTGAGATGTTACGAACCCCTTGGGGGCAGAGGAATCCTCACAAACCCATCTACAATCTGTATCTCTTTAGTGTCAACCTGGCAAATGGGTGGATTGGGCGGTTAGCAGACGAGGTTTAGCGGTTAACGGGTTCAACCCATTATAACCCGCTAAACTAATGGGTTATAGTGGGTTGAACCCGTTGGGTTTGCGGGTTACCCGTTGAAACCTACTAAGATTTTTTTCATCTTTTCTTATATATATTTTTTTAATCAAATAGCAAAAAAATCTTCCTTAGCGGTTAAAAATTCCAACAATTTAAATGAGATAAAGTTAAAAAAAGAATGACAAAAAAAGAAGATGAATTAGTAATTAAGCAGGTTTTCTCATTTTTATTTTTATTTTTTATTCCTTAGCGGGTCTTAACGGATTAAATGAGTTCGAACATGTAACTCGTTGCCGTCCGCTAATTGGCGGGTTGTTAACGGGTTGACAACTCATTAACACGTTATGTAATCGGACAACTTTTTATCAGAAACGGTTAATAGACGGTTAACAGGTAGAAGATTGAATTGTCAGGTTGACTTTAGTGGAGACCGATCCAACACCTACTCTACACTGATACCTATGGCACACAACCTGCAAAACAAAAAATAAACCCCATGATTCTTTAAGTATTGACTCAAGAACATCACTGCTAAGCCACCGCCTGGTTAATGGCACGAACGAATTATCTGAGAGACACCTATAGAACTCACGACCTCTGATTTCAAACTTCACCCAAAACTTATGAATAAAGATCGCATCACGGTTATTGGTGATATGGTCATATAGGATATGCTCAATTGGGATGTAATCGGACATCTCAAAATGCAATTTGGGTTTTGGGGATTGTAAAATTGAATTTCGAATTGGGTTTTCAATGGAGGTGATCGAACTACGAGTTGGGTTTTTGCAAAATCGATGAGATGTTCGAATTGAGATTAGGATTTTGGAAAGCGAATTTGGGTTTCGATGGAGATAAACGAATTGTGAATTGGCTATAACTGCAACTAACATACACTCAATTTAGAGGGAGGATGGATAACCAAATTTGGTATATAGTATATGTGAATATTCCCTAGTTGATATCAATGCATCCTATTTACACTCAAATTAACAATCGGGACAAAATGATAATGCTGGGTTGAACCTAAGTAATGCTGGGTTTAAAGATGTTTGACTCGCTTACAAAGTCAGGCGAGCTAAGAGGTTGCATGCGAAACGCATGTAAAAAGCTACGCAAGATGGACGACTATGCATGGAAGGATAAGTCCTTAAGTGAAATGTTTGTTATCATAGTTATCCATACCTTATAGTACCTAGATGTGGTGGAGCGAAGCAGAAGCAATACCAAGTATCCTTAATTGTTGTTTAATAAAGAATAATTATATGTGCAACATGAGTACAGGAGGTTTAGAGTGTGCATGGCAGAGTCTAAGAAGTTTGACCAATCACTCCACTTCATGATTGGCATGTCATTCAAATTTCTCCTACATCCAGGCCCACATGGTGTCAAGGTAATTGTTATCTCGCCTATAGACATTGACGTCTAGTGCTTCTCTAATATTAACAGGCAACGAATTTGATTGCCTACCCTACAACATTAATGTTAAAGATTTTTACAAAGGCTCTGACTTGATTAGTGTAAATCTATGTGGCCTTAAATTAAGTCTATTTATGTGATTGGAAATGTGTCATCTAATTATGTGTTTGTCAAGAAAAACGAAACCTTTTGCAACTCAACTAACTAGCAGTGAAATTACATCCTTATCTTCTATGTGAACTACTATAAAAGAAATGTTCGAGGATTAGTCTAGGCTCTCAGTAAAAAACTTTACAAACACAAATACCTCGACCTAGTCGAACTCGACACTAAAGAATCAAGCCTTAGCACCCTTTTTCAACTCATCTCTCCAGAGTTTTACTTCAATTACCTTTCACGCTCTCCGGAGCTTCGTAAATTCTTACTTCCTTAAGCTCCCCGGAGCTTTGTTTTTACTCTCCTTGTTCTTTTCTTTGGTTGCTCTACTCGCAATACAACACGAGTATCGATTTGGTGGGCGAAGAACTACCGTAAATCCTCATCTGCAAGGTGACTCATGACGAACCTGGTGATCAAGTTTGTGCTCTCTTGATCCGCAGTCGCTTGATTAGAAGCAGAAATCTTAGCGCACTACCCCTACTACTACGGTTGCTCACCCACGAGCTAACATGTCTCGCACTACCAAAAGAAACTTTGGTGCAATTACCTCACACTCCCTGAACTAAGTTTTGACACCAAAACACATCCCACAACTCTTAGGCAAATATTTCGCTCATGAACTAAGACAGTAGCTTCTCATTAGAGTAGTGACCATGATATTAATAACTTGGAAAATTTATTCCCTATGTTGAGGAGATTTCTTCCTAAGGGTTAGATCTTGAATTGGCACAAAGCGATTTGTGTTTTAAAAACGTGCAGCATCAGAAATGTTGACTTATGATACTAGAGCACGTCTAACAACTTTTTTAAAAATTCTCTATTTATAGGGAAGCAAAAGTCAAACATTTGAGTCATTTTTCTTCTCTAACTCCAACTTCTTCATTTTAGAAAATTCATGTTCATTCTCCAATCCTTGTATAAAATTATGGAGTTTGCTTCAAATATGGAGAATTTGAGTTTCTCTCTCTTCACATTCCTCATTTTAGAGAAAGTTTTAGGGAATTTGTTGAAGCAAAATACCCAAAATCTTCTCCAAAATAGAGAAATTCGAGAAAATGAAGATTATGTTGGAGATGCTCTTAAGTGTCTATTACATCGGGAAGATGTGAGAGAGGGGTAAAAACGATGACCTTATATATTCCTAAAAGATGGAGAACATGATATTTTTGGCTTTGGAGTGATGTCACATGAAAACAATAAGTTTATAAATTTAATGTCCTCAAGATCTTAATTATTACGTTGGAAAAAGGTAACAAAACCCAGTCTGTCCTAGCTCTTCATTTTTCAAAATTGTAGTAAGGCTCGACCTGACCTGGTCTAGTCCCACTATGGTTCCTCTAACCCACGAACCCTAAGTCCAGGTTACATATTATCATCAAATGTAACGAAGTGTGATGTGTTCTATTTTTATTTGATAAAACTTTTATTTCATCTCATATGGTTTTTTATTTTTCATGGTTTTCATTGAGGCAACATCTCATGCACCATTCTGTCTTTAACTTGACACAAGGGAGAATGTTGAAGGGAAAAATCATTAGAAAATGAGAAATTATTATCAGATGTAACACATTAATCTCTCATTATAATCTTAATGCATCAGAAATGAGATTAACAAGTACTTATCTTATAGATATGTCAGCCTTTTCTCTAAAGAATTTGAAATTGCCAAGTGGTGGAAAGACAATGAGGCAACATATCGAGTGTTATTAAAGTCATCCAATGATATAATTGCTTCTTAGCTCAACAATGGCCTCTGTGAATGCATTTAGTGTAGGATCCAGAGTTTTAGATCCTTTTACATCATTTACACCTAAAATGGTGGAGGCTTTAGTTTGCACATGTGATTGGTTAAAATATGATCCTTATAACTTATATAAGGATCCCACTTAAGATGAACTCACCATTTCCTATGAGTTGGAGGAGCATGAGGTAATTATTTTGAAACATTGTAAATTTAGTCATTGTGTTGGTTTTTTAAAAACATTAGTATCTTACAATCTATTATTTTATTGTGGCTGCTATTTTTCATTTTGTTTTTGGCTGCTATATGATGTGAGACATTTGAATTAAACTTTTTGGATTTTGTGATCTGATGGATTTCAGCATTTGTATTAAACTCTGTGAACTTTGTGAATTATGCAGTTGCAAATGTGAAAATTTTTATTTAATTTTGAGGATTTAGGGATTTGTGGATTTGTTATTTGTAGGATATGCTACTGCATTTTGGTTATGGTAGAAATAGAAGTTTGGTTGGGAAAAGGGTGTTCAGCTGCAGTTTGGTGTATGCGAAAATTTGGTTGAGGGTTTGCAGTTGTAGTTTGGTGGAAGTCTGAGGTGTGCAATTGTAATTGGGTAAATTAATTTGGTTTAGCGTGTACACTGTGTAGTTGTTTTGCTTGTGTTTTTGCATAACTGTAGTTGTGTTTTTGAGTTTTCTTGTTGTGTTCTTACTTTGATCGGGAACTATCTTTATTTTTTTAGAATTTTTAATTTGAAAGTTTTGAACTTTGGATATGCAGTTTGTTACTTTGTCATTGATATTACATGATTTTTGAACATTTTTTTTATGCTTGGATATTTGAACATTGATATCAATGGATTTTGGGATTTTTAGTTTGTGGAATTGTTGAATGTATGGAATGTGGATGAAGTTGGTTCTTTTAGGAGCCCAAACATTGCAGGCTTTGGACGCATTGCTCAGAACAATGACGGGGAGTTTATTCTTGCTTTGATTTCTAAGGCTAGTGCCATATGTGCGCTTGATGTCGAGTTGTTGGCGATCATTGAAGCTTTGCGTATTGTTCAATCAAAATGTTGGGTGAACCTATGGGTTGAGGTAAATTCAATGCTTGTGTTGAAATGTTTTGGTTCCCCCAACAATGTTCTTTGGCGCTTGAGAACTCAGTGCCCTACTATTGAACATTCATCTTTCTCACATCTATAGGGAGGAAAATGTGGTTGTAGATAAACTTGTAAATTATGGGGCAGTGCATGGTGATCATTGGTGGGATGCGGTGTCTCAGTTCTTATCTTCTTTTGTTGCCTATGATTACTAATTATAGGTTTGATTAATATTTTTCAGTCATTTAGTGCCGTGAACAAAAATGTGTGTATTTCTGTCATGGGTTATGAGAACAATTTTGACCTAGTCAACTGTCCTCTTGTTTGTACTTTACTTTGTTTTTTATTAATAATATTTCGGGTGTGAAGTTGAGACTCCCATAGCTGGGTTTCAAACCCCATTAAAAAAATTGCCCTAATCCCTAAGCCAATACATGAGTTTTAGTGTTTGCAAGTGTGTTTTTTATGGGTTTGGTTTTTTGTTCATATAAATGTTATGGCTTTTTAGCCTAAATATGTTTTCGATTGGGTCCAAGTACCATCCAACTGACTGATACCGACCAAGCTTCTCGATATATTGAAGTATCGGTACTTCAAATTCTCCCTTTGATATGTAGCGAAACTGTAGGCGGTTTTTGGTTGTTTGGACCTATATCGACCAAGGTTCTAAACATCGCAGTCGATAAGACACAAATTTACATATAAAATCAACATATGAAATAATGAGTAAATGGGTCGACAAAACATTAATAAAGAAAATATATATATATATATATGTATATATATACACAATAAATGACAATTTCATACTAATTATAAGGATTGATTGCTCATTCCAATGAAAACATATTTGACCTGCCCATTTACCCTAAGTTTAGCAAATAGACGATCAAATCATTCTTAAATATACACTATGCCTCTCTCCTCCATTCTCACGCTCGATATCAGAGCTCTCTCTCTCTGATCCAGCGAACTATCGCTGCCAAGCTCCAATTTCTTTGCCTCAAAACAGCCGCGATGAAATGGCAGTGAGCTATTTGTGGTTCGTTTCCACATGGCGATGTGAACAGAGCTTGTGGATCTCCGCGACGCACCACTGTTGCTTCCGGTCAGAGCTGCCTTGTCCTCGGCTTTCGAACAAAATCCAAACCCTAGCCTTCTAGAAGCTCCGACAGTAACAACAACCCTCCAATCAAAAGCCGATCTGGACCTCCACGATGCCGCCGATGAAGCTGACCTGGACCTCCATGATGCCACTGATTGGAAGCCGATTTGAACCTCCACAGATGCCGCTAAAAGCCTCTGTTGAGAAGGCCAACATGCTGCGCGTTCAAGCGGGACGACCACCCTAATTGAAATGTGCAGATCATCGATAACATTCATCAATAGATCCAAGCTAGGTCAAGTTCGATCGAAGTAGAAATCACGATCTGTGCATCACTGCCTGCTTAGGGCTTATCTGCCACCGCCAAAGACGTTGCCCGTAAATAATATTTTGTTGGATTAGTTTGTTGATGCATCTATGTCCAATATATTGGATGCAAAGCCTGAAGTCGACATTGACTAACTCTTTTCGACTTGTGATCACTAGGGTTAGTATATTTGAATTTGATGTATACTAGGGTTAGATAGACTTGGATTTGGAATATACTAGAGTTAGTAGACTTGAATTTGATGAAATACTAGGGTTAGCAGACTTGGTTTGGAGTATACTAGGGTTAGTAAACTTGGTTTTGATGTATACTGGGATTAGGAGACTTGGTTTTGGAGTATAATGAGGTTAGTAGACTTTGTTTTGGAGTATAATAGGGTTAATAGACTTAGATATGGAGTATTCTGGGTTAGTAGATTTGGATTTGATGTAGATCTATCCCCCAGTAAACTTTTTGTAAAAGTTTTTTGCCCCTAATAGAACAAAAATCCGGCGAAATTCCGACTACCAGTAATTTTCCGGTGTCCGTTGACCGAAGTCCGGCGGTAGTGCCAGAATCAGGTGAACAGTGACCGGAGTCCGACGACCGGCGAGGCTTCGGCAAAATATTCTCTCTCATTTTCTTTCTCCAAGTGTGTATAAGAAACAATGGTAAAATTGTCTTTAAAATATTATTTTATTATGAATTTAATAAAGATTTGTGTTTTTAGTTATTAATAAGTACACCTTATATTAGAATGGGCGTTTAACTTTTTAATTCATTGGTTTGAGGTGTGACTTTTTTTGTGTAAATGATCATTTTCCAAAAATATATAAATAGATCATCTCATCTTCAGATCGATCGATGCTACCGTTTTCAGACTCCATAGAATGATCAGTTATGATAAATTTGAAGTTAGGGTTTATGAACTACGTGTTTATCCAAAGTAAAAAAATATAAAAAAGAATTTGTAACAACTTCATGTCTCTTGTTTTAATTTTACATCAGGATATTTTGGTATTTCAATAAATAAATAATTTGTAGGGTGAACCAAGTGGTTTGTAAGGTGACAAAAGATGCACCCAAAAATAAATAATGTTACATGTATTGGAGACATTCTTTTGCCCCCAAAATTATGACGTTCTTCATATTTTTACAATTTTCCAAACATTATTATATTTTTATATTTTATTTATATAATTATCTATTATAAAAAAATGAAAAAATATTTAATTATCCTTGATTAATCCTCTGGACTCTAATTTATGATTCTCCGTACAACCATCTAACTTGTTTTAGATCCTATATAACAATTCGGTGCAAATTAATTTCTGGATCCAGAAAAGCTTTAAAGATATTCTCACCCTACCATCATTCATCATATATATAGAAAAAAGGAAAATTATACAAACATAACATCAACTTTGCTCCACTCATAATTAAGGTGTCTGAACTTTGTTAAATAATACTGTTTATAGGTGGAACCTAATATTTCACCTTTACCGGGTTACAATTCAAGAAATAACCTCTAAATGCCTAGTTAATTATTAGTTATGCTTGAGTTATTGTTTATAGGGTGAAAGCCCAGTTAAATGTGAGAAGCCACTCTGGGCCCTTTGTCTGAGCCCAATTCGCCATAAAGCTAAGTAGAAGCAAGGGAAACTACTCCCACATTGGAAAAGGACAAGGAATGCTGTCTTTAGCGCTACTATAAATACCAGCGCAGGCCACCCGGTAAAGGGGAGGTAACTTCTTGACTATTCTTGAGTTTTCTGCTTAATTGACAGTGTCTGACTTAAGCATCGGAGTGGCTTCCCTCGGTAAACCAGGAGACGCCTCTTTGACGTGTTTATTCTTTAGACAGGAAAACTCAGAATACAAGGAAGTACGCTATTTCTGGAGCCGTGCCACCCGCCAAAGGGACCACGAGTTTACCCGGAAACAATTGGTGCTCTCGTTGAGAGCCGAACTCAAGACCTCCCGCTTACCAATGAGACGTCAGCCAGACTTGCTGATGTAATAACCCCAGTAGAGAATAACAGTGCATACATCCCACCCGCTACCCTCCGGGTTACATCTGGGGTACAGATGGAGTTACGCTCCTACGGCCATGGAACGCACAACATCTACATCTCTTCCTCAAATAGGTACCACGTTATTTACAAATGTCTGAATTTATTATGTTTGATGTTATATAAAACCCTACCGGGTTATGTTTTTCAATCAGTTTGTTGAATGCAGCCTTTAGCGGCACTGCTTGTGTGCCTCACCCGGCAATCTCCATACGACGTGAAATATTGCAAGCCTTAACGGCCTTATTTCACTGTCAATCTCCGATAATCTCCGGCAATCTCCATACGAAGTGAAATATTGCAAGCCTTAACGGCCTTATTTCACTGTCAATCTCCGATAATCTCCGTCAATCTCCATACGACGTGAAATATTGCAAGCCTTAACGGCCTTATTTCACTGTCAATCTCCGATAATCTCCGGCAATCTCCGGCAATCTCCGATAATCTCCGGCAATCTCCATACGACGTGAAATATTGCAAGCCTTAACGGTCTTATTTCACTGTCAATCTCCGATAATCTCCGGCAATCTCCATACGACGTGAAATATTGCAAGCCTTAACGGCCTTATTTCACTGTCAAAACTCGGCAAGCTCCGGAAATCTCCATGACGTGAAATATTGCAAGCCTTTCACGGCTTTATTTCAGTCTTTGAAAGTCCTAACGGACCCGTAAAGCCTTAGCGGCCCTATTTTTATTTTATAACGTTAACATGCCAAACCGGCAATATATGTGTAAATTTTGTCAACACTTGCATGTTATGCATCAGATTACCGTGTTATTTGACAGGAAGCCCTTGAAAGTCCTAACGGACCCGTAAAGCCTTAGCGGCCCTATTTTTATTTTATAACGTTAACATGCCAAACCGGCAATATATGTGTAAATTTTGTCAACACTTGCAGATTATGCATCAGATTACCGTATTATTTGACAGGAAGAATTATGCAGAGGAAAAGCTTGAATACTTTCATTCAAAAGAGTCAGCTACAAGGTGGAAAACCGCCACAAATAAAAACTAGTCTGAGGAAAGCCCCAGATCAGGGCGCTGCAGACCCGCTGCCCCTGCCAGTGCTCGACCCGCCACGTCCTCCCCGGGGCCCGCCTCCATCAACCGGCATCTGTCGTACACGTACAGCCTACAAAGCCGGTATGAACTCCGGTCATCTTGACCCCGGAAGGCCCATAGCAAGCTCCGGATCCTCTTCTCCATCACCGGCTCCAGAGGAATGTCGGGGACATCTGCAACACAAACAACATAATTATAACCCGGGACAGAGAAAAGAAAGAAAAACCCGGAGAGAAAGGACTTACTCATCAATTGTTGGAAGTCAACCGGTACTTAGAGCGTGTAGTCCGGGTTTTGAAAGTTCCTTATTAGGAAACTTTTCTCCCTCCAAGTCCTGCTCACTGAGGAAAGTACTAAGCTCGTCCCTCTCCAGACTGTTGCTGCAAGCGAGACAATCCCCTGCGAGAAAGCTTCCTGTTCGCCACAGCTTATAGTGACTGATGCTCGCGCGAGTGATCTTCCTCCCGCGAGCGAAATTACCCCCGCGAGTAAAAGTCGCGCGAAGGATCTTCCTCCCGCGAGCGAAACTACCTCCGCGAGCGAAAGTCGCGCGAAGGAAATCTCTCCCGCGACTGAAACTGCCCCCGCGAGCGACAGTCGCGCGAAAAAACCACAAAAAGAGGCGAGGAGAAGCCATACCTTTGCTTGCAACTTTTCTCCCTCCAAGTCCTGCTCACTGAGGATGGCAGGTCCTCGATGATCTTCTTAAAAGCCGCTTTGGATTTCAACTGGATAGTCCCGCTGAAACCCGCCTTCCGGGAGAACTCGGCCCGGTACATGGCATGAAACTCGTGGTATGTCGGCATCTGCTGCTTCAATACCTTGTACATGACGCACAACCCGAGAAGCTGCCTCCACGTGTTCGGGCCAATCTGCCCGATAGGGAAGTTGGTACTGCACCTCTACTTTTAACGGGAGTAACAGGCCGCACCGTAGCTGGTACTCGTGGCACAGCATCCACCCATCCCCGGGAGCTAAGAATTGGTCATCGGGTTCTAAAGGCCGTATCTCCACGGACTCGGGGATCTTCTAGTTGCTCCTCAACTCCACAATCTCCTCCGCCGTCAGTAAATACCCGGGAGGGTCGAGAGCGGTCCCATCAGTGAAGTTTACAAAGTTGGACTCGGGGAGATAAGTGTCCATTGCTTCGTTGGCCATCTGCAAAATTTTCAAATTTCCCCCCACTATAACCCGGAGACGTCGTTTTAAGTTCTGAAGTTGAAAAAGGTCTGCGGGTTACGCTTGCGGGGACTGGATACCCCGGGTTTGGCTACTACCATTGTAACCCGGTAAAGAAAAGATTTCAAGTCCCCACCCAAGCGTACCCCTTGACTGAGGACTTGGGGGACTTGTTTATAGGTGGAACCTAATATTTCACCTTTACCGGGTTACAATTCAAGAAATAACCTCTAAATGCCTAGTTAATTATTAGTTATGCTTGAGTTATTGTTTATAGGGTGAAAGCCCAGTTAAATGTGAGAAGCCACTCTGGGCCCTTTGTCTGGGCCCAATTCGCCATAAAGCTAAGTAGAAGCAAGGGAAACTACTCCCACATTGGAAAAGGACAAGGAATGCTGTCTTTAACGCTACTATAAATACCAGCGCAGGCCACCCGGTAAAGAGGAGGTAACTTCTTGACTATTCTTGAGTTTTCTGCTTAATTGACAGTGTCTGACTTAAGCATCGGAGTGGCTTCCCTCGGTAAACCCGGGGACGCCTCTTTGACGTGTTTGTTCTTTACACAGGAAAACTCGGAGTACAGGGAAGTTCGCTATTTCTGGAGCCGTGTGACCCGCTAAAGGGACCACGAGTTTACCCGGAAACAAATACATTAGTACATGAACTAATAAGTTAAACCTAACTTGTTAGTTCATGTAGTTCATGTACTAATGTGTTATTTAACAAAGTTTAGACACCTGAATTAGAAGTTGAACAAAGTTGTTATACTGTCTGTATAATTTTTCTTATAAAAAAATATTAAAATTTAAATGTGGAAAATAAGTTTCTTTTTATTGAACCGGAAAACAGAGAGCCCTTCTAATGAGGACCTCTAAGTTGAGGACTAGTTAAGGACTTTTCAATTAATTACTTATTAGACTAACTTTTTGATCAAAATTTGACATCTTAACCGTTGAAGTTGTAGATTTATATAAGTAGATCAATCATACAAAATTTTAGCCAAATTGGTGATCGTTAAGTACTAGTTTTAGATCAAATCAATGGACGAACCAAATCTGTTAAACATGAACCGTTCAAGTTCATAATTGGTAAATCACATTTATGAATGTCTTAACGATTTTCAATTTAGTTGAAAATTTGCAGAAATGATCTACTCATAAATATTTATAAAATGAATGGTTAAGATGTGGATATAAAATCGAAAAGCGGGATAAACCGAAAAGTCCTCAACTAGTACTCAAATTAGAGGAAGGGTTTCCCGAAAAACAACCTTATTTTATTTTATTACCTTTGACTAGATATAGTCCTTGCCTACTGGTACAGTACCCGCTCACTCCTTGCCGCCTAAACGCTCTCAGATCGTTTTTTCACTCCTTGGCTGCTCGAATCTGGCTTCAATGGAGGTTGACAAGGCAAGCCCGTACTCTTCTATCTCTCTCATTTTCTGTAATTTCCTATATATCTTCTCTTCTTTGCAATTTCATTTTTGTATATCCAATTATTAAGCTGCCTTCTTTTATGTTCGTATCGATTTTCAAGAAATTTCATGATGAACTAGTAAAGCGTTATAGGTTTTCGCTTTTAACCTAATTTTTTTCCCGAAAATTTTCCTCAATAAGCTTCAATTTGACACGGCAGCCTTTCTTGGTAAAATCTTGAAGCAATGGTCTGTAGCTCGGTAGGGTGCTAGAGTTTCGGTTATCGTATACACACGATGCTATGTATGAAGAAACCAATGGGCTTTAATGGCATTAGCTTGATCACATGAAATATGTGCTTTTCTTTTTTCAGCGAGGATAGAAATACTCTTTTCATTTTCTTTATTTATTTTTTTTTATTTTTTGATCGGTTTTCGTTGTCGCGATTTCTACCATAAAGCACTCCTATATCTGCAGTTCATTTCTAAGCATCTGTCGAATGTAATGTAACTGCTGATTTTGTGTGATACAAGTGACACGTAGTTTCTTAGGACAAGTATAAGAAGCAGAATGAATAGAATTGATAGCATACTAGATTCTACCATAATGCACTCCTATATCTACAGTTCATTTCTAAGCATCTGTCGAATGTAATGTAACTGCTGATTTTGTGTGATACGAGTGACACGTAGTTTCTTAGGACAAGTATAAGAAGCAGAATGAATAGAATTGATAGCATACTAGATTTATGATTTATCATATATTACAGTATTTATAGAGAATTTAAGTCCTATGCAAACTATATCTTATCAATAGATACACACAAAGATATAGAAATTGGAGAGCAAGTATAGTTATTAAGAACATTCAGGAATATATGCCGACTTGATTCTTTCAGTATTGTGTTCGTTAACAAGAATATTAAAATGTACTATGTGAATGTGTTGCCTTGTTACTTCATTTACTGATAGTGTGTGATTGTTTGGTGTATTACATTCATGTCCTGCAATCATATTTTTAGGCATTTTTGTGTGATAGAATCTTTTGTTATCTAACTCATTAATTATCTGCAGAAATTGTCATCTGATGAGTTGGATAAGGAGTGCTCAATTCTGCTTGAGCTATCTGAAATTGATCCTCTTTTTGATAAAAAGAAGGTAAGAAAATACAGGATCTCTTGCTTTCTGATTTTGTGATGTTGTCTACGAAACCGTGGTGATTTATAGGATTTCATAGTAGGTGTTGATGCTACTTGATAATAGAAATGTGAGAATGGAGAGAATGAAAAATTGAGGACTCTGATATTTCATCGTGTATGAGCATGTGGTAGTCTGATACACGGACTTATGAAGGGTAGCATCAACTAATATAAGAAATGTCAAAGTAAATCCTATTGTGTCATCCCTAATTCCTTATATGCAGACATGCTTCTTTCCGTATTGATTTAGTCTAGATAAAAGATTGTCAAAACTCAAAAGTACCCAATGGACAAATCTATATTTCACTTACCACATGTACAGAACTCATACGTGTTACTATTAGTATTTTTCTTGATTACTATTCATATGCTAGTGGTTAGTCATATGATTCTGATTTATTTGAGCTGTTGTAGTTCTGTCCATAATTTTTATGTGTATTCCCGTTTTTTATGGCAGAAACTGCTACAAGATAATGGATTTAAACCTAAGGAACAAATACGCATAAAAAGATCATCTGATCTTAATTGGCTCGATACCTCCTTGATGGTTATGCTTCGGATAGCACGGATCATAAAACTGGATGAGGTAACGTCTTCATTTATTATTTCTTACTGCACCTCACTCAAAAGGCCACACAATTATGGAATGCCAATTTCACAGATTTACTGAACAAAGCAAAGCTTGTTAGTTTGGTTGATGTTCTGCCAAAAGGCCCTTCAGTACTTTGATTCGTTGGGCTTGTTGAACTCTTAGGCACAAGTGGTGAAAATTGACATCAATGCTGCTCTATAGTTCCTGACTGAACTGGATAATTAGGTCATCAATGTGCTCAATGTGGTGCAGGTAGAGCTTTATTTTGGGGGAGAAGAACAGTTGGACTCGTATAGTCCCAGAAATGAGCTTGACGCCCTCAATTCTATTCTTCAGATTGTTGAAAGTTCACTCACTGATGCATGTGAAATGCAAAAGAATATCCTGCAAGACTTGCGCAATGTTATTGTTGATAGGATTTGTCAGTTTGCTGAAGAAAATAGTTTGACGACTACAATTGTAGAAGGCCAGAACTCTGATAAAGAAGAGCAATTGCTGCAATGGGGTGAAAACAATGGTGTCAAAACAAGGTTGCAGATAGCTTGTAAGTTTTCCTTCCCACTTGTGATGTGGTTTCTGGTTTTCGTTTATTTTTAATTTTTCTAATTTCTTTTTATTTAGGGGCTAAAAGTATCCAACCTTGAATAAAATAGGAACCTCATAAACAAAAAAAACAAAAAAAAAACGAACAAAGAAATCCTTGTATAAGATGAAGCAAACTATATTCTAATATATCATTTATTCTGTATTTCGTTCATCTTAATAGATGTCGAAGGGGCTGGTAGAGGAGCTATTGCTAGAGAAGATCTAAAAGTTGGAGACACTGCTTTGGAGATCCCTACATCCTTAATAATTTCTGAGGAGCTTGTCCAGAAAACTGATATGGTATGTTTTATCACTTGAAAAGCCTGAATAAAAACTTAGATAGTTAATCGTTGTTAGTGAATTAATACTATGGTTAGGCAAGAACCTTTTCAGAAAGTATGGGGGAACAAAGAATAGTCACAAGTGAATACGCAGAGATGCCAACTCAAACACAAGGGTGAATTGCTAGCATCTCATGAACTTGCCCTTTTTCCAACTAACAATGCTATGATGCAAGACAAATAAGATGAACTCTAAATTAACGGTTTAAAGATAGAATTAAGAAAGGGATAGGTCTACTACCATCTTACCAGTAGGTTTCTAGGCATCACACCTACGGATCTCAGACATCACGCCTAAGGTTAGGTTGCATCTCACAAACCTGGATAGAAAGCAAAGCTCTCAAACTTTTATTTATTCAACTCTGCCAAAAAAGACTGCAAAGGCCTCTATATGTAGAGGTTAAAACCCTAGATCAATTAGGATCAAGCAACCAGAATATTCTAGAACTTAAAAGATTCCCTAATAAAAACACAAATCCAAAATAAGAAAGAAATCATAAAATCCTGACTTAAGATATGATACTCCTATTTTGCATTATCCTCCCCGGGTTGAAAAAACTCGACTCCGGCGAGTTATGGGCTCGACTCCGGCGAGTTATGGGTGTAGAATCCTGCCACTAAGCCACCAGGCCCTTATCCCAAACGATTTCATCTTCAGCATGTTAATAACTTTCTTCTTGGTTGCTGCATGTCCCCTTAACACCTTTCTGTGGGGCACCATGTCAATCATTTTCATAGGCTTCAAGACAACCTTGTGCTTGTGAAACAACAATGAATATGTATTTGCTTTTCCGCAATGGTACACGTCACGATTAAATAGCCAAGGTTTTCCTACAAGGACATGGACTGTCTTCATTGGTGGCACTGGAATATGGGTGTTTTCAACCCAACTGACCTTGTATGGTTGTTGGTGTGGCAGTACTTGAAGTTCGAGGTGCTCAACGGCAACACTGAAAAAATCTACATAGTTCTCTCCATCCATATCGATATTTTCATCAGTATCCACTTGTTCAGGTTCACCAGTGGCTTCAAGGAATTCTGTGACCCAAGCCCCAAAAGTTTGGTTGTTGTGGGGCTGCTCTTCTTCGTCACTAGCGGTGTTCTCCTCAACTGCCGGTGCAGAAGCCTTCCCATTATCTTCTAGCTTTCTAAGCCGAAGATCGAATGATTCAAGTTGTTCCACAATTTGTAGTAACAGGGCATCTCGTTGTGTGTCAGTCAGATGACCCCAGCGATTTTTTTTCCGAACGTGCAGCCATTGGAGCAATAGGTTTTGGTTTACAGACGGCGCCAAAATGATGCAGGACAAATAAGACGAATTCTAAATTAACGGTTTAAAGATAGAATTAAGAAAGGGATAGGTCTACTACCATCTCACCAGTAGGTTTCTAGGCATCACACCTACGGATCTCAGGCATCACACCTAAGGTTAGGTTGCATCTCACAAACCTGGATAGAAAGCAAAGCTCTCAAACTTTTATTTATTCAACTCTGCCAAAAAAGACTACAAAGGCCTCTATATATAGAGAGGTTAAAACCCTAATCAATTAGGATCAAACAACCCTAATATTCTAGAACTTAAAAGATTCCCTAATAAAAACACAAATCCAAAATAAGAAAGAAATCATAAAATCCTGACTTAAGATATTATACTCCTATTCTGCATTACCTTATACCATCACAACATGACCATGGGGTAAGTAATATGAATACCCCAAAGTCCCCAACAGAGATTTTTCAGAAACATTACATATGAAAAAAAAATACAGATAAGACAAATTCCAAAGTCTTAAAGAGCCCTCACTTTCCCTTATTTAATACACAAAGTGACGAAAACCAAAAGCTTCAAAGCAGCCTTTTCATCTTACATTAGATCCACAATAAAATAAATTACTGTGACATGGAATGTGGTCTACAGAATAGGGCAGAGTTTTTTGGAGAAACTAAACGCCCTCAAAGGTCATTGCATGCTATGTAAGTATACCAAACTGACCTGGCTTGACACGTCTTACGTATAAGACTCGAACACTAGTGTGCCTCCTACTCCAGGCTCTATATACTTGTGTTCAAACTCCAATGGTTATAACATTGTGATATAACATTGTGATATATGTGTCTGTGTGTGTAGAGAGAGAGAGAAAGAGAGAGAGAGAGAACTGTACTGGTTCTAACATTATGATATATATGTGTGTGTGTCTGTGTGTAGAGAGAGAGAGAATAATGGAAGATTTCTCCTAGGAACAATATCAACCAAAACTTTAAAACAGCACAGATTAGTTGGTGAGTAACAAAATAAACATTAATAACCTATCTCTTTCATGGGGATCTGAATTATATCCTTATAGCAGGGATGAGTCAACAATTCAGAAATGTACTTTAGATCATACTAGTTAATACCTAGGATCACGAACTAAATAAGAAAACAGATTCTTAATAACACCATCATAGGTTTTGGTACAGGGAATTTTCCTTCAGTATGTGCTACATATAGCAAAACCATAGAGCCAGCATAATGCAGAATAGGAGTATAATATCTTAAGTCAGGATTTTATGATTTCTTTCTTATTTTGGATTTGTGTTTTTATTAGGGAATCTTTTAAGTTCTAGAATATTAGGGTTGTTTGATCCTAATTGATTAGGGTTTTAACCTCTCTATATATAGAGGCCTTTGTAGTCTTTTTTGGCAGAGTTGAATAAATAAAAGTTTGAGAGCTTTGCTTTCTATCCAGGTTTGTGAGATGCAACCTAACCTTAGGTGTGATGCCTGAGATCCCTAGGTGTGATGCCTAGAAACCTACTGGTGAGATGCTAGTAGACCTATCCCTTTCTTAATTCTATCTTTAAACCGTTAATTTAGAGTTCATCTTATTTTGTCCTGCATCATAAGGATAAGTGGATAATATATTAATCAAATGCATAGCTTATGACCATGAAAATTAGTCCAGCTGTTATTTATTTGGTATCTTTTTTGTGCAGTATCATGTATTACAGAAGTTAGAAGACACTTCCTCTGAGACTATGTTGTTGTTGTGGAGCATGAAGGAGAGGCACAATACTGATTCAGAATACAAGGTCTACTTCGACACACTGCCTGAGGATTTTCATACTGGTACGCAGAGTTCTTGTGACATGTTTTACCTATAAAATTAACTTTTGAGTTTTCTGCAACTCCATTTTCATCTAAAGTGAAGCTGTGTTTTGGCCCTTGGTTTCTTTTTATGAGTTTAACGTTTCTTAATTGGACCTTCGGATAGTAACAATATGTTGGGGGGATATTGACTTAGCCTTTGAGGAAAAAAGGTTTTGAAGTATCCTGTAGAGTTGTTTCATTTATTTTAATCTGCTCAATATTAAGCATCTAGGTGAACTCTGGAATGGATCACATTAATTAGTTTAGAACCCTGGGAAGTCTATAGTTGTGCAACTCTTTCTGCTAAAGGTTATACAATTTGTCCTGGAGCTTTTGTCAACTGTAAAGGTTGGAAAATCCCATAATATGCTATTTGGATAGGCCTAAGTTGGTACATGGGAAGAATATAATTGCTTCTTCAAATTGGTTTGGGGTATATTGGTTCAAATTATTAGTCGTTTGGACTTCTAATTGTAAGTATTTCAATAAGCAGGACCGTTACCGAGGCATATACATGCTGTTAACACTTTATTTACTGAATGGATAGTTCATCAATCTTGTCATTCTTTTGATAAATCTGGTGGCGTTGAACAGTTATGGGATGGATGAAGTACTTAATTTAACATAACGATAGCTGAATCTACTAAAATTTCGGGTATGCACCTTTCCTAGAGGTCAAGAGTGAATACCCTCCTTTGTTCTCTTAGAATATTGAAGGAGCGTAGAAATCTGAAACGGCCTTATGTCTTCCCTCATACTTAATAGTGGTGTTTTGTTACGGTTCTCTTCATTATTATTGTTTTTGTTTATTATAACATGACAAGTGTCTAGTGCTGTGTGATGTCAAATTTACTAGTTAACCATTGTCCACAGGATTACTGTGTGTATTTTATTCGTAAAATAAAAGTTAGGTGAAGTTATTTACTGTTCACCATATAAATTGATGCGGATTTTCTTACTTTGGAGAACTATTGACTTCTTAAGTCTATGATTACAATGACTTATTTGCTCTAATTTGTCTCCTTTTGTGTTCCTTTACATATCTTCTTTCTATATAACTGCAGGGTTGAGTTTTGGGATGTCCGCAATGATGTCTTTGTATGGAACCTTGCTGTTGGATGAGATAATGCAAGCAAAAGAGGTTAATTAGACCTTGCATAGTTGTCTTAGATTAAATTGCTTGACATTTAAGCTATTTCAGTTCTACAAAAAGATATTATCAAAAAGCTTACATGATTCAAGCATAGATTAGTGGCATTTTGTCCCGAATCTCCTCCCCCAAAAAGTTTGTTTAGGGATTCCTATATGTGATTAAAGGAGAAATGGGAAAGAATTTTCACCCAGAACCACCAAGGCAAGATCACCATGAGGATGGTATTGACCTTCATTCTGCCCTGTCCCACCAATATGTTTTGTTGGCGAATAGCATTATATATAATCTAATCGAGTTACATTTTTTTACACTGCCGACCTAAAGTTTCTCATGTAGGGATCATTCTGTCTAGTCAATACGATGGCAGTCTGCTTGCATCTTCGGGAATGTTTAGAAAATGTGTCTTGTTTGGTGTCTGACATTTATTTGTACATCGTCTTGAATTATATTTTGATGTTACCAGAACCATTGAAGGAGAACTGCCGTTTAACAAATCAACAATGAGCAAAGGGATTAACCCTACTAGTTATCCTCACAGGATAAATGGGGTTTATGAGAGACATGGATGTCATGCTACATTCAATTAATTCTGCGGGATATGGACATACCCAGATTGGGTGTGCTAATGTGGGGAGGGATTCATGAGAGGCAGGAAGGGTGGCATTTAACCTCCAGCCATTTCTACTGCTTCTATTGGTCTCTCTGTTAGTAGGTCAACCGCATAACTCGAAAGTGTAAAATATATATTAAATAAGTGTGGACATTTTGAAACAGAAAAGGACAGCTAGAACTAAAATCAATGACAGGGGAAGAAGTGTATAGTTTCATTTTATTAGAACTTTGTTGTTCTTTTAGTGTTTATTTGATCATAATTAGATCTCTAAGGCAGAGCCTACTGTCTATTCCAAGAAATTGATAAATATTGGTTCACTCACTTTCATATAAGTTGAGAATGCATATGTTATGTCACTTGTGTGTTTCTGCATCATACGTGAAATACATCTACTTATTTATGCGAATGAATAGTTTAGCACTAATAAACTATATGCATCAACTATTTTCTTTCAATGCATTTGCGTGCATCTAACTGTTTTCTTTCACAGCATTTGCGTGCGCAATATGATGAGCTCTTCCCTGCACTGTGCAATGAGCATCCTGATATCTTTCCTCCAGAGGTTTACACATGGGAACATTTCTTGTGGGCATGTGAATTGTGGTACTCAAATAGCATGAAAATCATGTTTCCTGATGCAAAATTAAGGACATGCTTGATTCCTATAGCTGGCCTTCTGAACCATTCGGTATACCCATATTTTTTTTCTGTCATGGTTTCAGTTTAAAATAGTTAACTTCACTGCTGACAAGCATAGGAGATTTGGGTACTACAACCATCTGATCATAACTGTTTACCCAATATGCTTTCTCTGAATAGGTTGGCACATTCCAATATGTATACTTATAATTATTAAAATCAAACAATGTCATGTGGCCAAGGAGCTTGTGTCATTTACTTTTTTGACAGGCATTTTTTGTTGAAATAGAAAGTGTCTTTATGACTGTATCCAACAAATTATTGCAATATAATACGCTATTTTATCCTTATCGCAGATATACCCACATGTAGTGAACTATGGCAGAGTAGATTCTGCAACAAATACCATAAACTTCCGTCTGTCAAGACCTTGCAGTGCTGGACAAGAGTGTTTCCTCAGTTACGGAAACCTCTCCACTTCTCATCTAGTTACCTTCTATGGCTTCTTACCACAAGGATACAACCAATATGATGTCATTCCACTAGGTGAGTTTATTGCGCTTCCACATTGCAGTCGTGTATGTTTTACAATTGTTCAAGCAGAACTCGGACTTTAACTCAATTCTGAAATTTCTTCAACACGTCAGTATATTTTTGTTGAAACTTTGATGTAGACTTGTGCTGCAACTATCAATTAATACTTTCCAATTCCAGATATCGGTGGTTCTGAAGACGATTCTACTGATGGCAGCTCCATATCTGAATGGACAACTCACATGGTGCGAGGTACTTGGTTCTCAAATAACTGGAATATTTTCTATTACGGCCTGCCCTCCCCGTTTTTGGACTGCCTAAGGAGAGCTCGGAATCCCATGCTGCTGACTAAGAAACTTGTAATTTTCTGTCCTATTTATTCTATGAATATGGTTAACTTGATGTTCATCTTGTTTTCTTAATTACAAATGGCTTTTTTCTTGTTTATTCATCTTTTCTTAATGATACAGTTCTTACTTTTATGGTTTAGAATTACTTTCCTGAATTTTCTATATATTTTCATTGTTTTACAGCTCCCAGAAAACTTGGAGAACGAAATAGTAATCCTTGATGATCTCCTCTCAATATTCAATGACATGATGGATAGCCTTGGTGACGCAGACCTTGATGACAGGTACATAAGTCTCCACATGTGATCTCATATTGAAGCATCTGAAACACTGCTTTGTTGAAATAAAAGAGTTTTCTTCCGTATGTGCAGAAAAAACGCTAGTTGGGATGTGAAGCTGGCAGTGGACTTCAAATTTCTACAACGAGCTATTGTCTCTTCGATTTTAACAGCCTGCCATCAAGGTCTCGATTTGGTAAAACACGAACTGTCGAAAATTCAGGGCTGACTGCACCCTTGGCTAGATCAGTATGAAACTAAACCTTAAGCATTTTGGCGTTAAACAGAACTGTTAGAGGGCACAATTCCGATTCTTGTGTAGCATATACCAAACTAGTGATCACCACAAGGTCTGTCTACCTCTGAAAATGTCTGTTTCTCGTATGTTGCGAGCCGCATTTAGCATAGAATAATTCCTTATTGATGGTACATTGGATTCCGAAATTGACTCATGCTGCCTTTTTTGATATAATATCTAAGTCTACACATTTACATTTTTGAATGGCCATTAAAAGTGAGACATGTCCTTTGCCTCTCAGTAGTCTTCCTAGTGAATTTTATTTTTTGAGTAAGGACAATAGTCATTTTTATTGATCACCGAAATGTAGAAATACAACATAAACGAAAAAAGAGAGCTATGCAAAACAATCTGACATAAGTCATCTTAATATTGTAAACCCTAAGATTAAAGTTTCTAAACCAAGAACCAAACTGTTCAGGGGTAAACCTCTGAGCCAACACCAAAGCCATCGAGGCCAAGACCCGAACCAGAAGTCTGTTCCGGACCAAGAACCTGAAGACCTAGCAGACATCAGCGGTCGACTTAACACGGTATGGAGCCCAAGCCCTAAAGAAGGCCCAAATCCAGGTTGTAGCCCAGACCAAGACCCAAAAAAGGTCCAATGCCAATCACCAAGCCCTACCCTCTTGACCGACGCTGACTACATGGCTCGCTGCCATAGCTCTGCTTCCCGTTCCACCATAGCCACCTTAGCAGACAGAAAATGAGGAGGCAACCATGAAGAGACCCGTCACACCAACGCCGCTACAACAGCCCAGCCACCGCCTACCAGACCAGCTACCCAGCCAGCCTCCAGTCCAAAACCACAAGCTCCTGGATTGACGGCAACCCCCGTTATGACAGACAACATCGCTTGCATCACCATCAAAGAAACCAATAACATTCCGACCACCATCACCTGGCTGCAAGCCGAAACATCGATACCTCCTTCCGGCGCCAATTGGAACTCTGATCCTCTACTAGATCGAGAAACACATAAGAAGGTCAGACTTCATTTGCTTGATTAAACTGAAATTCTTAAACTCAATATTTTAAATGTGGTTAAACTAAACATCTTTTGTTAAAAGACAATATCATAAACGTGGTTAAATTAGGACAATATCAGTGCAATAATACTTCACGGTCCACACTTGTCTCCGTTGAAGTTAGTATCAGAGCGAGTTTTTCTTCAATTACGTCTCCTAATATAATGAGCTCAATTTAGTCATAGTGCGAGCGACAAGCGTGGCCCGTAGATCATCCTTGTATCGATATTGTCTCAACTTAATCAACTTTAAGTTGTTAGATTTTATTTACAAAAAGACTCAGTACAATTAGGAATGATTCACCCATATATATGTTATATTTTATTTGTCACTTTTCTGATGTGGGATATCTCCTCTCCAACACTCACCCTCACGTGCAACCTAAACTGATTAAAAAACTGAACCCGGGTCTTATGGTTAACCGAAATAACTCCAAACTCCGAAAGAACTCCAAACCAAACTCTGAAACAACTTCAACCAAACCAGAGCCATGACCTCTGAAAGAACGCACCTGGACTCGTGAGAGAAGCAATTGAAGAGGGACCCACTCTAATACCAAGTCAAAGTGCGAGCGACAAGCGTGACCCGTAGATCATCCTTGTACCAATATTGTCCCAACTTAACCACCTTTAAGATATTGGGTTTTATCTGCAAAAGTTCTCGGTACAATTAGGAATGATTCACCCACATATATGTTATATTTTATTTTTTTTATTGAGAATTTCTATTATATTTTTTATCTCTTCAAGAATAGGGTTAATATATACAACACATAAAAACCTATTAGGTGTGTGACTCATGCCAATACTCCCTCTTAAGTTGGTGCATACAAATCACAAATGCCTAACTTGTCAAGTGAGTCATGAAATGCCTTAGTAGAGAGAGCCTTCGTAAGAATATCAGCTAATTGTTCATCCGTAGGGACAAAAGGGAAATAAATAACATGTCCATCCAACTTCTCTTTAATGAAGTGTCGATCTACCTCCACATGTTTTGTACGATCATATTGAACAGGATTGTGTGCAATATTATCACAAAATAAAGGCATGACCTTCCTCTGTTTGAACCCCAAATCTCTCAGCAAATGTCTTAACCATAACATCTCCCAAAGTCCTCTAGCCATTCCTCTATACTCTGCTTCAGCACTAGAACGAGCCACCGCCTTTTGTTTTTTACTCTTTCAAATGAACAAGTTACCGCCAACGAATGTAAAATAACCAGAAGTAGACCTACGATTTGTGATGTTACCTGTCCAGTCTGCATCTGTGTATCCAGAAACATCCAAGTGACTACGTTTGGAGAAGATCAATCCTTTCCCTGGAGCAGACTTTAAATAATGCAATATGCGGAACACAACATCCATATGAGTCTCACTAAGATTATGCATGAATTGACTGACAACACTAACAACATAGGCTAAATCAGGTCTAGTGTGAGACAAATAGATCAATCGACCAACTAACCTTTGATATCTTGCTTTATTTGTAGGAACTTGATCTAAATACTCTGTTAATCGATGATTCTACTCAATAGGAGTATCAGTAGGTTTACAATCAAGCATACATGTTTTTGCGGACAAGTCTAGCACATACCTCCTTTGACTTAAAACAATGCAATCTCTCCCATGAGCAACTTCAATTCCTAAGAAGTACTTTAAATTACCCAAATCCTTCATCTCAAATTCAGAAGACTACTGCACTTGTAACCTCTGTATCTCTTCACTATCATCATCTGTCACAACTATATCGTCTACATAAATAATTAAGGTTGTTACCTTACCACACCGATGTTTAATAAACAAAGTATGTTCTGAGTTGCTCTGACGATATCTAATTCTCTTCATAAACTTGCTAAACCGTCCAAACCAAGCTCTGGGAGATTGCTTTAGACCATAGAGAGACTTCTTTAATTTACACACCATTTGTTCTCCACTAGAAAAACCATATCCAGGAGGTAGCTCCATATAAATCTCTTCATCCAAATCACCATGCAAGAACGCATTTTTAACATCAAACTGCTGCAAAGGTCAATTAAGATTAACTGCTAAAGAAAGAAGTTAATAATGCCCCAACAGATTTTCGCTGTTGGTAAAGCCATGGTTGAGATGGATAGATAAATAAGATCGGATATAAAACAATACAATCAATTTTGAAAGTAAATATCTATTTTTTACTGCTCAGACAATACCTTCAAAGCAAAATTAACTTATAAATTGGTGGGTAAGAGCATCTCCAACAGCTCTTGTATTAATTCTCTATTATAGAGGAGAAAATCACAAAATCTCTATAAAAGCTCCAACAGCTCTTCTATTTTATATACAAAATTAAATGTTTCATGTATAATTTAATAAATTTATAGAAATATATAAATTGATTCAAATCAAACCATAATTATCTCGTTAATTGTTTTAATTTTATGACGTTTTGTTCCTTCTTTAGAAAAGAAAATGAATTTAAAAAGACAAGCAATAAAGTTTACATGTAAATACAAATTTGTAAAAATTCTATAGATTTAGAGCATCTCCAACAGCTCTTGTATTAATTCTCTATTATAGAGGAGAAATCACAAAATCTCTATAAGAAAATGAGTTAAACTCCAACATCTCTTCTATTTTTATATACAAAATTAAATATTTTTCGTATAATTTAATAAATTTATAAAAATATATAAATTCATTCAAATCAAACCTTAATTATTTAGTTAATTGTTTTAACTTAATTACGTTTTGTTCTTTCTTTAAGGAAGAAAATGAATTCAAAAATGTAAGCAATAAAGTTTACATGAAAATACAAATTTGTAAAAATTGTATAGATTTATAGGATATGTTCCTCTCTCTTCTCACTTTTTGTATGATAGAGGATCTTTTACATGAGTTATTGGAGCTAAAAAATGATGTTTTTCTAAAAAATAGAGATTATTCTAGTTTTATATGAGCTGTTAGAGATGCTCTAAGGAGAGAATGATGATGTTACATGTTTCTTCTTCTCTAGATACTTCTACAGTTTACATCATCCCTTATAAACCAAACATGATTATCTCGAAAACAAATATAAGATTAATAACTGTGATGAAAAGTGATGAAGGAAATAGATTGTTTAGCTAATTGTTCTAAACCAACTGAACTAATTTGTGCCACAAGAAAGATGCAGTTAGAAATAAGTTCTTGAATTACTTGGGGCCGGAGAAAAATAAACAAGTTAGGATACACACATTTTCTTTAGTGACATGTATGGGAGAAGCTCTTAAACTTGAAATTACAAGATTTATATATTTCGACTTTTCAAGCATGTAGCTTAATATTGTCAAGTATACATTCTCAAACCAAACTGAACAAAAACGAGAGCCAGTTTTTGCAAAGCTAACATTTGACTTATGTCTCGATTCAGCCAGAACCGAAAAGATGAAAAATCTCAACTCGGCTTGACCTGCACAAATATATTGATAGTCGCATATTTATGCGTATTTATCGTGTTTAATTGAACTATTACACTTGGATTATTGCTATTAATTGAGTGATTTAATTAATGTTTATTGTTTTATTAGGTTTTGTGGAGAAATAAAGAAAAGAAGAAATAAAAAGGATTCCTAGTGCCATAAGGAAGGGGAGACCAAGAGGAGTATAAAAGGACTCTAGGGTTTTCTAATAAGAGGGAGTTCGACAAAAAATATAAGGGAGGCAGAAGAGTTGGCGAGAAAAAGAGAAGGAAAAGAAAAGGGCAGCAGCGTGCGCCCAGCGAGCACCAGCGTGCGCCCAGACGTGCACCTCGCGCGCACCAGCAGAGCACCAGCGTCCAGTCGCTGTGCACCCAGACGTGCACCTCGCGCGCACCAGCGTGCACCAGCGTGCACCCAGCTGTGCACCCAGACGTGCACCAGCGGCAGCAGGGCTGTGCACCGGTTCTTCTTCTCCTTTAATTTCATCTTCCATGTATTCTCTGATGTTCTTATTCAAGATTATGTGTAGCTAAACTCCTTAATAGTTAGGGGCTGATCAAAGCCCTAGATATGTCTTTGATTTCAAACCCCAATTGATTCATATAATTTTTAGATGAGAATTTCTTCACTGATTGCTCATTGATAATTCTGTTGCATGTTTCATTGGGTCGACACTTTGATGCATGTTTTAGGGTTTATTATTTTGAATGTGTTTATGACCGACATATCGTTGCACATTCTATGAGAAATAACATGTTCCTTGCAGGTACTTGTGTGAAGTGATTCCTTGGTAATCTAAGGCTACCGACATTGACCTTAGATTCCTTGTTGTTACTCAAACGTTCTTAGAACTTCATGATTTCAGTTATTTTGGTCTAGATACCAACATTTCATAGATCAATTAATTGAGAATATAGTTAAGTCGATAACGACATTTCACTTAACATGGCAAGTAAGAGAATGTAATACGGTTAATGACCTAACGACATTGGCTTGACTGTGAGTGCATTCATTTATAATCTTTGACATTGTTTTGGGGTGATTGAAGCATATCTAGTGGTGGAGAGAAGTTCCTAGCTATTGTTCCTCTCATATTTGCATCCATATTTATCTTCTTTAATATTCTGTTTTCAGCAGTACTTATGTTTTGTTTATTTTTGTTCACTGATCAAACCAACTCCGATTACCCTAAAAATTTGTGTGGTAGTCCACCACTGTGTCTAGTTAGTGTGTATTTAATTTCGTAATTTTTGGTTGAGTCTAGGTTAGCTAATTAATTAGGTTTCTGCTCGTTGGTCGAGTCTGCCAGATTTATAGTTTCTGCATTTGTTTGTGTTTCTTGTGTCTTTAAGTCTTAGTTTCACCAATCCTCTGCGGGTAATGACCCCTATTTGCCATTTACTACATTGACATAATTGATTTGATAATAGGGTACCTTTGTTAGGTGCGTTTGACACCTATCATATATATATATATATCGAAATTTTGGATACTATTCAAGATGAATAAAAATAAATCAAAACTTTGGATACCTTAATGATCACCAAATCACATAAAATTTTATAGAGGTGATCTACTCATGTAGCCCAACAAACTGAACGGTGGAGATGTCGAAATTTGATCAGAAAGTTGGTTTAATAACTTATTCTTAGAAATAGTCAAAAAATACAGGGTCCTTCTAATGAGGGATCATTTTTTTGTTCATTTCTAGGGATAGGCCCACACCATTAGATCTGTTTTTTAATGAGTTTGGATGGTTGAGATTAAAACAAAAAGCTTAACACTTATGTCAAACCTACACCGTTCAATATCATTAAAAATAAATCGAAACTTTGGATACCATAACGATCACCAAATCACATGAAATTTTATAAAGGTGATCTACTCATGTAGCCCAACAAACTGAACAGTGGAGATGCCGAAATTTGATCGGGATGTTGGTGTAATAACTTATCCCTAGAAATAGTCAAAAAAGAGATCCCTCATTAGACCATGTATACAGGGTTCTTCTAATGAAAGATCCTTTTTTTGTTTATTTTTTGGGATAAGCCCATACCATTAGATCTGTTTTTTAATGAGCTTGGATGGTTGAGATTAAAACAAAAAGCTTAACACTTATGTCAAATCTACATAGTTCAAGATCATTAAAAATAAATCGAAACTTTGGATACCTTAACGATCACCAAATCACATGAAATTTTATAGATGTGATCTACTCATGTAGCCCAACAAACTGAACGGTGGAGATGCCGAAATTTGATCAGGAAGTTGGTGTAATAACTTATCCCTAAAAATAGTCAAAAAATGGATCCCTCATTAGAAGGACCCTGTATACAGGGTCCTTCTAATGAGGGATCTATTTTTTTTGTTCATTTCTAGGGATATGCCCACACTAAATAACCTAAATAACTCAGGACCCACCCCGAATTAAACCCCTTTAACTCGAAGTAAATCCTGCGGGGACCACCTCAAGGGAACTTCTTACCGAAACCCCCTTGAAATGGCCAACCCATCCTACACTCCAACTCAGCACTTCCATGAGCATCCAACAATAAACCCTAACTCATGAAAGCATCCTGCTCCCTAACCTACTTAACTAACTAAAATAGGTTAATCAGAGCAGACTATAAAGAAGATTATCCTAATGAATTTGCAGCAGCGACAGATTGATCGACTATGCCTCGACTCTCGTACGCGCTCGACCTCCTCTCAAGAACCCTGCATCACTGGGCATTTAAAAACGAAGGGCCCAGGGGAGAAACATTGAAAACTGTTAGAGTGAGTGGACGAAAATCAAATATAAAAACTCTATTCCCTTTAATGCTCTCCCAAAAATTTATTGTTTTAAAATAACATTTATGCATGCCCACAATTACTAAATTCCCACGAATGCATGATAAGATAAACAAGTAAAGAATATGGGAAGAGAAATGTTCATAAAAATAATAAGTCTGACCTCTCAGACTAGGGTCGGAGCTAAGAGCTCTAGTTGCGCCCTCACGCTATGCTAGCTATATAAAATAATAACGGACAACCCTTATAATATCAGCCTGACCTCTCAGGCTTGTCTGTCCTCTCAGACAAGGGTCGGAGCTAAGAGCTCTAGGTAAAATGGTAATGGACAACCCTTATGATATCAGCCTGACCTCTCAGGCTTGTCTGTCCTCTCAGACCAGGGTCGGAGCTAAGAGCTCTAGGTAAAATGGTAATGGACAACCCTTATGATATCAGCCTGACCTCTCAGGCTTGTCTGTCCTCTCAGACCAGGGTCGGAGCTAAGAGCTCTAGGTAAAATGATAGTGGACAACCCTCATAGTGCACTACGTAGTTTGCCTGACCTCTCAGGCTAGGGTCGGAGCTAAGAGCTCTAGTAACGCCCTCACGCTACTCTAGCTAGCATATTCATTGGTCAACCCTTATAATAAAAATTCATAACAATAATTTACTCAAATTCTCTTTCCAAATAAATCTCTTCCCAAAACAAATAAGTAAAACAATTCCTTGTCATATGTGAATAAATCCAATTTCCAATGAAGTCTCGGGTTCAATTCCATTCGAAGGACGGGCCATCCCCGTTTATAACCATTTTCAGAAAGAAATAGAAAATTAGAGTAATAATGGTAAATACGTTCAAGCATAAAAATCAATACCTCTAACATAATAAAGAAAATCTTTAACCGAGGTTCCCGCTAAACTTTATCCAAATAACACATCCAAGAACCCGAGAAAAATATAATTCTCGAAAACAATCATAAAAACCATGCAATTAAATCAATAATTAAGGCATGCATTCATTTAAAATAATATGTCCACTCACAGTACTATTGCGACCTTCTCGCTCGGAAAGCTCCTCGAGCGAAACCCTCGAACTAACCGCGTAGTCGAGCCCGTCTCACGTTCAACCAGAGACTGTACAAACAACCCAATACATTAGTCATTTCATCATTGACTTGGTCTTTTCCTAGTTTGACCCCGTGTTGACCAATTTCTTTTTTATGGCACTTTAACCTTTTTGACTTCCTTTAATAATTCACTTGACATTAGGTTCACACATAATAATTTGTGGAATTACTATGGACACCCATTCAACCACTTCACCAATACCTTAGGAGTCCTTAAAATAATCCTTAAACCTTAACCGGCAATAATCGATGGTCGGGATAATATTTAATTATCCGCCAATAATACTAAACTAGAAAAATTCCAAAACCAAACCAAAACTCCTCCAAAAATTACCAAATTTTAACCAGACTCCTCACAATATGTACTAATTAATGGGCATGAAAAACTGCCCAAAAAGTGGCGGCACCGCCGGCAGAAATTCCGGCGACCTCCGATCGCCACCAAATTTTACCAGTAGCTTCGTCTCAACATTTGGGACAACTTTCTAGTTCAACTCGAAGGCCAATTCGGCCTCTAACTAGGTCAAAAACTCGATGAACAGTAAACCTGAAATAATTTAAATCCAAAACTTCAATCCTTCAATTCTCCCTACACACTTCGAATCGAGCTACCAAATTCTAGGGGATTATAATACTCCTAAAACCCATCCTAAACATATAAAGAACTCATCAAATGGTGATCTAGGGAGGGAGAAATCAGATCAAGAAAAAACACTGTACACTTGAAGAACAAACCGGAATTTCTCCCGATTTACGGCGAGTTAGGTCGGAAAGCTTATCTAGAAATGAAGTAGACTCGGAGGCCGAGCTTTTGGGACCGGTGCGGCGGCGATTGGTGGCCGGAC
Organism: Comarum palustre; assembly: GCA_951800085.1. Lineage (NCBI taxonomy): Eukaryota > Viridiplantae > Streptophyta > Magnoliopsida > Rosales > Rosaceae > Comarum > Comarum palustre. Next base: position 17,941,975 of record OX637586.1, read on the forward strand.
GGCGGCGCTGTGGCGCGCGCAAAATCCGGCAGCGTTTCCTGTCGGGGGAGAGGAGAGAGAGCCGGGTGAAAAATCTGATTTTTCACCCGGGTAACTCCTATATATAGCCGTTTTACCGCACAGTAACTTTATACTTTTGTTCATAACTTTCTCATACGAGCTCCGATTTGAGCGTGCTACGTGTCCACGAACTCGTAACGACGGCCTCTACAACTTTCAAGAAGGAAGTTTTTCCAAATTCTTGACTTACCAAAAAGTCAACTTTACCATCATTGTACGGTTAAACGGTTACTTTAAATGGTAAAAGACCAAAGTAACCAACCGTAAAATAATTCTAGGATCGGGATGTGACAATTCTCCCCACCTTATAAAAATTTCGTCCTCGAAATTTCTATACTCAAAGTCCAACACAGTGGGGGATAGTACCACTTAAATAATGATATTATTCTCCAATATCAACTCCTTCCTGAGAACTCTTCTGAGACGCCTCACGAAAAGCATTGTCAAAACCCTAAACACTTGCCCTTTACGATCAACATCCTTACTGATCCTCCTTATAAGCCAATTTCCAGTACTAACCAGAAGTCTAATGACATAGGATGTAAGGTAGTAAACTTATTCCCGTAACAAGGACATACGTGACTCTAGGCATCCATTAACTCTAAGGATACCCAACATATTCCTCAAACTCATGTAACCTTGTCACATTTAACCAACGTAGCACTCCTTCCTACGTGGATGATAACCTCCAATACTCCCTCATTTGCTGACACCCGACCACTCTTCTCGGGTCAAAACTAAAGCATCTGAAGTCTTACCGTGGATCACAATGATTTTCTCTTGAATCATTGATTAACTGATTCACCGAATTCTTACTGTACTTCATCTCATTTATGAGGTGGAATACGACACCGCCTATCACTGATCCACCATCTGAAATCCTCGCGAAAATCACTATTGTTTTTACGCTGAAAACATCATTTGGCAACAATTCCCTGTTGCCTAAACCGGATTATACCCTAATCCTTAAAAAAAACCAACTGCACAACACAACAACATTCGACCAGTAACCAACCTCCTATCCTTACTCGTTTAGCCAAACGAACACCAACAATTGTCCTTACTAACCACAAGTGACGTCGTCACAATACCGCTAATACTCATCTGATCCAATAACCACTTGCTTGCCGTGAGTATAATTTCTTCAAGAATACTCGTATTCTTTCGTTGAACTTTAGATATCATCTCCCACATTCCCTATGCAGGAAATGATTACCACACCTGAGGAGTAGGGTTCGATGTCACTAATGGATTTAAATCTTCCGATATCAATATACAACGTGGGGTCAAAACCCATGACAACATGCCCACGAGAAAACCATGACGACTTGTGTTACACAAGCCGTCACCTCATTTGAACCAGGCTCCCTGATCTGGTTTACGCTTTTTAAAAACCATTCTGTCAAGTTGTCCTGTTGTAGCGTAATTGTCTTCCCTTACTCTATCCTTACTCAAACCACTGGCACACACATGACATGAACTGCCATGAATATTAGCGTAAATCCAAAACCATAGCCTTTAAATCAGGGAGATCCAAAAGCTCCTGACATCGAGATCCAACAATATTTACTCCTCGCATGAAGACAAATTGTCAGGCTTTACACTACTACAAGCTATTCTGACCGGATAAATCTGGACTTTACCAACAAGCCGATCATTAGAATCGTCATCTCAATATCACTTGTGGGGTTACAGCGTACTTTACCACTGGTAACACATCTCCGTACTACTCATAGGTGAGGTGCCACTGACCTCCCTATCTCTTACCTTAGCCTGGAATGACGCATAGTGCAGAACTTGCACTTCAACCATAACTGTGCGTCTAATAAACTTTATCCGCATCACAAACTGGAATAGACTTACCATTAAAAAGAATTCCAGACCCTTACCCGCTCAACAAGGTTATTCCATTCCCAGATGCCTCCATTACCACATTGTCTGGTAATAACCGACAACTTTGGACATTTAACCAGATCGAACATCTTCATAGAATTTAGTGCCACTGTTGCACACCCAGAGTAACCCCGGATCCGAGCATAGGAAATTAATTCCGCACCGAACTTATCCACATTGATCACCGAGCATCTAGTTATTAAGGCACAATTCATCGAATGCCATCACCGCACTGGGCGAGTACACACCACAGAGTCAACTCGTACTACTAGACAGTTTCTCACAAAACTGTCCCCCATGCTCTGCCAGTTTACCATCCACCTCAACCTCTATTCGGTAAGATTCAAAATTCTCAATCGCTTACCACTCCAGATCCTAAATTACAAGATCCACTGCCACACGTTAACATCCTCTCAGATCATAACTTAATCTGAACGTGGCTTAATCACTCCACGGTTTCTGATGGAGTGTTGCACAACTTAACGACATACCTTACCAATCTCGGTAACAATTACTACCAAACTTAGGCTCGTAACACTCTTTGAGTCATCAAGGGAAACTTTTCCTAGTTCCACTGCATTTCATACTCACCGAAATGTTGACAATTTCGAGAGTCACCTCCAATGATCTTTCTTGCTACCACTCTACACTTGTGGCGCCAAGAATTGCAGCTAGGTCAATAATCCCTAACAAATAGGGTCACTACTCAAATGACCAATGACCATAGCAATGCCAACAATTCCTTAATCCACTCAGGATTTCATTATATACACCAAAATTTAATTTCCCAGATCTAATCCTCATTCCACAGATCAAATTGAGAATATTTCCTGTCACTGCAGTGGATGTAACTTATGAACCCCAAACACGACTAAGTACACCTTCGGTTACAATACTAGATTAAACCACAGCCAGTGAGTGCACAAATGCCCATGCCATCAAGCTCAGTTAATCGCCCTCAAGGAAACCAAGTGTCATAACGGACGACTTTGGTTCCAGGTTGAAGCTTGACCATCTACAATCATTCTCACTCCTATTCAACGATTCAGTAAACCTTGCCCCACTGCTGTCACTTACCTGGTGTCATTTTTGACCACACACAGCTGCACACAATAATTATGCCTTACCAGCATGTGCTACCCAGATTTCAACTTACCACTTCCCAACAAAGGTGGGTACACGTGCTCAGGTGGGGTATACCCATGTACATCTTCGGCCGTCGAAACAATACAGTTTGCACAACGACCGGTTTCTACACCACAATAATACAAAGTCAATCAAGACTCGTATCACTATCTCCGGTACCCCAAGCATTCTTAGTCCATGACCCGGTAGCTTGTTGCCACTTCTATCATCTCCTTAAATTTCCGAAACCAATTACCTTTAGCTACAACTGGTAACACTTGCTCGATCTGTAAATCAAACTCTAACACAGCCAACCTGGAGACCCTTCCACAGGTGTACTAATTATAATACTTTGACCACAAGTGGATAGCTCACCTTATGGTTGACATGAGCCTCAAGATCTGGTGACACGATTTACTTTCTACCTTCACGATAAATGGCCCAATGACCATTGTCACCAACAATCCAATTCACGCTTGGACTCACTAACAATTCAAATCTTTCTAGTACCCCAATCATGGGTGGCTGGAACGAAGAGGATCTAGTCGTAACTGACGACAACAATGTCAGCACCAAAGCTGACCCAAGCCATTAGTTTCAGTGGCTGTCCCATAAACATCAAGTGACCAAACTAGCCTTTACTTTCTTAACATTCTCCAGTAGTGTCACATCATGGACTCGTCACTAGAAACAAGTCCATTGATCCCAAAATGACTGCACTCATATTCCTTAAGTCATTCCACTTTCATATGTCCATTGGTTTCTCTTAAACCACACTAATGACGAACCTCAACAAAATCTTGGCAATCGTCAAATCTCAATATTCATCTCCTCTGAATAATCGCGCTAGGCGACTTCAGCTCCTTTTTCCATCGCAAGACGCAACATCTTTCATTAACTCGTACGACTCTTCACTTCTAAGAGTCTCATAACTCGAACACCAAGGCCTCGCCTTAGGTTTCTACAACATCCCTGTCAACAACCATGACAGCCTTCCAGGTGTGAATTAACTGTTTCACCACCGAGCACTCAAACAAAATGCTCAACCATGCAACGTTATAAAACGTGAGTTTTCCGCTCGATCCCCAACTCAAATCTCAATTAATCCTTGGGGAACTCATAAAAATAAATACATAACGAGCTTACCTTGTTCTTTACAAGAACTCTCTATGAGGTCGCGCGTACTGAGGCATAGTCTTGAAGATTCCAATGTTTATAGAACCACTCGGTCCATATCTCAATCAGGAAGTACCAACTCATATCCTTAATAAACACCAAGCGACCAAAGCATAAAATGCCGATGGATCCGCCGCGGTCGGACCATCACTCTATAGACGCTAAGTGATACCAAGTACATGAGGTAGTAACAGGAAACGATAACTTAATGCTCTGATACCAATATCAGGACCCACCCTGAGTTAAACCCCTTTAACTCGAAGTAAATCCTGCGGGGACCACCTCAAGGGAACTTCTTACCGAAACCCTCTTGAAATGGCCAACCCTTTCTACACTCCAACTCAGCACTTCCATGAGCATCCAACAATAAACCCTAACTCATGAAAGCATCCTACTCCCTAACCTACTTAACTAGCTAAAATAGGTTAATCAGAGCAGACTATAAAGAATATTATCCTAATGAATTTGCAGCAGCGACAGATTGATCGACTATGCCTCGACTCTCGTACGCGCTCGACCTCCTCTCAAGAACCCTGCATCACTGGGCATTTAAAAACGAAGGGCCCAGGGGAGAAACATTGAAAACTGTTAGAGTGAGTGGACGAAAATCAAATATAAAAACTCTATTCCCTTTAATGCTCTCCCAAAAATTTATTGTTTTAAAATAACATTTATGCATGCCCACAATTACTAAATTCCCACGAATGCATGATAAGATAAACAAGTAAAGAATATGGGAAGAGAAATGTTCATAAAAATAATAAGTCTGACCTCTCAGACTAGGGTAGGAGCTAAGAGCTCTAGTTGCGCCCTCACGCTATGCTAGCTATATAAAATAATAACGGACAACCCTTATAATATCAGCCTGACCTCTCAGGCTTGTCTGTCCTCTCAGACCAGGGTCAGAGCTAAGAGCTCTAGGTAAAATGGTAATGGACAACCCTTATGATATCAGCCTGACCTCTCAGGCTTGTCTGTCCTCTCAGACCAGGGTCGGAGCTAAGAGCTCTAGGTAAAATGGTAATGGACAACCCTTATGATATCAGCCTGACCTCTCAGGCTTGTCTGTCCTCTCAGACCAGGGTCGGAGCTAAGAGCTCTAGGTAAAATGATAGTGGACAACCCTCATAGTGCACTACGTAGTTTGCCTGACCTCTCAGGCTAGGGTCGGAGCTAAGAGCTCTAGTAACGCCCTCACGCTACTCTAGCTAGCATATTCATTGGTCAACCCTTATAATAAAAATTCATAACAATAATTTACTCAAATTCTCTTTCCAAATAAATCTCTTCCCAAAACAAATAAGTAAAACAATTCCTTGTCATATGTGAATAAATCCAATTTCCAATGAAGTCTCGGGTTCAATTCCATTCGAAGGACGGGCCATCGCCGTTTATAACCATTTTCAGAAAGAAATAGAAAATTGGAGTAATAATGGTAAATACGTTCAAGCATAAAAATCAATACCTCTAACATAATAAAGAAAATCTTTAACCGAGGTTCCCGCTAAACTTTATCCAAATAACACATCCAAGAACCCGAGAAAAATATAATTCTCGAAAACAATCATAAAAACCATGCAATTAAATCAATAATTAAGGCATGCATTCATTTAAAATAATATGTCCACTCACAGTACTATTGCGACCTTCCCGCTCGGAAAGCTCCTCGAGCGAAACCCTCGAACTAACCGCGTAGTCGAGCTCGTCTCACGTTCAGCCAGAGACTGTACAAACAACCCAATACATTAGTCATTTCATCATTGACTTGGTCTTTTCCTAGTTTGACCCCGTGTTGACCAATTTCCTTTTTATGGCACTTTAACCTTTTTGACTTCCTTTAATAATTCACTTGACATTAGGTTCACACATAATAATTTGTGGAATTACTATGGACACCCATTCAACCACTTCACCAATACCTTAGGAGTCCTTAAAATAATCCTTAAACCTTAACCGGCAATAATCGATGGTCGGGATATTATTTAATTATCCGCCAATAATACTAAACTAGAAAAATTCCAAAACCTAACCAAAACTCCTCCAAAAATTACCAAATTTTAACCATAGACTCCTCACAATATGTACTAATTAATGGGCATGAAAAACTGTCCAAAAAGTGGCGGCACCGCCGCCAGCTCCGCCGCCGACGGCGGCCGCCGGCAGAAATTCCGGCGACCTCCGATCGCCACCAAATTTTACCAGTAGCTTCGTCTCAACATTTGGGACAACTTTCTAGTTCAACTCGAAGGCCAATTCGGCCTCTAACTAGGTCAAAAACTCGATGAACAGTAAACCCGAAATAATTTAAATCCAAAACTTCAATCCTTCAATTCTCTTTACACACTTCGAATCGAGCTACCAAATTCTAGGGGATTATAGTACTCCTAAAACCCATCCTAAACATTAAAGAACTCATCAAATGGTGATCTAGGGAGGGAGAAATCAGATCAAGAAAAAACACTGTACACTTGAAGAACAAACCGGAATTTCTCCCGATTTACGGCGAGTTAGGTCGGAAAGCTTACCTAGAAATGAAGTAGACTCGGAGGCCGAGCTTTTGGGACCGGTGCGGCGGCGATTGGTGGCCGGACGGCGGCGCTGTGGCGCGCGCAAAATCTGGCAGCGTTTCCCGTCGGGGGAGAGGAGAGAGAGCCGGGTGAAAAATCTGATTTTTCACCCCGGTAACTCCTATATATAGCCGTTTTACCGCACAGTAACTTTATACTTTTGTTCATAACTTTCTCATACGAGCTCCGATTTGAGCGTGCTACGTGTCCACGAACTCGTAACGACGGCCTCTACAACTTTCAAGAAGGAAGTTTTCCCAAATTCTTGACTTACCAAAAAGTCAACTTTACCATCATTGTACGGTTAAACGGTTACTTTAAATGGTAAAAGACCAAAGTAACCAACCGTAAAATAATTCTAGGATCGGGATGTGACAATACCGCTTTAAAGCCCGGGGACTACCCTTAGTGCCACATATTCACGCATGCGCCTATCTTATGAAATAAATTTTAAGAGCATACCATATTTTTGTGACGCTAACAAACTACAAATGAAATAGGCTTATCCCATCTATTATCCTTGGGCAACCAAGGATAAAGCTAATCCCATAATGATTTCATTTGGCCTAAAAATATGATCTATTTTGCAGGAACCGATCAACTCTGTATTCACATGCAAGCGGATCGTAGAAGACACGATGAAACGCATGTTACGATTCCTTGCGTCATGCAGGATGCCTCCTATCAGAGAGATTCAGCGATGTTTTTCCGCTATGATTCCTCGCTCCATGCGGGTTGCCTCCTATTGGAGGGTCTCAACGATGTTTTTCCACTATGATTCCTCGCTCCATGCAGGATGCCTCCTATCAGAGAGATTCAGCGATGCTTTTCCTCTATGATTCCTCGCATCATACGGGATGCCTTCTATTAGAGAGATTCAGTGACGCTTTTCCGCTATGATTCCTCGCTCCATGCTGGATGGCTCCCATCTGAGAGATTCAACAATGTTTTTCCGTTACGATTCCTCGCGTCATGCATGATGCCTCATATCGGAGAGATTCAGCGATGTTTTTCCACTACAATTCTCTGCGTCATGCGGGATGCCTCCTATCGGAGAATTTCAGCGATGTTTTTTTTGCTACGATTCCTCGTGTCATGCGGGATGCCTCCACTTGGAGAGTTTATCTTCTATGATTCCTCGCTCTGCGAGGGACGACTACCCTAGGAGAGGCGTAATCCATCGCTTCGTGCAGGACGCTCCCTAGGAAAGAGTAACACGGATTACGACCGTTAGTAAGCCAACGATGATTATCTGTTGCCACCGTTGGCAAGCACAATCGCTGACTTCTAGCTGTATTTAACCGCTAAAGAGTTTGCCCTATTCCTCCAGAGAATCTCAAGGACTGAGAGAACTATAGGGCTGCCCGAAATTATACCTCATCGAGCACGTGTGGGATGCCTCGCCAAACATGTGCGAGAAGCACCAAGGTATTCTCTTGTCAAAAGCGCACAGGAGAATACCAAGATAGGTAGAACCGCTCAAGCTCGCATACGGTCAACACTCATCCGACCAACTGTTATGCCATAGCCGCCAGCTTTCAGCTTTTGTATGCTTTCAGCTTTCAGCTTAATATGCCTACACCATTAAGCATAATTGATACCCTCTTTGTGGGCCATGAGCCATAATGGGACCTGACCACGACATGCATTATGAAGCCCGACATGCAAGCTACGCGTCGATACTAAGAAGTCATCAAGAGCTTACTAGCAAGTCACTTTCCTAACCTCATCAACATGTGCTCATACAACATTTGAAGACTAGAATAAGACTCTTAGTCCCACATTGAAGAATATGTAAAGGGGGAACATCCTTCCTCTATAAAGGAGACTCCACCCCACTTATTTAGATATCATAACAAGTAGACAACACATCACTTGTAATAATTGTGAGGACCCATTCAAGGCTCCCACCACCTAGTTCATATTAAAGTGGATGTAGTCTTGCTCATCGATAGCAAAGTGAATCACTATAAACTTTGTATCTCGCTATTACTTGTTATTAATTATCAACGACATATTGTTAGTACATGAGATTATCCCAACGATAATTTTATGTGCAAACACTTTAGAAATTGTAGTATAGATTTTACCAATTAGAATTGGATGGATAAATACCCATAACCTGTATCTGAAAATTAACATTACCCAATGAATATTTTCCACGAATTTTAATGGGATAAGTATTTACCCACGGATTTTATCCACAGAAATGCCAACTTAAATTATGGATGGAAGATAGGAAGGCATAAGAAAATAAAAGCCATTAAGAAATGTGACTCATCACCCAATAATAATTGGTTGATGTCTAGCTGGAAATACGGCAATGAAAAAACAACACACATCATATATTAGTAGCCCCTCCCCCACCCACCTTTGCTTTGTCTAGTTCTGAATTGCATTTCCATCATTCCCCAACCGCCGACGTCTTTCTCTTCTGGACGACACAACGCAGCCCCCACCCTCCTCTCCTCCAATACAACCCCCTAAAACTTCTGAAAGCAAAGCTTACCAGTCAACCTGTCAAAGCCCAATTGGTCGTTTGTTTCTAAATTGTCTCCGAGTCTGCCGTAGCGGATTTTTGCTTTTATGTTTCTGAAAATAGAAGATACACAGAGAGAGGGCAAGGATATGGAGTGAGCAAGATTAAAGAAGACGTTGCCTTTTACGTCTCCTTTGCTTTCTTCTTTGCTTCTTCTTTGCAAAGAAGAGAAGCGACGGCAGGAAAGGACTTACCCATCTCGGCCGAGCTCAAGTTTCTACGTTTCTCTGAGAAAGTGTGAAGCTTTTTTGTTGGGTTTTGTTGTGAAGATGTTGGTGGCCAACAGTTTCGATCTTTGGAAGAAAGATGTGTTCTTTCCATCAGCTGAGGTGGTGCAAGAATCAGCTGATATGTATGTTTTTTTATTGGTTTTGATCATCTGGGTTGTTGCTGTTTTGATTAGTTTCTGTGTTTGTTTGGAGTTTGGAGATGGGTTGTGTTTGGTTCTGGCTTTATGGATTTTCTGAAGTGAACTTGATACTGCTCTTTTAGGACAAAGGGTTTTTTGTTATTTTTGTTTTTCTGTTTCTGATATTTTTACAATTGCATGGTTGTGCTGCTGATTTTGAGTATTATTTCATTGAGGGGATTGTAAGGTTCTGTAAATTAGTTTCCAAGTTCTTATAATGGCGCTGATGTTCTTTATGGTTCAACTTCTAGGCTCTATTATGCACTGTTTTGTCATGGTACTCTATAAGTGATAATCTTACAGTCGACACAGTTTTTTCCTTTGTTGCTGACATGAAATATTATTGATTTCCAGTATGGCTTTCATAAGCATGTGCTTTAGCTCATTAGTCCTTTGGTTTGGTTTGCTGAGACGAGAATTTCCACACCAGTGTGGATTTGACATAAAGAAAAAAAAGAACAAAAAAAGAACAAAAAAAGATTTTGACATTCATTTTGACTTAGTCGAAGTGCATTCATGATGTTGTATGACTTTGTGAGCCTTATCTGAGTTCTGCAAGCTATGGCGCTCTTGATTTCAATTTAAGATGCTGATTTACCACACTGTTTCCCACAAATAGGGAATGGGCATTGCAAAGTTTTCAACTTGAAAATTTGAATAACTATTTGATAATTGATAGGTTGTTTCATAAAATTGTCCCACGGATTTGGCATTAGTTTTATTTATCCACATTTGTGCAAATATCAAAGGGAGCCTACACTCATCTTCAATTGCTGGGGAGTATTAATCCAGTAACATTGCTACTGTTTATGCCCAATACAATTGAACTACATAGACTTGTTTAATTAGTTTTTTTTACAGAATGGAATCCACATATAGGACATGGGCTCGAAAGAGGAGAGAAAGTGTAGCGCCGGAAGATTTGGATGAACTATGTAGGGAGCTGCAAACAGCTTTAGGCACTGCCAAATGGCAGGTAAGCTCCATCTATCTGATTACCGTTATATTTCTTTTTCCCTCTTATTAATTTAGTGTTCTAAAGCTTTAGTACTGTTTAAGTAATCGGCACTGTTGGTTGCTAAGAATGTTGAGGAAGGCAATGATATAGCAATTTGAATCATATTTTCTATAGGTTTGATCTTTGGAAAGTCAGAGGCTCGTCTCTGCTTTACATTGTAGGATTTTTTCTGAGATAGGGATATAAAGTTTTCTTCAATATAACTTTCTCAAAAATGAAAAGAAAAAAGAAGTCTGTATTTGCATTAGAAAGCTCGTCACAGAAGTTTATGACTCAAAGTAGCTTAACTTAAAATTTAGATTAATGTATTGTAATTCGTTTCTTTCGCTATAAGTAATTATGTGTTGTTGATTTGTGAATGCCTTTTCAGTTGGAAGAGTTTGAGAAGGCTGTCAGGTTGAGCTATCGCCAATGTGGTGATGATCATACAACAGCTAGACATAGACAATTTTTTTCTGCCATTGAAAATCAGATATCCCATGTTGAAACAGCACTAAGGGCATCATTTAGTGCAGAAGGAAAGAAACAACTACGCTGGGTACAGCTAGATGAAGAAGAATGCAATGACTTAGCTGCATTTCTCTCTGGGACATCCCATTGTCTTCCGAGAACCAAAGATGCATATGTAGAACTTGGACCTTCTGTGGAAATCCCTGAGGAAAAGCCTACAAGAAGAAACGATCTGGACGTTAAATCTGATGCTGTCTGCAATTTGGACATTTCTGATGAAATCAAGGGCGTTACAGATACTATTGTTACTATGAAGGATCCAAATTTTGTGATGGACCTAAACGGAAAAGAAATGCCAGGATCAAGAGATGAAATAATTTATCAGTCTGATAGAACAACTAATACAAGGAAAACACGGAGCTCACCAAATTGTGAATTGAGGATTATCATACCTGATGAAGCTGAGCAGAGAACACAGCCAATGCCAAGCTTTGAGGACACACCCAAAGAAAAAGGGTTTAAACTTGTCTTTTGGAGAAGATGTGGAGAACTGCATCAAGCAAATGGTGCAGTTAATTTGTTCAACCGGGTCAGTGTTTGTCACTTATTTATGAAGACGATATACCTTTATTTTATGAGAAAAAAGTAACAAGCATGGGTTATTTTCATTTGCTCTTCTTTATGTCAGTTGATAACATGTCAGATAAGTTTCAAAGATAATTACTTGTTTCTTCTGCAGCTTTTTGGCAGGATTGGTGCATCTCAAAAGCAATCCCAAAGTCCACAGAAGCGATGGTGGCAAGGTCCATTACGATTGCAATATGGTCGTTCTGTTCAAGTAACCCTTGCTTTAATGCTCACTTTTTTCCTGCTTGGTAAGCTGTTAATTTGCTTGAAATGGAAGCATTGCAATACCTCACTGAATAAATCTTTCAATCCGAAGCGACATGGCACACTAATTGAAGTAGTGTATGATATTATCTATAAACTATCAGAAAACAAAACAAATCTCAATATGTTATTCATCACTTGTGCATAGAAAAGGATGCTAAGGACAGTCGTATCAAGCATAGATTAGCCGATGTGAAATTTATGCATGTTATCCCCCACCTAAAGAGGATTAAAAACAGTAATTTTTTTCCCTCATACCTCAGAAGTGCCAAGACTCTATTGCAATAAAACTATTTTTTGGAATATGATGCTTTCGTAATAACGTCATGCTGCTACAGTTCAATTTTCGTTCTGTGCAGTGTATTACCAGTTTGCCAATGCTAATTTATTGTAACATTACTCAACCATACTGGATATTGGCCTAGACATAATTAATGATTTATATCTACTACTGTGCTCATGGAGGGATCTCTCTTTGCAGTACCATTTATTTTATGTTCTATTCAAGTTGAGATAAAGCATACATAAAGGAAGTGATCAGGATCGAAACTGAAAGGTATTTCTAGTCAACTTGTTTAAAGTGTCATAAAAAGGAATTGGTTGGTCAACTTGGTTAATGTGGTCAGTCCTAGTCAAACTAGGAATGCTGAGGTCAACATGACTATTATTGTTCTTCATTGCTAAGCTACTTTTATTCTGCAGTGATTTATTGGACGAGGTAGCTTACGCGGTGATCTCGGTTTACCGAGACGGTTCTTAGAAGCTTGGAGCTTACGTAAGGAACGGCTATTCCAGGTATGAAAGCTAAATCCCCTTTGTTAGTGGTTTTGCCTATATATGAAAGTGCATGATTTTTGTATGCTCATGGTCGATGTCTCGGGAAAGTTTTCTTTATATTATGTGATGGAGGATTTATGATTGGACCAAGAAAACCCAATGCTAGACGTAAATGATTTTTATGTGATGACTCAGATCGAAAAATAGTACCGTTGTGTTGATTTCCGGTGTTTGGCCTGAGAGTGGCGAGACCTAGTATGTAGTACTCCCACGGTGTCGATGACTGTGAACCTCCAGATGGACAATGTCCTGTTTATTTTATTTTCCTACTTACGCCTGTCTCATTCAGAGTTAAGCGAGCCGTAAGTGTGGTGTGTACTACGAGTGATGTGTTGGACATTAGTTGTAAATGGACACTGTCGCTACTATTTGTTTTCAAATACATAGGTAGTTGTCCTTGGTTTGCTGTATAGACATACCTGGGATCGGCCATCTAGATCCGTGAAGCCCTGCAGGTTGTATTCATTCTTTGAGCGCTCTGGCCCTGTTTTAGCATACTGCACAGTTTTTCTCGAAATATATAAAATGATGATTTTGTGTGTCAAAGATTTTCTAAATGATTTTATTTAGAGCTCAAATCTATCTGTATATATATGGTTTTATGGATTTCAAACCTATCATTGGTAGGCCTATATGTGAGCATGCGTGGACGACACTCACCCCTACAACAGGTTGTTGACAGGTACCGTGTATTGTGATGGGATAGATAGAGAGAGCTGTGTGTGGAGCCTCATTTCCTACTCAGTGTGTCATCCAAACCATAGACACTTGACATACTTTGTCCTTCAAGTCATTTACCAGAGTATTTAACATAAACAGTAAATGTGTCTTTCTGATTTTTTAACCTTGTTGTATGTTTTTATTGTTGTCGCTAAAGTTTTTAATTGATCCTTTAATTTGTCCACCTTCCGCGAAATTAGAAAAAACTCTGATGAATGTTTTAAGAAACTATTGTGGTGCCACTCGAGTTTAAAGTTTAAGTTTATTTTACTTACTAAAAAAGCCTACGACTTTAGGTTAATAAGTTGTTGGCACGTCCTTCGGATGTGTTGTCTTCTTATTGGTTTAAAATCGTAGCCACTGTAATTTCTCCTCCCGTACCGCTACGTTGTCAGCACGTAGACAAGAGTGGAAGTACTCCATGAAGTCATAATATGTGGAGTCGTTGATGCATAAGTGAATAACGTGCACGACGTCAAGTAACTGCCGAGGCATCATTATAAAAAGGGGATACTGGTTTATGAGAGGTATGAGAAAAGGGGGCAGAAAAACACAAACACAAGAAAAGAGATCGACCCATTTCACAGTGTAAACAAAAGAAACTTTCATTCCCATTCCAGTCAAAATAGGTTGGCGAGAAGATTTTCTTTACGAACTTTTCCACACCAACAGTTGGCGTCGTCTGTGAGAAACCGATTTCCCAGAAATCAAAATCAACATGGTGGTAATGGAAGATCAAGAAAACAGACTATCCCACTAGACTGGATCGGGTAGATCCGAAGATGATCAAAACCGAGAGATGCAAGAGAAGCTGAGGAAGATGGAGGAGGAGATAGCCCAGTTACGAAGGGAAAAAGGGTTGCGTGAAGCTCGAAAGAAAAATCGCAAAGAAGGGGAAGAGCAATCCGATGATGACTTAAGTAGTGACAACCTAACAAAGACAAACGTGGAAAACTCAGCTCACGAGGGGGTGGCCATCCGGGACAGAAAATCGAAAAAAAAACGAATCGAAAACCAAACCAAAACCCGTTAAACGGGATTGAAAGAAAAAAACTAGACTGAACTGGATCTATACGGTTTGGTTTGAGGTTTGGGTCCTGTAGAAACCCAACTAGACCGAAAAATCGTTTATAAAAAATAAAAAAAATAAAAATAAAAACCAATATGGAGTAACAAGGAAATGGATTTTAAATATAGAAGTGTTTTGATTTTTTTATTTCAATTATACAAATTGGTTTCACTACTAGAATAAAGGAATTAGGCAACAAACTATTTTCGTCTTTTAAAACGAACCAAAAACAAATGATTATTTTCACCTAAAAATTTATAGTCATTGTTTGTCTCTTAAATGCTCATTTTCTACAAGCAAATGCATAACTTTATGAACCAACTCTACATAAGCAAAATTATCAAAAGTCTCGTGAAATAAGAAGTGTTCAGAATGGTGAAATACGTCTATAGTTCAAAAATCACATAACTCAGGTAACGTCTCGGTGCCAATAGTAGCGGTCAACCCTATTTACCGTTATTATTCCCTATGGGAAGTCCTATCGTCGGAAGGTAAATGTCCCAAATTTTTATATGGACGATTGTGTTTCATCTACTTGAGAGTTTTTTGTGTGGAAGGTTCGACCAAACTACGTCAAATAGAGTTAGATATGAGCGTTTCTGTGTGATAAGTGACGATGTATTAGGGTTGACTGTTTCGATCGAACCCTTGACGTTGTCAGATTCAGTTGAATTTTTTTACCATACTCATCTTTTATCATGATGATCATATCTAACAGTCGAATTTTTGTTTGTGAATTTTAGTCATCAGAATCACAATATGCATACTAATATTATATAACTTAAATCCTATTTACCGTTATTATTCCTTATAGAGAGCCCTATCGTCGGAAGGTAAATGTCTCAAAATTTTTAAATGGATGGCTGCGACTCATTTATGTGAAAGTTTTTCGTGTGGAAGGTTCGACAAAAGTACGTCATCTAGAGGTATATATGAGTATTTTCGTGTGAATTGACGATGTATTAGGGTTGACCGTTTCGATCGAGCCCTTAACGTTGTCAGATCCAGTTGATTTTTTTACCATAGAAATATTTCGTCATAGTGATCATATCTAACGGTCGAATTTTCGTTTGTGAATTTTAGTCATCGGAATCACAATATGCATATTAATGTTGTATAACTTGTTTATTAGGTTTTAAGCAAATGCATAACTTTGTGAACCAACTCAATATAAAAGAAAAATTATCAAAAATATCATGAAATAAGATGTGTTCAGAATGGTGAAATATGTCTATAGTTTAAAAATCACATAATTCGAGTAACGTCTCTGGTCTGATAGTTATGGTCAACCCTATTTACCGTTATTATTTTATATAGGGAGTCCTCTCATTGGAAGGTAAATGTCCCAAAATTTTTATATGAGAGGTTGCGTTTCATCTACGTGAGAGTTTGTTGTATGTAAGGTTGAACCAAATTACGTCATATAGAGGGACATATGAGCGTTTTCGTGTGATAAGTGACAATAGATTCGGTTTGACCGTTTCGATCGAGCCCTTAATGCTGTCAGATCTAATTGAATTTTTTACCATAAACATCTTTTGTCATAATGATCCTATATGACGGTCAAATTTTTATTTGTGAATTTTAGTCATCGAAATCACAGTGTGCCTACTAATGTTATATAACTTGTTTAGTAGGTTCTAAATAAATGTACAGCTTTGTGAACCATATCCATTTTTCACTATAATGATAATAATAAGAAAAATTATCAATTTTAAAATATAAAAAACCTAACCGTAGATGTGGTTTGCTTTGCAGTTTGGTTTTTAGAATAGTAAAAAATCGGACCGGACCGGACTGAAGTATAACATATTAACATTGGTTTGGTTTGCGGTTTAGGGTATAAATCGAACCGAAGTGGACCAGAGCCGGCCCTAACGATGACACTTCTGACCCAGGCAAGAAAAATTCAAAATCAGCTCAAGGCAGCTGTCACGCCCCAACCCAACCGGGGTTGGTTTGTGACTAAGTGGTGTAGCATAAAATTAAAAAAATAGACAAAAGAATGAAAATTTCAAGAAATGTTCCTCAAATAAGTAAATAAAAACATCACAACAACTATATTTGAGTAACAACCCAAGGAAAGAAAAATTGCACCATAAATCCAAGTGAGCTCCACGAAAGAAGTAGTTCATTATTATTAAGAAAAAACTTCCGTCCGATCTAGATCTGACTATGTTGAAAGAAGTGAGGAATGCAAGTCCAGGGGAGCTGGTTGCGGCTGCTGCGAGGATAGGGAAGTCCCCATTCGTCGAAGATATCATGAATGCAGAGAAGCCACATAAATTCGTGACGCCCATTTTCCAGCAATATGACCGGACAACGGATCCAGTAGACCACCCGCAGAAGTTTATGCAACAGATGACTACGGAGAAAAACGACGAGAGATTGTTCTACAAGTACTTTCCGTCACGCTTAACTGGCAAAGCAGGAATATGGTTTCACGATTTGAAGCTAGGGACCATTGGTACCTTCGACCAGCTGAGAGAATTATTCGTCTCACAGTACTTTAGCAACAGAACGCGAAAGAAGGACATGGCAGATGCATTGTTCACCGTGAAGAAAAGGGCGGGTGAGAAGTTGAAAGCATTCTACGCCCGTTTTTGAGCTGTGCAGATGCAGACCGAAGGGTGCACGTCAGATTGAGGATTCGCACACCACCAATCAATGTCACATCTTACGAATGTAAATTAAGGATCTGATAAGGAGAGGATAGCTCACACAATACACAGCACGAGGGAATGGTCAGACTTCAACGATGAATCAAAATCCACCAGCTAACCAGGCTTCCCAAAAGAATGGACCCATACGCGACATCTTAGCTATTCATGGAAGGCCAATATCCCCCGACGAAGATGAAGCAAGGCTGCGATCAGAGATGAGGCAGGCCGAGAAATAAGGAGGGTGTGTGACATTGAGAAGGAAGTTAACGAGAAAACACAAGCAGGACAAGAGCTAATTATTACCTTCTCAAAAAGTGACGTAGTTGGGGTGCAGTTCCCGCACAAAGACGCGCTGGTGGTTTCAGTTCAAGTTGCCAATTGCCTCATGAGGAGGGTAATGGTAAATGAAGGGAGCAGTTCAGAGGTCATGTTTCTCGATGCGTTCAAGCAACTCAAGCTTGACAACAACCACATCAAGCCAAGCAGAGCACCACTTATTGGGTTTGAAGGATCTGAGACATGGCCAATGGGGGAAATTACGTTGTTGGTGACAATCACAGATAGGATTGTGAAAGTAGACTTTGTGGTGGTCGACATACCATCGTCACATAACGCAATCCTCAGAAGAAACTAGATGCATAAAATGGAGGCAGAGGCGTCATCCAGGTACCAAGTAGTGAAGTTCCCATGCCGTGTTGAGGATAGCATAATTGTCGTTCAAGGAGATCAACTATTATCTAAAAACTTTATGCGATGGAGATTAAGAGAAAGAATTCTGTTCTACATGAGGAGCAAGGGACGCAAGCATAGCAATTAATGGAGGGCCTACCAGACCCAGAGAAGAGCGAGGGATGCTTAAGCACGTTAGAACCTCTCGATGAAGTGATCCTTGGTGAAGAAAGCGATAAAATAGTAATGGTAGGGACCCTCCAAAGTGAAGAAGAGAAGAAATTGTTAGTACACTTTTTGAAAAGCAACCAGGATGTATTCGCATGGACACATGAAGATATGCCAGGGATAGATCCAAGCATTGCTTGCCACAAACTAAACACGGATCCAGACTTTCCTCCGTATCAAGAGAAGCAACAAAGATGTGCCCCGAAAAGAAACAAAATCATCAGTGAGGAGATCGATCGTCTCCTGGATGCAGGATTTATCAGAGAGGTATGGTGACCCACTTGGATTTCCAATGTAGTTCTAGTACCAAAAAAGAAAAGAAAGTGGCGGGTTTGTGTGGACTTCACAAACTTAAATAAGGCATGCGCAAAAGATTGCTATCCTCTACCCAAGATAGATCAGATGGTGGATGCAACAGCGGGATACGAGAGACTGACATTCCTCGATACATATTCCGGCTATAACCAAATCCCTATAGCAGAATAAGATCACGAAAGACAGCCTTCATTTCAGAACATGGATTATACTATTACACGGTCATGCCTTTTGGGTTCAAAAATGCAGGTGCCTAGTCAACAGAATGTTCAAGGAGCAACTTGGGAAGACAATGGAGGTTTACATTGATGATATGGTGGTGAAAAGCAGGTGTAGGAAGGACCATATCCGCGACTTAACCAATACATTTGACATTCTTTTACGGCATGAAACTCAACCTAAAGAAATGCGTCTTGGGCGTCTCCACAGATGAATTCTTAGGGTTCATAGTAAGTCACAGGGGGATAGAGCCAAATCCAAAGAAGATCGAGGCAATACTAAGCACCGAGGAGCCGAAGATGAAAAGAGACATACAAGTTCTAACAGGGCGGGTTGCAGCCTTGAGCCGATTTATTTCAAGGCTAACAAACTATTGTAAACCATTTTTTCGAGCCATGCAAAGTAAGAACACCAACTTATGAGGGCAAGAGCAGTGTGAAGCCTTATTAGAACTAAAGAAGTATTTGACAAGTGGGGCATTTCTAGACATATGAAAAGAGGGGAAACATTGTTGCTGTATTTAGTAGTTTCAGAAGTTGCTGTAACTTCGGCCTTATGTCGAGAAGAAGCGGGCATGCAAGAACCAGTTTTCTTCACGAGTAAGAGTTTGATAGGTACAGAGACAAGGCACTCGCAAGTGGAGAAGATTAATTTGTCTCTAGTCACGACGAAAAGAAAGCTGCGCCATTATTTTTAAGGCCACGAAATTGTTGTACTCACCAGCCAACCGATACGAGCAATACTAGAAAAGCCAGACCTATCTGGTTGCATGACGAAGTGGGAGATTGAATTGACCGAGTTTGACATCAAGTACAAACCAAGGACATCGAAAAAGGGACAAGTCCTGGCGGATTTCCTAGTTCAGTGCCATGGGTTAGCCGAAGAGATGGAAGTGGAATCGGAACACCCGACATGGAAAATGTATGTGGATGGAGCTTCTAATGTGCACGGATCTGGAGCTGGAATACTGTTATGTAGCCCTGAAGGCTTTAAGATAGAGAATTCAATCCGACTTGAATACGAAACCTTGTGATTTACGCTTTTGTATTAGTCGGTAACCAGAGCTAGGATTCGCCCGCTCAGTGGCAGACGACAATCCAAGGGACGAAATCATAATCAAAACCATCGCCGAAGTTGGTCAAGCGATTAAAGATATTCAGAAGAATTTAAAAGATCATTCGAAAAGCATAGCTGACCAGTTTGAAACCTTCCGGTAGCAGACACAAGATTTTGTGAAAGAAGTTGTACACAATGCAATGGATGAGATTCAACAATTAATTATGCAGATGAATGTAAATCGAAGAGGAGATGCTCATCACGCCGAGGGAATTGCCCAAGGTAGTGGACCTCGCCGGGAACAGCGTTATCTAGAGAATGATGATCAACGCGCTATGAGATTTGTCCGTAGACGTGGCCATCAAGAAGAAGGTAGACGCATCAGAGGATTTGAGCATGACCAAACTTTGAGGATGCCGCAGAACGAGAACTTATGGAATTTGCCAACTTCAATGAGAGGGATCCTCCTTATCAAGGACGTCAAGGAGGCGAATTTTTTAATATAAAAGCCGATATCCCTATTTTTTCTAGAAATTTAAATGTTGATGAGTTCTTAGATTGGTTTATGAAAGTTGAAAGGTTCTTTGAGCTTATGGGAATCGCTGCAAACAAGTGTGTGAAGTATGCTGCCTATAAACTAAAAGGTATTGCTGGGCATTGGTAGCAGCAAATTAAAGAAGAAAGATTTGAGTCGGGCTTAGCTCCAATTGTAACATGGGATGTTATGAAGATGCTTCTGGAAGAAATATTTTTACCTGATGACTACGAGCAGACATTATTTGAGCAATACAAGGAGGTTTCTCAAGAAAACAGATCAGTCCAAGACTTCACAACCGATTTCTATCAGCTTGCAAAAGGCAACAAGTTGAAAGAGACTAAAGCTCATCAAGTTGCAAGATATGTATGGGGATTAAATCCTCAAATTCAGGAGAAGATTGGGTTGCTTACGTTTAAGGATGTTGGAGAAGCTCACAAGATGGCCTTGAGAGCTGAAAAGATTGCAAAGAGTACCTTAGAGGGTGGCAGCAAGGCAAGAGATCAGACCAGAAAGACTTCTCAAAGCAGTACGACTGCCCCAGATCCATACTCTAGACCACGTTTGGATGTATGCTTGAAGTGTAACAAACCAGGGCACATCTCAAGTCAATTTCCTAGGCGACAAACTGAAAAGGCTGAAAGGTCTGAAAAGCACTTTGTCAACTTTATAGAAGAAGAGGAGGAAGAAGTGGAGGAAGAAACGGAAGAATATTCAGGAGATGATAGAGAGTACAATTTAGTTACTCAGAGATTGTTGTGTTCAACAAAATAAGAAAACCAACGACATAGTATCTTTCAGAGTACCTGCACATCAAGGAAAAGCCTCTATCAATGATAATATACGGTGGTAGCTGCGAGAATTTTGTCTCCAAGAAGGTGGTGGATCATTTCAACCTTCTTACTGTGAAACACATAGCTCCGTATGCTACTGGATGGATTAAGAAAGGCCCAGAAGTTTGCATCACAGAAACTTGCAGAGTGCCAATTTCAATTGGAAAATTCTATCATGATGAAGTTGAATGTGATGTGGTAGACATGGACGCCAGCCATATACTTCTAGGAAGACCATGGCAGCACGATGTCAACACCAACTACAATGGCAAAGATAATACAATATCTTTCATGTGGAAAAAAACACCA
The DNA here is from genome assembly GCA_951800085.1 of Comarum palustre. Lineage (NCBI taxonomy): Eukaryota > Viridiplantae > Streptophyta > Magnoliopsida > Rosales > Rosaceae > Comarum > Comarum palustre. The sequence continues at coordinate 17,963,556 of OX637586.1, forward strand.
TATTATCTTGAAGCCTAAGACCAAGCCTACGCATTTGGTATCGTCAAGAGAGTCTAACTTTCTTATCATTGCTGAATCTGGTGAAAGGGTAGAGGATCTTGTGAAGGATGCAGAAGTTGTTTATCCTTTGGTGGTTGAAGAAGTAATGGTGGCTGAGAACAACAACGAGGTCAAGAAAATTCCAGAAAAAGTCCAGTAGTTACTACAAAATTTTGAAGAATTAGTGGTCGATGATCTCCCTAATCAACTGCCTCCTATGCGAGATATCCAACACCAAATTGATCTTGTCCCTGGAGCTAGTTTATCTAATCTCCCTCACAATCGGATGAGCCCTAAGGAGAACGAGATCCTAAAAGAGAAAATTGAAGAATTATTGCAAAAATGACACATTCGGGACAGTATGAGCCCTTGTGCACTACCTGTTTTATTAGTACCAAAGAAAGATAGGAGCTAGAGGATGTGCGTGGACAACCGTGCAATTAACAAAATTACTATCAAGTATAGGTTCATGATTCCTCGACTTGAGGATATGTTGGATGCCCTATGTGGTTTGGTAGTGTTTTCTAAAATTGATCTGAGGAGTGGATATCATCAAATTCGCATCAAACAAGTTGATGAATGGAAGACGACATTCAAAAGTAAGGATCGGCTCTTCGAATGGTTAGTCATGCCGTTTGGGATATCTAATGCACCTAGCACCTTCATGAGGACGATGACTCAAGTCTTGAAACCATTAATTGGGGTATTTGTGGTGGTGTACTTTGACGACATACTGGTCTACAGAAAGAGCAAAAGAGAACATTTGCAGCATCTGCGACAAGTTCTTGAAGTCCTCTAGGAAAATAAGTTGTGAATTTAAAGAAGTGCAGTTTCCTAACCAAGAAAATACTGTTTTTGGGTTATGTTGTCACTGCAGAAGGTATACATGTTGACCAAGACAAGGTCAAAGCAATTCAGAATTGGCCTACCCCTAAAACTGTTGGCGACGTACTTAGTTTTCATGGACCAGCAACTTTTTATCGCCGCTTTGTGCCAAATTTCAGTGTTATCACTGCACCAATAACCGAATGTCTGAAGAAAGACAGGTTTTAATGGGGTGAAGAGCAGTCAAAGAGCTTTGCTATGATTAAGTACAAGTTAAACTGATGCTTGGGCCAATAATATCAGTTTGCAACTGCTAGTGACACTTTCTCAAGAGGTTATTAGGTTTGAATTTCTGAAAGAACTTTATGAGGAGGATGAAGATTTCAAAGAAATTTGGGCCAAATGTATGAAGCAAGAACCCTGTAACGACTTCTTCATCAAAGAAGGGTATCTTTTCTAAGAAAACAGAATATGCATTCCAAGATCTTCACTTAGAGAATGCTGATTCGAGAATTACATGGAGGAGGCTTAAGTGGGCATCTAGGAAGGGATAAGACTATAGCCAGTTTAGAGGAAAGATATTATTGCCCTCAGCTGAAAAGAGAAGTGGGGAATATTGTCCGAAAGTGTTACATCTGCCAATCTTTAAAGGGAAGATCTGAAAATACAAGACTCTACATGCCTCTGCCAGTACCTAATGGACTTTGGGAAGACCTCACCATGGACTTCATATTAGGGTTACCTCGAACATTGCGGGGAGTTGACTCTATTTTTGTGGTGATGGACAGATTTTCTAAGATGGCGCACTTCATACCATGTAAGAAGACATCTGATGCTTCTCACATTGCAAGGTTCTTTAAAGAAGTGGTTCTGTTGCATAGAGTGCCTCAGTCTATTACTTCTGATCGAGACACCAAGTTTCTAAGCCACTTTTGGATTACTTTGTGGAAGATATTTGGAACTACGCTTAACCGAAGTAGTATCGCTTATCCTCAAACCGACGGCCAAACCAAAGTTACAAATAGAACATTGGGAAACATGATTCAGGGTACTTGTGGAGACAAGCCAAAACAATGGGATGTGTTTTGCCTCAGGTTGAGTTTGCCTATAATAGTTCGATTCACATCTCCATTGGAAGGACACCATTTTCAGTAGTTTAAGTATCACCTCCTAAGCATGTGGTTGACTTGGCTATTGTCCCGAAAGCTAAGGGTTTTAGTGAGGCAGCTGCATCAATGGCAAGGGAGATACAAGGAGTACAAGATGAGGTTAAGCAGAAACTGGAAGGTACTAACGCCAAGTACAAAGCTATTGCAGATTCTCATCGTCGTGAAATTTTTTTTCAAGAATGAGACACTGTGATGATTTTCTTAAGAAAAGAAAGGTTTCCCATCGGCACCTACAGCAAACTCAAGCCCATGAAGTATGGACCATACAAGATAATCCGACAGATCAATGACAATGCATATGTCATTGATCTGCCGGGTTCGATTGGAATATCTAAGACCTTCAACGTTAGTGACATACATGCCTACCAAGCTGATGATGATGAAGCTATCTATCTTGACATGAACTCGAGGTCGAGTTGTTCTAAAGTGGAGGAGACAGATATATAACAGCTTACACATATATTTGATACACAACTTGCTTGGAAGAAAAGAAACAAAGTTGAAGTAGCAGCTTTAAGTCTGCATGCATTTTACCTTTCAACATTAAGATTATTTACCTTATATGTTTTCATTAGGATTTAAGTTTTATTGATATTCCTAGTTCTAGTATGATTAGGTTTATTTCTATGCCTACATAAGGCTCTTGCAGATTATATTTTATTCAAGTAATCAATAAGAAAACCCTAAAATTAGAGTAGAAACTCTGTGTTAAGGCTTGTGCCTGTATTTTGCTAGTGGACTCTGGCTTTCCCTAAGGTTTCGACGATTGACAAAATCTTGTAATTTACGCTTCCGTATTAAGCGATGTTGGTTCTAGGATGACTGGGAGTTGAGGTTGACCTTTTCATCATATGGAAGGATGAACAATGAGACAAGAGGTGGTGATTAAAGGCGTTGACGACGAAGGGGAGATGGGGGTGGTACCTGTAACTCTAATGTGAATAAAGACGGTGACGGAGCCAGGAATTAGTCTTAAGGGGCATTTATATATTCAGTACCGATCATTACCTAAAAAAAACCTACCATTTCAACCGTATGACTAAATTATTACATATTATGTTCGATGTTGAAAACACAATAATATAATACTTACATAAAATTGATAAACAATAGCTACAATCAAATAAAAATAAATTCATTGAGTCGTAATTTTCAATTCTTTTAGGCGTAAACAACTTTATGGAAAATAAGTACTCAAGCCAAATCATCGAAATATAGCATACAAGAGGTAAGGAGAGACCAAAACATGGAAACACAAAAAAAATATTGATGATACATTTCGCAAAAGAAAATTGTATGCAACTCCTTGAGCAACTCTCCATTCCTATTTTTTCTCTCGAAGGGTCCTCCATTTGCATGTAGTTAATTGGACATTAAAACTCAAATTAGGTATGGATATGAAAAAAATTATTTTTATTTGATGTTTTGACCATTTTTGGCCTCGTTTGTAACAAAAAGTAAAATAAAATATATAACTATTTTTAGGTAAATCATATTTTAGATCAAATTAAGTAAGGGTTAGAGACTACATTTTTAAAAACTCATACATATTATAAGTTTTATACCGAGAGTCACAGATACACTGATAAATTAGATAGCCAATGAGGTCCACACGCCACCCAATCTTGAAATATGAACATAAACTGATGAGTGGTTGCCATAGGAAGGTACAAAACAAATTCATATTTAAAAGTGTGTGTTCAAAATCCCGAGAACATTTTTAGTCAAATACACATACTGATATCAAGTTACTGGTCATGTGGTTCATCAGTCAGACTTTACCAGTAATTTGGTATTTTCAAATGAAAACGGTTAGGAATCCATGGTTTATTGAAAGTAAAGACAGAAACTGAAAGTGATAAGCAATAAAGGAAACGCAGAGAGGCTGTAGAACTACCAGGTTTGCTCAGACGTGAGATACACGTGCGAGATGAAACAGTGACACTCGTCTGATTTTTAATGAATTGATTAAACAGACTCAAACGGACATGATCAATTCATTACAGATCGGACGACTGTTGCCGTCTCGTCCCGTTTCGTCCCGCATGCGTATCCCGTGCCTGAGCAGCCCTGATAGAACTACATCGTGTATTCTCAGTAAACAATAATGAACAGAGTATATCAGGTCATATATAGTATAGGGAATAAAATGAATGACAAATCTACCCTTATATGGTTAATGAAAACAACATAAGTATGATCATTGGGAGGTTTTACTATGCAATATAAAAAAATTATATAAAGGCCACTGAAAGTATTTGTAAGGTGATCCCATTTTTCATGATTAGTTGATTCTATTTACAGTTACTATGTTTTGTCATTCTCTTTTATCATTTTTTTATAACTCAGGGTTCAGGTTTCATGTCCCCTTAATGCAATTTTATTTTTTTAAATATGGAACTGGACGTGGGACTGGCCCTCCCAGCTTAACTTACTGGTTCCAAACCCCTAAAAAAATTGCTAAGGTGATCCCTGAAATAATATACTTCAAGATAGTAATGCATTTTTTTATAAGCAGTCTATTTCGACAGTGGAGAACTCGTCCTTATAGTTGGACACAGGAGAAGATGCGGGGTGAACCACAAATTTCACCATTCCCATTAGAGAAGAATGAATGATTGATAAGACATGTTTCCGAAAGCTATACCCTTTAGAAATTCTCCTTGGAGTATAAATAAACTATCCCTCAACTGAGCAGCCTCAAGATGGAAGGAAGACCAAATATAAAGGTATGAGTTTGTAATCATAAACCTCAACTGCCTAACAATCAGTAAAGTTGGACGTCTCAGACTGTTGATGACAAGAGGTCATAACTAAAATGACTATGAATGTTCTAAATTTTAGTTCTTAAATCTCACATATATCACATTGTTTAGGTACCAAAAGGTATCACATGTTTCTTGGAACATGAATGAACTGGTCTCTTACCACAATATTCCAAAAGGTATAAGGGCATGTTATAAACATTGAAATCATGTACGAAGTTTCATACAGCAAATATGATATAGGCACAATGATCTAAAAAACGCTAGGCGCTAGTCGGGCGGACAACCGTGTTAGTCAGGCGATTAACCGATTAATCGCTTTTAGACGGGGGATTAATCGGTTGTATGGCAAGGATTAATCGGTTTCAACCAAAACGGTGAAGCACCGTCTAGCGTCTACGCGGAGGATTAATCGGTCTAAGTAGGGATTTTTAGAACATTGTATAGGCAGGAGGAGCTTAGATCCCAAGCAACAACTCAGAAAATGAAGCACCTATAAAATTTCTATCTACTAGCATGAATGTTTCGATGTGTTAATCAATAGCGATGATAAGAAAACCAACAGATACATACAGCAAGAAAACCGGGTAAAGTGCAAGAGCTTTTCTCCTGGGGTTGACTGCTGAACTCATGAAAGGATATGCAGACCAAGAACTCCAAGCCAGTGTAATGCTTACTACAACAACCTTCAATATCACACTGTCCTTCACCATACAGATTAAAGCTCCAACGTCCAGAGGGAATAAGCAATAACCAAGAAGACTTAGGCTCTGAAAGAAAATTATGTGTCCGCCCTGTAACAAGACACTTTGTTAGGCTTCATATTTTGTTGGAAAACAAAATCATATTAAAATATTAAGCATACAATAAAAAACCAGCTCTTCACATCCATGTGTTCCCACAAAACCAAATTTGTTTACGGAATCGTTTTCACAAAATGATGAGTGCTTTCTAACAAAATCTGCATGTAGCCTATTACATCGCTTTGTTATAAAAAGATCAGGACATAAATTGTTTCTATCATAGTTTATGAACCACATGAATATACCAGTACTGAAAGCACTCACAAAGAACACATCTACCTATCTTGTGATCCACCTATATTACGTACCTACACCAAAAACTCCAACACTAACAAGATCCTATAACATCATTTCTAATACAAGAAAATAAAACCATGATTCACAATTTGACAAGCCGAGTGGTGGTTACACTCATAAATCAGCTCTCCGGTCATACATACAAAGAAGCATTCTCAAATTCTACGAATCTCCTAGCGGCATTAACATCTCAAAATAAAAGTAATGAGAGAAAGGCGTCATTACCAGCAGGAGTACATTCAATGTCAAAATCACAGCACCAGCAGCAAGCACAGCAAACGCAACCGCGAAAACTTCAGACTGCCAAAACAAAATCAATTCAATTTCTCAATCTAATCAAAACATAAAAAGTCCAAAGACGAAAAAGGAATGCATAATACCTTCTTGACAGAGGCAGACCAGGATAGAGTGAGTCCCAAGAACACAATGAAGAAGAAAGGCCCCCACAGATCCCAATCCCTAAGAGCCTTCCCGGGGTCCTCACGGTAAGGATTAGGAAACACGACGAGCTTGAGATTGCTGACGATCCTGGACAGGTCACGCTTGATGGTGTCCCAAACGGGCTCGGTCAAGGTGTTGGGTGGGGACCCGAACCCGGAAGGGGCGCCGTTGGAGGGGACAGGAGGAGGGGCAGGGGCAGATGGCGGCTTGGGATTGGGCCTGGAGGGAGGGGGGAGGTTTGAATTGATGAAGGGGGAGGGGGAGACGGGGATGGAGGCGCGGGAGGGGCTGGGAGGCTTGGCGGGGAGGACGGATTGGAAGCCAGCGTTGATTAGGTTTTCGATCTCGTCGATATCGGACTGGGAGGAGGGGTGGAGGGGGACGGTGTCGCTTTGGGAGTGCGAGTGCGACATTTTTGGCCGGGGAATTGGATCTGATGTGTGCAGAAGATGGAAGAAGAAGAAGAAGAAGAAGAAGAAGAAGAAGAAGAAGGGGTTTTAGATCTAAGCTAGGTGCCTCTGCAGAGGTTGACGGTGAAATTAGACGTGCGCAAATATGCATTTTCTAGTAAGTTAGATGCAAGACCAGAATTAAAATTGAAAAAATATATTTTAAAATATTTTGTTATGTGTGTCCTCATTTTATACAATTAGGAAAAAATCTATATTTTGTATAGAGATAGAGATAGATTTACTAATTATTTAAAGATATATTATATGTAATCCGCTATAAATAGATGGTCTATCTATGAATAAAGTACATCTCTTTCACCATTCTCTTTGTTATATCTTCTCTCTCTACCATATTTACTTCTTCACGTTATCAACAGCTCTTAAGTTGATAGCCATCATCTCATCAAATTTTCCCTAACCGATATTTATCCAAAAATGCCAGTCACCCCTCGGCTCCGTCTCCGTCCGACCACCGTTGTTCAACCTTTTTTTTTCGTCCGTCGTCCAACTTCCTCCAATCGTTAGTCCTCGGCTATCGTCCACTCATATTCGGCCGTCAATTTACTTGGCCTCCTTCGGCTTAATTTTTCAATTTTTCTTTCATATTTTGAAGTTTTGAAAGTTTTTATGAATTATATCTATGGTGGAATATGATTAACCATATGTTTTGTTTTTCATGTTCTTACCGCTCATAAATCAAAATGGAATTGGAATCACGTGAGCAACTTCACCTCACACGCGTGGCATTAAGCATGGATATTGCAAAGCAGCTTTTATAAACGCAGTCTATTTGGCAAACTAGCAAGTAAGCTTTTATATACAAGTTATTTCACAATTCAAAAAACTTGGGGAAAAAAATCTCTTTCCCCTTCCTTATTTGGTTTTGTGTACTTTGCAGGATTTTTAAAATCCCTAAATCGGGGTCACCTTTTTAGGTTTGCCTCAAAACACGATTTTTGAGAAGCTCGGATCCCTTAATTTTGAACCTTGAGAAAGAGACAAACCTTATAAAGCATCATATTAGTCACCATAATCGGTCTTGAAACTAAACATACGGCTTGGTTTTGTATGCAAGAGCAATGTAACATTCTGCTCACATGAATTTGACTTAGATGTGGAACCTTTCATTATAAAGGACTTCACCACAAATATTGACCCTGAGGCTATTAAGCCTAGATGCCGAGATTTATAATCTCTTACGCACAAATTTTTGACTCGCGCTATATCGACAAATGCCCTTAATGGAAATATGTGTAAAAAGTAATGACCACAAAGTACTGTTGATGCACTTACGGAGCGTTTCTTGAAACTTACATATAGCTCTAATCTACTCGTTGAGTTCTTAGTCAAGTGGATTGTTCACCACTTATTTTGACAACATATCGTCGATAATATTTCATGGCATTCTGTTCCACAAATCTTTGGTGGAATGATTATAATATACATTAATGAGATAAACGTATTAGCCTGCACAAATAAGATTTTCTCCTAGTGCTGTGAAGACAATGTGGGTCATGACAATGGCAAAAGAAGTCGCGCTAATGTCTAGAAAAGAGGGAGAGGGGCCTCCGGCTCTTAGTGACTGCGCTCCCAGTCTAGACACCAAACTGTCAAATCCAGTCTCGTTAGCTCATGACAATGTAACCGTTGTTGATCAATCATTCACCGGTTCAAGATGTCAAGCTAATTCCACAATCGTGACAGCATACAAAAATGTACAAAAGTATCATTGGATATCAATTGTACGGATTGAGATTGCTCTCTCCTTTCCAAGCTATGTAATACGACATTATATGAATGTCATGATTAGTGTTTACTTTTTCAAAGTTTCTAGATATCGATGTATAGCGCTTAATGAATGTAATTTCGTTCACGAAATTGTTCCTTTGTCTCCATGGTTTATATTAATTTACAACAAAGATGTATGATTTACATCGTCCTTAGACTATGGCACGATTTGTAATCCAATAGAGTTGATTATGCCGAATTCCGTTTCTTCGAAAGAAAGGAGACACGCGGCTATGCATCCTTAATGAGAATAATGACGTGTTTTCTGGTAAAGACTTCTATATATAGCGGATTTACCATCATCAAATTATAAGTAGGCTCATCCGAGCTCAATGTAATGTCTAAGATCGTACGAAATAAAGGAGATAGTGGTTTTAAGTGTGCCTCACACTACCCACCCTCCACGTATATGACTGGTCATATTGACTCGGAGCTACCGAACGACTTTGATTTTGGTTCCTCCTATGCTATTTAACCAATTATCGCCTTTTATAAGACATTGAAGACTATCTCAGACTCATCAAAGATGAGCAGACACGTCCCTCGGCTAAGGCTTAAAGCCTCCACGCCAGTTTGCAAGCTTAGAATACTTTGCATGTGTCAAATCTGCAAAATAGCAAATCTGTCCCTCCCTGGACAGCAACTTCGAACGAGCATTGTGAACTGCTACTGTTGAACTAGAACGCCTATTTTATAAAAATGGAAAGCTCTATGAGTCAATTTTTCAAAACAGTTGGCCGTTTGTTCATACCTATTTTAACGAAGAAGTTATGGTTGTTTTACTGCGGAAAGATCATTTTGGCGGAAGTTTTTATGCACTTTCGGGATTGTTTCCTTTTGTAGCACCTTTTCAATCCTTCTAAATGGTTCAAAATCGAACTATTTACTCATATATCTACCTCTTATTTGTAGATAAGTCTTATGGAGACATTGAGTGCCTTGCAGATAGTGGCATTATCCATAATAGTCTAAGGAACTGACAACTATCTTTGAATTTCGTGCTATGTAAATCATTTGTGACCATGATACACGTCACATATGCACTCTAATTGAGAAGCAACCGAACCATGTTGAGTTTCAGGAACAGTTATGCTACTAGTTAAAAATGACCAAGAGTTCTTTTGTATATAACTTCTCATGAATGCAGACTGAAGTGCATCTTGAAGATGTTCATGAGTCAATCTAGTGTAGTGTGTCACTAGGATTCAAATATCGAATCCTATGTTGTCACTAATTATACTTGATTTTGGGACACTGATTCATATAGTCTTTGGTTTGACCGATTCGGACACCATAAAAAAGATATAATGATCCAAATTTTGAGAAATTCTCATGGACATCACTTCAAGTGAATAAGGTGCATTAAACCTTCCCTTGATATTTCACTGCCCCTGCAAAGCTTATCACTCGTTTTAATAGTCTATTTTTTAGCTAAAAAGGAACGAGATCCTCTAACGCTAAATGACACAAAAGAAAATACTTTATTTGTACATCAAATTATGTAGATTGATACAACCAACTTGTGGACACCTTTTATGCTTTAGGGTGATTGGTTGAAGGGTAAACACACCAGTTATCTGTTACTCTATTATCTACTTATGCTGCTTAAACTTCTATGGGCTCACTACCCATTCTTTTAAAAAGTTTTATCGAGATAAGTTGAAGCGTTTCGTATCCTATGTTCACAATCAATATGGTCTCGTCGAGCCTACAACTTTAGCTTGTTGCTTAAAGTTTTGTGATGCGTACTAATCTTTAAACATGAGGTTATGCAATTTTGCATGCAGTTTTATTATTCGTCTATGACCCACCATCATTGAATACTTTTGCACTATAGCTCGTGACTATATGCGAGGATTGAAATGGAATTGCAACCCTTGAGCTCGGTCTGATTGAAATAGATCTCCAATCCTGAGATAGGCCAGATATTGTATCTAGATGTCAAATCGCACTGCCACTGCGCTCAATGATGGGTCTTTTGAGATGAATAAGTATTTTGGATAGATATGAACATCCACCTACAATCCGCTTATGTATAAGCCTTGACAGACGATCTCTTAAACTGCTAAATTGTGGATTGTTACTTTGGTGAGACAATATTCCCGCCGTTAGGGGGAGATAAGAACACAACTGTTCAAGTGGAACGAAGTGAATGTCGTAGTTTGTCCCCACTAGGTCTCATCTTGATCCCCAAATATCTAAGTGACAAGATCACATGCTGTAAATATGTCTGTAAGGATTGATGCCCTATCAAGAGAACATAGCGCGACCAAAAGAAGTTGGTATTAGCGTCATCACCATGAGTGGTGATATGGTGACGCCATGTAGTGGCAAAACTGGTATCACAAGGCCGTGTGGCTCCTTAAAGGATAGGAAGGCCTTTATGTTTGATATGTACTCGCACTAGGAAAAAACGAGTTTTGGCACAACCTGATTCATTGATCAGTGATACTCAAATCCATTTCATGAAGTCCGAATTGTGATTATCATTGGGGAGCACCTTAATGTCAAATCCAAGGACATGAATAGAGATCTCTACAAATACACTAGTGTACATGAGGACGTGGAATAATGAGTTTACTATCTAACCACACTTCGTTGATAAATCGACGTAGTAGATTGGCCTATGGAAAGATGCAATCCAGTATTAACAAAGAGATAGGTCCTTGGGCAGGTGATGCTGTCACCACAAGCTAAACCCTATCAACTATGTCTTTGTTAGATAACGTAGTGAAACAAAGAGTTTAAACTCATCTTATGGTGTAAGATTTGTCACTAACACGCACTAGAATTGACTACGATGAGATATGCTCTCGTAATGGATGACATTGAACTCCACTACTTTTTCAGTTTGGTAGTTTTTGAATAACTGAACATGCAGCTTATGAACGTGGTTGAGTTACATCTCTATGGGATCAGAGATATACATAAAGATCCTGGACGGACTTCATTCACCCAAATCAAGTTGCTCTAGACCACAAGAGCATGTGTGTACAAGCATTGTCCTAAACGCACACTAAGTAATTACTTGATTGGAAGGGATATGATGAATTGTGCCCTTGCGTGTTTATTCCAGATTTACATGGACTCTTGATAGATCAAGAGATGCCAATGTGTATCAAACATCCGAAGTTAGAATGAAAAAGATCCTGGGAAAGACACGGTCTCATAATGAACTCTATGATTGTGTTGATGGTGATGATCTCATCTATCGGCTTAGGCACTCTAAATGTGAGGCCTACATATGCTCCTATGATTAGTCAAACTCTAAATAGAGATCCATTGTTTTGTCTAAAGAACGACTGAGATATATTTAGAGATAAAACTCACATCCAAGTACGCTAAGACGCATCCATGTACTTAATATGATACGAAAGACATTACCTCTCATTCTCTATGAAAAATTATAAAGCTAAGTGTAGCTCTGCGCTAATGCAACGCCATTGAAATGGCATAGGGACATCCTTTCGGTATAAAGGATTCGAGCAATTTCATCCCCACATAAGAAAGACACATCAAAAGTGAAATCATAATCTGCCAAACTATGAAATTGGTACCATTAGAAAGGTCTATGTATGTACTTTCCACAGACACCAACCATTACATCACAGCTATCATATTGAGTGAGTTATGACTATTCTCGTAAAGTATGACGGATCTGTCCGAGAGTCTGATTTTGCAAATAACAGCCAACTTCAACGGAGCTTTATGAATATCTCCGAATGAACTAGAATGTGTATAATATACGGTTGGAAAGCTACATGAGTCTAATTTTCAAAACCGTTTACGGTTCATTCATATGTATTTTATAGAGAAAGTTACAGCTGTTCTAATACCCAAAGGTCGTGTTGCGCGAGAATCTGTCTTTAAACGCTAACTTATGATTTGAGTTCTCAAACAGCCATCTCCTTAAGATCTAAGTGTAAGAGATCATATATGAGGACAATTCGGTATGATCTAGTTAATCATTGACCGATGCCACATTTGAAGACTTGTTAAAATGCATTGATATGCTAAATAATTTTAACTCCTGTGAATGATCTAAGGATCAAGGGAGATGCAGACTTCAGGGGGAGTGTACCACATACATATCGCTATCAAATGTGAAAGGTGCGGTTGTGCTCTTTTTCCCTTAGACCAATACTTTTGTCCACACAGGGTTTTTGCTTGGCATGGTTTTTAACGAGACAACATTGGATGCACCGCTTGTCTCTTGTAGAGATTATTGATCAACATGAAGTTGTTCATGGGTCGTGTTCTGAATGAAGTAGTTGATGCATTGCACTCTTTTTCTCCTATGATCAAGGCTCAGTTTCTTCTACATAGATTCTGTTACCTGACGAGGTATTTAACGAGGCAACGTCTGAAGCATCACCAGCATAACGACGCGCGACACAAGGGGGAGTGTTCTATAATATTCTGTTATGTATGCTTTGGCCTTATGCAATTAGGATAAGAAATCCATATTACGTATATAGATAGGTTTACTAATTATTTAAGGATATATCCTATGTAATCCTCTATAAATAGAGGTACCTATCTATGAATAAAGTACACCTCTTTCACGATTTTCTTTGATATCTCTTCTCTCTCTACCCTATTTACTTATTCAATATATGTATAATTTGTTACATTTTAGTAAAAAATATTTATAAAAATTCGGTCAAAAAATATTGATTGGATAAATTTAAAAATACTGTCTGTAAGTGTTTAAAACGGGATGCAAAAAAGAATATGTACGTAAAAATTCAGGTAAATTTTTAAACTAATTTGATATATCACTATCAGAGAGACTTTTACACCTTTGAACTTTTAATTAATTAAAAAAACAAAAAACTCTTTATTAATTGAGGCTATAGTAAAGCACAAATGTTTATGGAATAATGCGAATAAATAAATATTTTATTTAATTTTTAATTTAAAAAAATTCATTTTTCAAGTATAAAATACGTGTACACGAATAATACATGTATTATATGTTTGGGGTCAAAAAAGCATTCTTTCGTATATTTAAAAATATGAGAAACATGTATTTTTTTTTTTAAAAAAAATGTACGTACGCGTATAATACGCAAATTAACTAACTAGGATGCATATATATATATATACCTTTCTCTATATTTCTTTTTTTCTTTTTTCCTCTAATTCTTTCTCTTTGCTTATGCAGTAATGCGTGTAAATCAGTAAATGTGTCACTGGTTCCTTTGTAGTCTTTTTCGAAATCACATGATTTCCACGATTTCTTTAAGAGTGTGTTTGGATGAGAGAAAAAACGATAGAATTTAATTGAAAGTGAGGATTTCATAATTCCCACAAACTAATTCTCTCGTTTGGCATTATAAAATACTAGCCTCTTAACATATGCTTCGCACGGGAGGGGATCTATTAAGGAATAGTTGAAGACTTTCTTCTTAATGGTTTATTACACCCACTTTTCAATCACTTTTTTTTTTCATCTCAACCGTTCAGTTTATAGGTCTATATAAGTAGATCACTTATACAAATTTTCAGTCAAATTGGTGATCGTGTGATCGTTAAGACATCGAAATAGATCAAATCAATGGATGGTCCAAATATGTCAAACAAGAACCGTTCAAATTTATAATCAGTGAATCACATTTTATGAATGTCTTAACAATTTTCAATTTGTATGAAAATTTATAAAGATGATCTACTCATATATATCTACAAACTAAACGGTCGAGATGTGAATATGCGATCAAAAATATAATGAAACGAAAACGTCTTCAGCAAATAGAACCCCTCCTTGCTTCGCACAAATCAATTTGTTTTTTAGAGAAAATTTGTAGTTGGACAAATTAGCAAATAGATATTTAATGGGGCAAATATGTAAAATGAAAATAGATACATCATATTTACTTTTTAACCATCTCTAATATTTTCATGTTTTCAAGCATTTACAACATCATGGGTAAATTTGAAAGTTCAAATTTTGTGTGAAGCTTTGACGCCAAAACTTGGCTTCCCATTATAGGAGTTTAGATGAAATCTTAAATTTCTCTGGAAAAGAAAACGAAGGAATTCGTAGTTTAAATTACCGAGTTGAATTTCCACCAAAATAGGTGTCTTTTTGGAATTCATGCCGAAGTCTGCTCTTATCTCTTTATTAGTTTCCAAAACATTTAAATTTTTATTTTATCCAAAATTTTAACACATCAGAAATTCTGGATGGATACAACCAAACAATAGAATTTAGAATTAACATAATTTCAATTGATGGAAATCTAAATTTCCTCATTCCAGAATTTCTCAGGAATTTAGAAAATATTTTCTTAACTACGGACCAATTTGTGCCAAGAGATTATAACAAGACATTTTTTTCTGGCCACCAAGAATAGATTGAGATTTAATTTTAGATGTAATCAGCTTTTGTGAAATTTCACACCTAAGCCCTTATCAACTCAACCATATGTGGTATGTATAAGTATTCTGTTCATATGTTTAAGTATATTGTATATTATTATGTTAAGGCCTCTTATAACGACTCAAACCTAATAGTTACTTCTTTATTGGGTCGTAAATGTTATAGAGGACTTTTAACAGTGTTCACAAGTATTATAAGTTATCGCTCATGTTTATTTTTGACTTTTTCTAGAATCGGTAAATAGTGGATTTAATGTCCTGAAGTCGTACTACGCGATAATGCCATCTCGCCGGTATGTCCAGATTATTTTCCGAAGCAACGAGCTATTTTCTGTGAATTTATGAAGATTGTGGTAGTTTTAAATTACTGCTTGTTTTACCGTAGGAGGCCCTAAACGATGACTTTCGTTAAATCAATATTTTGGGAAAGTTTTCTTCAGGAAAGTAATAGAGGACGCTAATACGAACTCGTGGACATGTCATGCGTTTTAATCGGAGTACGTATGTGGAAGTTATTAGTAAAAATATGAAGTTACAGTGTGGTAAAATGGTAGAAAATCAAAAT
The DNA here is from genome assembly GCA_951800085.1 of Comarum palustre. Classification (NCBI taxonomy): domain Eukaryota; kingdom Viridiplantae; phylum Streptophyta; class Magnoliopsida; order Rosales; family Rosaceae; genus Comarum; species Comarum palustre. The sequence goes on from OX637586.1 coordinate 17,979,084, forward strand.
ATCTGAAGGTTCATCGTAAAAATTCTATAAATATGAAAACTTACTGAGGTTAAACAGTAAGAAGTGAAATGGAGGAAAAGTTACTGTGTAGCCCTAAGATGGCGGTTTAGTCGCCAGAGCTTTCGCGCGGCCTAGCGCCGCGGGCAGACCACCACAGGTGGTGGGGTGGGTATCAAATTGAAACTTGAACCTAGACCTCCATTTCTGGGTAGGTGACGGCCTCCCTAGTGCCGCTGTTGGCGAGAAATCATGACGCGAAGGCTGACGACACAGTGTCGTGTTCTTCACTAGAATTCTCCCTTCTTAGACCACCAATCCAGGTGATTTAGGTATGGTTTTGCTCGCCTTACTGAGTACAACAATCCTCTATAACCTTATAGCTTGATTCCTTATGTGTGAGTCAAATTTGAGATTTGAAATTTTTAAGGTTTTCAGTCCCAAATTGGGTTTTACAGTTCATGGTTAATTTAGACCGTTTAGAGGCTTAATTGAGCTTAGGGTTGAACTTGAATGATGTTTGGAATGATGAGAGTTTCAGTATGTGAAAATTTGGAAGAAATCTGGGTTGGCCGGGCTCCGGTGGCCTACCGGCCAACGACGGCAGCGACGCTGGTTGCGGAGCTGCCCCTTTTTGACCCGTTTTTGATGCTCAATAAATTGGTAAAAATGAGAGAAGCCTAATGGTGAAATTTCGTAATCTTTGGAGTATTGTTGGTTAGGTTTCAGATTTTTTCAAAGATTAAGGATATTACCGGTTAGACAGTTGTTGGAATGTTTATGATAACCGGGTATATGATCATTACTGTTAGACAATTGTTAGAATGTTTATGCATTGAAGTGGATATTGGAGTGTATGTATGTATTAGGTTTGGATTTAGTTGAAAGGGGTGCCCATAGTATATCTAATGGGCATCCATACTAAATCTGGTTAGATGGTTTAGTAAAGTTAAATTACGAGTGGCTTGATTACTCTCAGAGGGTACATAGGCAGCTTGATAGATTGTGCGGGTGCAGTCAAAAATATTATAAATAATATAAAGAATCAGGTTGTGATGGTTGGAAGTAATTAGAGGGTTATCCATCTTGATAGAGGTTGAGGTAACATCTCTATTAAGATAGATCCTGTAAGATTTATGTCGGGTTAAAAGAAGATTAATCCGAGATGGGTCTTAACATCTCGTGGAGATAAGAGGTCTTTTGTTTGTCATGCATACGTCTGAGCAATTTTTCCTTTATAAATCCTTCATTCTTTTCCATTGAGAAATTCATAACGTTTGAATTTCAAACGCTAAACGAGGTCATTCATAAACTATAAATTTCTCACTTTATAAATTCCCCCAATTTTTCCTTCATCCCAACAAGCTCTTATAGTTTTTTTTTAAATTATAATGTGACTAAACATGAAAAAGATTAATGTTCTGTAATTATTCTGATTTAAATGATAATGAAATAGTCTCATATTCGTATGGAGACTGCAGGTTCCCTCCCAAGGCGACACTGGGAACGGAAACAAAACAAAACAAAAGGAAAACAAAACCATATAATTCAGAGTAAAATACACCAGTTAGCAGATTAACCGTTGTGAAAATTCAAAGACAATAAAATAAATATAAGATTTTCCAAAATTGGGTCCAATTCTCCTAATAATGCTGTAGAAACCATACTCCTCGACTTTGGGGTGGGGGGGGCAAGATCACACATCAATTGCAGAACATTATCAAGCATGTGATTGCAACATATCAAGGCTTGAGCGCAAGGGCAAGACCGAACTTTGGGGCCGCACTACTTGCCTTTGAGTCATACTCTCCCGAAAAAGTAATTAGTGACTTCGGTCTCCATTCACGCTGCCATAGTAAGGCAGCTTTCCCACTGCCGGAGAAGCGTGTTTTCACCACAGTATGTGGATCAATTGAATGGGCACTTCCCAAGGTAAAGCTATTCTCCAATGTAGAAAATCTATGGGCAAGTTCAGCAGCTACTGTAGTGCCACTAGAAGATTTAACATCATGAATGTACGTTGCCTTCAAAGTCTGTCCTTTGTCCGTCCTGCATCAATGCAAAAGGAAATCAACACAATGAGAAAATTAAAGGGCGCAGTCAAGAAGTTAGTCAAAATATGGATGCCGCCCACATAATCCTTGAACTTTGAGATTTTTAAATTGTAGAACATAAAATGTATGATTCCTAAAACCATGCATCATTTGGAGTCCAATAACTCAATCAATTACTGTGCACTGCACATAAATCAAAACTAAATGAAGACTACAAAAAAGGCAGACTTGGTTATCTACTCCTAACCATGAACTTCACATTGACCTGCAAAGCCCCGGGCACTATCCTTTTCTTTCTATCATTTTGCCTGAGGCATTTCGGGAAAACAAATACACCAGCTTTGGTACAGACAAAAGAAGCTTCGGTCCCCACACTACCAGCTTAAAGGCTAGTGGTCTCCTTCAATTGAAGTGGAAATCAAACAGTCAACCTGATCTAGGAGGGACTGTATGGCTATTGTATTCTTGTAAGAGAAAAAAGAAAAAGGGAAAGCAAGAAACAAGAGGTTTCACCGGCACATACAGCAGAAGGGCAGCCGAGAAATCTGGTTTGTTGAAGCTGATCCCAGCATTGTATTTGGTCAATAAAGAAGAGGCTGTGTCAAATCCAATTTCACCGCCCAAACTAAGATCCTTACTTCCAATTGTTGCTGATAGCTCTAAAAGAGGGGCCGGGTTAAGGCCTATGCTGGAATCGATAGCTGCATGAGGATGAAGGTACTGCACATCCAGCTGCAATCACATAAAGAAACAGATTCAAGACCTCTACCAGAAAGAATCAGTTTGACAAAAATATTCACATTTAACCATCAGTAACATGTGACCAAAAGCTAAGCTTTATAGTAAAAGAGTAAATTCTAAGGGAGAAATTATTTCATTATTGTAGGCATGAGGATACATTAAAAATGAATTCTAAATTTACTACAGGCACTGCTCGTTTCACTGCAATATGTTAAAGAATTGCGTGATACATGGTGATATTTGCTTTATGAAGACAGCTAAGGGAGCCAACGTTTTTCAGATGAAGTCTGACATTGTCTATCGAGTTGACAACATTAACATTCTAATCCTGGACCAAAACCCATGCTTTAAAAAATTACTTTTCACAATCAAATCCACTTCTCGAAGCTTTGAAATTACAAGCAACATTTGGGTAGAATCGGTAAACTGTACAGACATAATGAAAACACATTTCCAAATGACTAGAAAAATCAGTAAATTTACATTTTTTCTTTCAACATTCTCATCCCATAAGTGGAGTTATCTTCCTACAGAACACAAATCCAATGACTGTTCCATGAATTCAAAAGATTAAAGTAAAACCAGGTATCAAACTGCAAAAACAATACATAATCCAAACAAATAAAACTACAAACATTGTGACAATATCCCTGCAGACCATCTTACTAACATGTGCAGAGGAAACCACATATCAAACAACTCTAATTGCAGGAAACATTATTGACAACATTCCAGGGAAACAAATAAAAAAGATGCACAAAAACCAATTATTAAAACCACATATATTGGAAGACTGTGATTCTTTCTTTTCTATGGTTTCTATGAGCTACATTTACTGACCTTGCCAGATTTGTGATCGGGAATTTTGAAGCTACATGCTATTTTGGTATTTGGCAAGATATCAGTCCGAGTCACTTTGGTAGTCACCTGCAAATAAATAAATCTATATATAAGACACACTTATGAGGAAGAAATAGAGAAATCTGGCAAGCATGGAAAATTTGATCACTGAAACAAAATAATTACATTAGAATATGTATCAACTTTAACATCCACAGTGGTGTTTCCACTCTTGTACAGGGTACTTATATCACCAACAAAAATCTGGTCTTTCTTCAAGCCATTAGCTGTAAGTCCCTGAAATATAAAAGATTACAAGAATGATTAGACATCACAATGAAGTTGTAATGGAAGAAAGGGAAAAACACACTGTTTTCAATACGCAAAAATAGCATATGGCAGAATATCAAGGTGGAGAAACGAAATGAAAACAACAGTTAAAATGCTATGTCATCACAAGGAAGCACTGGCACATAAACCCAGAAGGTAAAAAGTTTTATTCTTCTGTCAACTGAAGCTGGTGTCCAGATATACCCATTTGAATTGCAATATGTTCTATTTTAGGGATGAGAAAGACAGTAGCACAAACATACACAGCTTGCACTGAGGTATTGATGAGATGGATATGGAAAAACATATGCATTAGATACATTTGAAATAAAGTTTCATAATATTTTTCTGATAAGGCATTCAAAATTTGAATGAACTTGAGACCCATCTGGAAGAGATTAATGCTGTGAAAGACCATCAAATATATCCTATCTTATGAAGAAGTGAACAGTAAAGCTCTTGCAAACAAAAATTCATATTTCAAATTTTAATCAGTGTGTTTAATTGGGTGAAAAAGAAATGAGCACAATGTCCCTATCTAATTTTTTTTCATTGATGAGAAGATAATATCAGAAAGACACTTCTGCAAATATACTGGTAAACCCCAACTAAAATTTGACTGAAACCACATAATCTAGGCATGCACTCAAGCTTTGTCTTAACATGGAATTTAATTTTCCGTACATAAACCCTTTGACACTGCACCCATTGATCATCAAATGTAAACTGCAGAAAGATTGAAACTTTAAGGGTTTAATTGAGAAAGGCTTGATTAACTTTTTAGATGATGGTCTACACTTGTACTGACTTCCTCCTTTGCTGGGGCCCTAATAACTATACAGATTTAGTTCTAAGAAAATAAAGTACAGAACTCTGAAAGAGTTAAATTGAAGCATAGATGTTTTTGTCTCCGCCAAACAAACCAAGCAGCTAAAGTGAAAAATGGCAAACAAACACAAAACTTAGAGTGAACTTAATATAATACCAGCCCAGTAGAGCCCACCACCGACAGGGTAAACTTTTGGTCAAAGTTGTAATCCTTGGTCAAAAGGTCTGCAGATAGCAAGAAACATTGTAAGCAACTTAGCTTACGACTTCAAAGAGAAATATTTTAGTAAGAAAATCCAGCATTTAATAACATAAATGTAGCAAGAAAAAAAAATGGATTTTACGAGAACCACAAGCAAGGAAATAGACCAGCAAGCCACATTAAGAGGCTTTGCCTCTTCCACTATTTGGCTTCCACTATTCACGATTAGAACATTACAGAGAGCTCTTTCATACAGATTATGGTTCCAGCATTCAAGCAACTCAAAATAAAAATAATCCTTATGCAGCAAACAGAAGCATGATACCTTTCGCTTTCTTTCCGATATCTGAAAATGGAGCTGGACTGCTTCCCATATTTATTTAGAAGATACTGCAAGAAAACATGACATAGATTCAATAAAAGATCATGCTACGAATGAGAAAAACAAGTAGCAGTGATGAAATACATGCAATGCATTTTCCTCCAAAACAAAAATAACACACCACCAGAAAACTACATACACAAATACCTGTGTTATAACTTATCTTTCAACAGGTACACACATAAGATTAAAAGTAATCCACCAAAAGTAAAATCGAAGCAGGGTCTACAAGTCATCAGCCAACGAGAAAAAAGTTGACATTGTACAGAGTTGGGGTGTACATAACAGAGAATCCCAATTGAAATAAGTGACATAGTACATTATCAAACAATACGTACTCATCGACACCAAGAAGTAAATATTGATATCACATTAATCACATACTTGCGAACACATAAGTTTCAACACCAAAGTTAAAGATCTCGAAACCCAATACTACTTTCATCACTTCAAATTAACTCTCACTGAGCCTACATTAAATCCAGCAACCCAAAATTCAAATCCAAATCTCACTAAACCAACATCTCGGCTTCCAAATGGGAAAAGGGGATTTGGGGTCCTTGAATCAAATTAAAGCATCCTAACATGTTAGAGTGAAACAAGGAGTGTTCGAGGACTACCCAACTCAAACATAATAAGAAATTAACAAAAGTACACACATTGATATTCTCCAACAAATCGAAGAAAAAGAGTCAAAAGAAAGAGTGGAAGTGGTAGATTCGAATATTGGAGTATGAAATGAATGATATACAAAACTAGAGGGAGAATCAAAGAGAAGCAGACTTACAGACAGAAAGGATCGGCGACAAAACCCTGAAACCAAAGCTTCAGGAGAGCCGAATAGGAAGAGTGTGGTGCGAAAAAAAAGAGAGAGAGAGCCAGTAAGTATGAATCGGGTGGTACTTATGTGCGGCGGAGTGTAGTCTAAGCAGGTCGAGGTCGATATTTGATTGGACTTGGGATTGCGTGGCAAGTCGTGATTTGTTTGGCATATATTCGTCTGGGATTTTGACGGCAAGAGACCCTTTTGATTTACCAGACCGCCATAAACAGGGGAAATGTCGATTTTGCCTGACGCTGTTTGTATATAGGATTATCGGTGGGATAATTCTACGTACTAATGCGATGTTGTCGGAAGTTAGTAGCAGGGCACAAGGTTTATAGTGGTTCGTCTTACTATCGGTAGGTAAGACTACGTCCACTTACTATGTAGTAGGAGCCTTGAATGAGCCCCACAAATATTAAGTGGTGTGCTATCTACACGTCATGTGTCTATGAGTAAGTGGGAAAAAGTCCTTTTGGAGGCTCCTCCCTTTACAATGTATTCAATGTGAGACTAAGGGTCCTATTCTAATCTCCAAGTGTTGCATGAGCACGTGTTGGTGAGGTCGGAAATGTGACTTGCCGGTAAGTTCTCGGTGACTTCTTGGTACCGACGGGTAGCTTGCATGTAGGGCTTCGTGATGTACGTCGTTGTCGGGTCTCATCTTGGCTTGTGGGTCCACAAAGAAGTGTCACTTATGCTTGGTGATGTAGTCATATTAGCCATAATATTGGCTACACCAACAAGTCTCCGAAGTCCCCAAGTAAGAGAACCTTCTTGGTTGGAGACTTTAAACTAAGTCACCAAACATAATTAAGTGAAAACAAGGTGGCGTCCAGTCCCTACTAGTCCCCGAAGTCTCTAAGAAAGAAGGGGCTCTTCAAACTGCTCCCAAAGTTGTGTGGTTCATCTTACTGGCTGATATCTGTCTTGTTGGATGAGCGTTGACCACTTGCTAGATGTGTGCGCGCTGACGATGGCCGCAATGGCGCTGAGTGGGCATGAGCCGCTGGCTGAATGAATGTGATTCACTTGCTGAATGAGCGTGAACTTTGCGTAGAATGAGTGCAGACTTCTCAAGGAATGAGCGCGGATTGTTCACTGACTAGTCGTGGTCCTCTAGTAGAATGAGCGCTGACCGCTGAGCGCTAAACCGCAGAAGCGGTGATCGGTGAGCACTGACCACATAAGAGTTGGGCGCTAAGCGCTGTTCGTGGAGCGTTGGCCGCATGAGAGTTAGAAGTCACCGATTCTTCTTGCTCGCTGAGAAAGCACTGAGCGTTGCTGAAAGGCGTTGGCCAGTCACCGCATGAGCGTTGGCCGCATGAGCGCTGCTAAAAGGCATTGGTCGCCCGTCGCATGAGCAGTAAGTGAGGGTGAGCCGCCGACCTCATGAGAGATGGTTGTTGAAATGACAAGAGATGGCCGCTGAAGTACTGAGAGATGACAACTGAAGTGCTAAGACGCTGACCATTGAAGCGCTGAGAAATGGTCACTGAAACGCAGAGAGATGGCTGCTAAAGCGCTAAAATATGGACGCTGAAGTGCTGAGGAATTGGCCGTATGAGAGATGGTCGCTGAAACGCTGAGAGATAGCCGTTAAAACGCTGAGAGATGACCGCTAAGCGCTGCAGAAAGGCATTGGCCGCATGAGAGTTGGCTGCATGAGCACTACTGAAAGGTGTTGGGCGCTCGCCGCATGAGAGCTTGAGAGGTTTTATCAACCTTGGTATTCTCTTGTGCGCGTTCGACAAGTGAATACCTTGGCGCATCTCACGCGTGTTCAGCGAGGCATCCCACACGTGTTCGGTGAGGTATAATTTCAGGCGCTGCTAAAAGGCGTTGGCCGCTCGCCGCGTTAGAGATTGAGCGGTTCTACCTACCTCCGTATTCTCTTGTGCGCGTTCGACAAGAGAATACCAAGGTGCATCTCACAAGCATTTTGGCATGGCATCCCACATGCGCTCAGTGAGGTATAATTCTGAGCGCTGCTGAAAGGCGGTGGTCGCTCGCCGCATGAGAGTTAGCCGCATGAGAGCTTGAATGGTTCTACCTACCTTGGTATTCTCCATTCAGTGAGGAAGACCTTCAAACTTATGTTACAAAAAAGATGGACAAACTGGACAGAATTCTGTCCGTCAGTTTTGTAACGCAAGTTTGAAGGCCTTTATGATCACCAAATTGGCTGAAATTTTGTAGAGATGATCTACACAAGATGATATAGATATGTCTAGAAGGAAGTTTGAGGAAATTCGATCGGGAAGTGGGTCAAATGATGAAATCTGTTCCTAAGCTTAGGAACGGACCTCCGCTCCTGATCCGCACTGTGTGTATATATATATATATACTATTACAGGTGTGGTTTGTTGTTCCAGAGCACCTAAAATCTACGTGGGCAAATGACACTCAAGGAAAAATGTGGTTATTGTTATAATTTGTATATTGAGATATAATTTTTTTGATAATATACCGTTACTTTATAACATTTTTGTTGCCTATATAGGTACAAAAAGTGGAAAAATGAGCCCCGTAAGCACTATAAGACACATGGCAACGACCGTTCAAGTACCCCTAGCGAGTTTATGTATAGGGAGTACGAGTGACAGTGGCTTCTAGTCCACTTCAACAACCCAGAATATATGGTATGTGACATCATATTTGTGTTTACTTGTATCATGTTTGACAAAATTAGTTCACTAATATTTTTTAAATATTTGTTTATCCTACAAGACCATTTCTGGAATAAATGCGACGAACCTGGGGCAGAACACGAGTAACTATCATGCCTGGTCTAAACCGTTTGCAGCTTGGATAGAGGAGGCAACACAACAAACAGAAGTCAACCCGTACATGTATACGTACGTGAAAGTATATCATCAGTCCATCAAAAATATTGTAAGTTAATATATTTGCTTTATATATATGTTTACTAATATATATGTTTTCTTCCATGTCAATTAGGCGAGAGTTAGGGAAGGGGTTGATGCGGTGTTGACTCAGATAGCGAGGGAGCATTGGCCAAAGACGCAAGATGAGGACCTCCCCGAGGCCATCTCTCAGATTGATCAATCTGATGTGACGGTAGGGGCGAGGATCATGAGTCACGCTTTCCCACCACGAGGGAATACTACTACTGTAGGGGTCTAGGACAACAGGGAGAAGGGGTCTTAAAGAATACTCTCGGTTTCTCACGCAAGTCCTCATCTGCCAAGGCTGCTTAGCTACAGGAGCAACTTCAGAGGCAAAGCGATGGAGTATCAGAGACAGATGGAAGAGGCGAGATTAGCGCAGGAGGCTGAGCTCAGGAGGCGAGATGAGCAGATCCAGGCTGAGCTCAAGAGGAGTTATGAGCAGAGCCAGGCTCAAATGTCATCCTAGTTTGCGGCGTTTTTTGCACACTCCAGGCTCAAGGACTCCCGCCCCCACCTATGCCACAAACCCATTCCCCTTTCGATACTCCACAGCAGCCGCAAGATCCTCAAGATAATAACAATGCTCCTTCATATTTTAACGACATAGATTTTGGTAATAATTAGTTTAGGTGTTATGCATACATGTTTAGTTTGAACATTTAACTTAGTTTAAGTGTTCAGTTTTAAACGTACTTGTGTTTGCTTAAATTTAATTGATTTGCATTTGTTCATGAAAATGTGTTTTGTTTTATTTTGGGTGTTGTTGGCTATTATGGGAATAAAAATCAAGTTTTTTTTTCAAAAAAATCAACTTTAGCCGACGAAATAGACATTTGTTTTTCGAGGAACATCAACTTTAGCTGACGGCAATAATAATTCTCGTCGGCTAAAGACAACTTTAGCCGACGAAATAATTTAATGTCGTTGGCTAAAGATGAAACTATAGCTAACGAAATATTTTAATTCCGTCGGCTAAAGTCGGCTTAGGTCAACCATTTTGACCGGCCGTGGCAGTTTTGTCCGACGAAATTTTGTCGGTAAAAGTATATCAACTTGTCAGCTAAAGTCTAAACTTTAAGTCGACGAGGAGTAAGTCGTCAGCTAAAGTATGGACTTTAGGTGACGAAAGTTCATAAATTCAACGGCTAAAGTATGGCCGACGACCATTAGCTGACGAGAATGTCTAATAGGTCGACGAATTTTTTTCGTCAGCTAAAGTCTTTTTTCTGGAGTGAAAATCCATTTGGAACTTAAAGGTTTACAACCTGGTGGAAGATCCACCGGTTCCCAAGTGTGATTTTGCAAAATAAAGTCAATTTCACTCTTGATAGCTTCTTTCTACAAAGGACTATCAGTGGAGTTCACTGCCTCTTTAACGGTATGATGTTCACCTTCAAGCATATAAATCTGACCCAATGGATTTTTCTATCCTTGCTCTCTTACTTCGTCTGGATTCAACCTCAGACTCAGTGTCTTGATGTTGACTGCTTTCTTTAGCAGCTTGGCTAGTTTCAGTACGAACCTCACGTGTCCGTTTCGAAGAACTCGATTCCCCTCTAGACTTACATGGAAACACATTTTCAAAGAATGATGCATTTCTCGATTCCATTACCGTGCCCTCATGTATATTAGAAATTTCTAATTTGTGCACAAGGAAGCGATAAGCTGTACTGTTATGTGCATATCCAATGAAAATGCAATCAACTGTTTTAGGTCTATTTTTCACTTTTTTAAGTTTAAGGACAACCACCTCAGCCAAACATCCTCACACTCACAAGTAATCATAGGATGACTTTCTTCCTTTCCATAGTTCATATGGAGTTTTCTCTTGTTTCTTTTTGAAAACCTTATTTAAAAGGTAGTTAGCCGACAAAATGGCGTCTCTCCACATGTTGGGTGGTAAACCAAAACTTTGTAGCATTACATTCATCATTTCAATCGATGTACTGTTCTTTCATTTAGCAACACCATTTGATTGTGGAGAGTAAGGTGCGGTTCTTTCATGAATAATCTCATGCTGAGCACCAAATTCAGCAAATGGCGATTCATATTCACCTCCTTGATCACTTCTCAATACTTTTATTTTCTTATCGAGTTGATTTTCCACCTCATTCTTATAGAGAACAAACTTCTCTATTGCCTCATCTTTGCTCTTCAACAAATACACATAGTAGTATTTTGTTCTGTCATCGATAAATGTAATGAAATATTGGTTACCATCTCTTGACTGTGTTGAATTTAAAGCACATACATTGCTATGGATTAAATCAAGAGGTTCATTGTTTCTTTCAACACTTTTGAAAGATGATCTCGTTAGTTTTGCCTCTACACAAGTGTCACACTTACGTTTCGCATCAATTTGGAATTTTGGTAAGTGTTTCATGTTAATTAGTCTTTGCAAAGTACCATAATTTACATGTCTTAGTCTACCATGTCACAAATTGGAAGACTCAAGCATATAAGTGGAAGTACTAGCTTCATTCATATTTTTGACAATAGTCATTACATTCAATTTGAACATTCCACCACTCATATAACCCTTACCCACATCATTCCACCCTTAGACAAAACAACTTTGTCAGACTCGATCACAATGCGGAAACCATAAGTGTTCAGCAGTGCACCAGAGATAAGGTTTTTGCAGATATCAAGAACATACACAACATTGTTCAAAGTCAGCTCCTTTCTAGAGGTCATCTTTAGAACCACCTTGCCCTTGCTCTTAACAATCGATGTGGCCGAGTTCCCCATGTACATTATCTCCCCATCTGTGCTGGGTTCAAATTTAGAGAACATCTTCTTATCAGCATATACATGGGGAGTTGCTCTAGTGTCGAGCCACCATTACTTTGGGTTTGAGCCCACCATGTCCACCTCAGACACCACAGCAGAGAGGTTCATGTCAGAGACATCCCTTATGACTTCTTCAATCATGTTGGCTTCCTTATTCTTCTTCTTTGGCTTGTTGCAGTCAACAACTCTGTGACCAGTCTTATCACAATTGAAGCACTTGCCTTCAAATCTAGGCTTCTTAGAAATGCCCCCTCTTGGTCTGAGCTTGGACCCTTGATTTTTGAACTTCTTGATCTTGAAGCTTTGACCATGTTCCACAACATTGGCCTTAGCAGAGTAGCCACTAACCCATGTTTTCTTTTCAGATCCTCGGTTGTCTTCTTAAATGTAAAGTTTGACCTCCAGATCTTTCAAGCTCATTTCCTTTCGCTGGTGCTTCAAATAATTTTTGAAGTCTTTCCAAGCTGGTGGCAATTTCTCAATAACACATGCCACTTGAAAGCTTTCTCCAAGCTTCATCCCTTCAACGTGAATCTCATGCAGGATCAGCTGGATTTCTGAGAATTGACTCATCACAGTTTTAGAATCCACCATCTTATAATCAAGGAAGCAGCCCACAATAAATTTCTTGGCACCTGCATCCTCAGTTTTATATTTCTTCTCAAGGGATTCCCATAGCTCCTTAGCTGTTCCTATGCTAATGTACACATTGTACCAAGAGTCAGCCAATGAATTCATGATATAGTTTCTGCACAGATAGTCACGACTATTCCATGCATTCACAACTATAATTTTTGCTTCATCATCTTACTCATCTTCTTTGAGCTCAGGAGCTTTCTCAGTCAGGAACCTTGCCAAATTCAGAGTGGTCAAATAAAACATCATCTTTTGTTGCCACCTCTTGAAGTGCAGCCTATTGAACTTCTTAGGTTTCTCACCATGAGACACTAACATAGGTACATGAGCAGCAGCAACTGTAACACCCCGTCCCGAAATTAACATTTTTACCGGGATTAGGCGAGTTACAGAGAATGGTAACCGCATTGTTAATTTTCCCCGAATTAAAATCGAGATATTCTCGGTTCTGGGGGGAAATAGAATTAATGTCCCGAGGGGTAGATTATGTTAACACGAGTTCCCCGGTATGCCCGGAAGATTTTCCGGAGCTACGAGTTGTTAGTTACGAATTGATCCAATGTACGGAAGTAACAAATGTTAAATTACTTTACCGTAGAAAAAGATGACTTTGCGTTAGGTCAAGAATTTGAGGAAGCTTCCTTCGGAAAAGATGTAGAGGGCGTTAATACGAACTCGTGGGTATGTCCTATGAGTTAATCGGAGTTCGTATGCAAAAGTTATGCTCGATAATGTGTTGTTATCGTACGGTAAAAGTAAATAGCAAAATATCTATTTACTGTGCTTGGTAATTTTTTTATAATTCAATCTAGGCCGTCAGATCAATCAGAGATTGATCTGGACCATTAGTTTTGGGTTTAAATATGGGGGAGGGGGTTGACCGAGGGGGGTCTCTTTCCCTTTTTCCTTCTCTCTCTCTCTCCTCGTCTCTTCCTCACTTTTCCTCCCTCTGCTCTCTTCTCGGCGAAGCCACACCGCCGCGAGTGGTGCCTCACCGCCACCACCACTAGCAGCCTCACCTCATCCCAGTTAGTCTGCTCAGGCCCTCAGCTGCTCGGAGACGCCACATCAAGGCCTAGCCAAGGAGGGAAAGAGGCGACTGTGTTGGGATCGGGTTTTCCATATCTCACCTCGATGGCGAGCGTGGCAGGCGTTATCAGCTTCGTCTCGGCATGGCGAACCTCCCCTGGTGCTTCACTGTCCAAGAGGAGCGGCGGTGAGAGTGAATCGAGGAGTTGGAGGAGCTGCCTCCTCCCGGCAGCGGTCCTAGCTAGAGGTAGTCCCGTTCCCTCCAATTTTCTTGTTCTCCTTTCGTTTGTGGTTGAGATTATGTTGATGTTGGTTGTAATGGGAGAAATGATGGCTTGAAATAGGAGAAAATCCGGCAACAGACCGGCCGGAGTGGTTAGGGGTAAATTTCTAGATTTTTACCGCGGTAGATCTGGATTTTTACTGATTTACTGTGTGAGCAAAATGACAGAACTGCCCTTGGCAAGTTAGGGTAATTACAGGGGTGCCATCCGGGTTGGAAATCCCAGAAATACCCCTGACAGATTGGTATATTTACAGGGGCTGCCACTAAGGCTGAATTTCCTAAAATGCCCTGGTAGTTTAGATTATTTACCTAAACTGCCATTGAGGCCAAAAAGACAATACTGCCCCTGGTAGCTTAACATATCTACTAAACTGCCATTGAGGTGGAATCGACTTTATTGCCTGTGACAGTTTAGGATAACTACAAGGGTATCTTCCTGTTGACATTACAGTTATGCCCTGGAGGGTTGGTTATTTGCGTGGATGCCACAATATTTATGTGTTATTGTTGTTTATAATCGTGTGGTTGCCCTTATTATCTGTCTTGCTGTGCTTGGATGTTATTGTTACGAATAGTGGAATGTTCGGGTTAACTCCGAGGGTTAGTTGGTCGGTGGATACCTCATTTGCGAGGTTAACTCAGGATATGCGTTAGGTGTATGCTATCTTTAATCATAAAGCGACCGTTAAATAGAATAGCGGGATTCGTCCGGTTAGGGTGTTATTCAGCACAAGAGCTACGTGTGGCTTGATCCCTGAGGACAGGGTACGTAGGCAGCCTGACCGGGATTCAGGTGCAGTCACAAATATTATTAGAACCCCTAGGTTCTTTAAATGGCACATTTGAGATTCAAATGTGGGAAACAGGATAATCTCCGGTTTGAGGTCTTTTCCGGCACCGTTTGGAGGGTTTGAATTGTGTTATGAAGAAAAGGGTTATCCTGGCTCAAGGGGGATTTCGAGTAAATCTCTCTTGTGTTGGGTCCCGCACGTCTTAACCCAGGGTTAGAGAGGTAATCTTGGGTCGGGGAGTGACAGCAACAACAAGAATGATTGGCACTTGGGTTGAAGAACTACTCCCGTCAACAGACTTCTCAGAATTAAATTTCATTTTTCTAAAAAGGTTAACAATACATGTTAATATTGATTCATATCAACAATATTCGTAATTGGTAACACAAAATAAAGGCAGCATCAATATTAATTTGGCTACTCCTCAATCCATTCAGTAATTCCAGTCAGACACGACCAGGTAAGAAGATGAAGCTTTAGTGGAGCGTGGCTCTCTTAAGAACATTACCTCAATGGTTCTAGCTTAGACATCATGCCAAACTGAGTACGCCTAGTTGAAAAGATTCATAAGCCAAAACAATATGTCAAATATTACATAAATTCATTATAATTAAATAAATAATTATAACTAAAAACTCATAATACAAACATGATGATGAACACCAATGTTACCAACTCGGATTCAAGGATAGGAGGATGTTGAAGGAAGTCGAGTCGTGTGTCTCACACACTTTCCTTAAGACAAATTATGCCTCCTCTTCGATGCAAAGGTTTGATGACACTTGTCTCCCATGATACAACAACTGCTTGTCCCTTGAAGCTGCATTGCTACGAAGGACACTAAATAAACTTGAAGTACCTTTGTCTATCACCAGAACAAAACTTAGAGAGGGAGAAAGAGAGAACTCAAGCAAGGAGAGATGCTTTGAGTTGGTGTGTTTAGAATGAGGGATGGAGTCACCTATTTATATTGGTGGGATTGGAGGAAGAACTTGAATACCATGAATAAGGTTACAACCTTTCATTAGCCTACTACCATGCCATTGATTCATGCTGTTACAAAAACTAAAAGACAAGGAATTTGAAAGATCAACCATTACATGTATTACTTTGGTGACTATTTTCATTCACTTTTAACTATCAAAATGAATACAAAAAATACTTTATTTCTATCATTTTTTCCAACACAATATACTAACAACAACTATAAACTACAAGAACAACCACCCTCTATCGCCGTGCACAGTGGAACGCACGACGGTCCTCCACTGACTAAATCTAACTTCTCCAAAACTTAACCAAACAAAAATTTAATTATGCAGAGAGGTAGAGTTCAAAGATTAGACGAAGATTGATATCATAGTTGAACCCTAAATCTTGTCTGAAACTGAAGAACATGGCCAGAAAACCTAGAATCGTTCCTCTGCTCGATTGTCCATCCATAGAGCTTATCTTTGAAAACTACGGCAATAGAAATGTTCTGGGAACTGAGGCGAAGCTACTAACACCATTCACACTCGTCGTCGTGGTCAGAATCGGAAAACCTCGATCGAACCCTAAAATCTTCTCTGCTTCGATTCTCCTTCACCGTAACTTCTTTGATGAAACTGACACCACAGATAGGTTGGGAAGACCAAGACAAAGCCGTGGCCACCTCTGGTGTAACGACCATATCTAATTTTACCAATTTACCAGCTTACTATGGAAATTAACGGTGTTTGGTAAATTAACACTCGAGTCTAATTTCAAGTTTTTCTCAAAATGTCAAATTCTTCTTTCAAATCCTCAATGTCGAAGTACATGTCGATACGAGTTCACCGGTGTCTCCGTATTAGTTTTTGTAGAATTGAGCTATTTTCTACGAATTTTCAAGGTTTCTGATAATTTTTATTACCATTTAATTAAAATGATTTCTACCCATTTCAGTAATTATATTTTTTTACCTTTTAATCTCAACCGTCAGATCTCAAGCCTATTAGATTTGGGTCGTCCATTTTTGAATAAAAAGGGAAGAGACTAGTACTACCTTACTCTATTTCCTTTCTTTTTACTTTATGTGTTCTTGTTTTCTTCAATCGTGCCATTAATCGAAAAAACCCTAATTCTGGCTTTTCTAGGTTTTCACGGTGGGACTAGCAAGTCTGTGCTTGGAATTTCTGTCTCCTCCTCCAAGCTTTGACGAGTATTGTTGCTTTCTGGCAAACCCAGATGCACTGTGGAGGAGCTGGATGGAGTTTATTCGACGAAAAAAATTTCGCCAGCTAAAGTCTTTTTTCTGGTAGTGTGTGTTGTTTTTAATTGCTTTAATGGCTGAAATCATTTATTTTTCCTGTTGATTGTCGATATCATGGGAGTTGGAGTATACGGGGATGTTATGATGAAATTCCGGCAAGTCATCGGAATCTGGCGACTAGTTTCGGCGAGGCAGCAGATTTGGCAACAATAAGGAAGGCAGTCTTTGACTCCTTTCCATTTTAGTGACGTTGTTTCAAGAAAATAAGAGATTAGACTGTTTTGGTAAACCTACCATATTTAGAAGTTTTTATTTTAAGAAACTTCCCTTGAGGAAACTTTCTAATTATGGAAATCTAGTAGACTGGTTGACCTTATTCCAATATGTCAATCATGGTCAACCTAAGAAATCATAGTCAAATTAGGAAAAAGTTGAGTCAAGATTTGTTTAAGAGTCCGTTCTGAAGGAACGTTTCCGCAACTTATTTACAGACATGGGGTGGACTTGAGGATTTGGACATTTAAAGAACCGCTCGAGGAATGTTCCGAGTCTTGGAATATTTCAGCATAACCTGTGAGTGGACACTTTGGTTTTTAATAAATATTCATGCAAGATTTCCTAAGTTATCATTTTATTTTCCGAGCTTATATTATAATTTCAGCTTATGAAATAGTCTTGAAATCCATTTGAGTTTTGAAGCATCAATTAAGTTTTGGTCATGAGTTGAGGTTTTGAGCTCCGGTTTATTAATTTTGGTATATGAGTTCTGTTCTTTATGATTTCTAGATTTGAGACTACATAAATATTTGAAATCAATTTGAGTACTTTTTTTTTTCGGAACTCAATAATTATTTGAGTTATATATTTCCTCGAGTATTCTAATGTGTAGGACACATTGTTTAACTTAATTAATTTTATTGCTCTTGAAATTTTTTGAATACGGTTGGAAATCGTACTTGTGATTTATGTATGAGTTTCGTGGAAACTCTTATGGTTGTTTATTTTTCTGTCTTATGCCATACTTGTTGGTTCATTTATGATATTCATGCTAGCATGTTCCGCCTTTCGAGGCGATATGACTTCTATGTTGTTAGTGGGGTCACTCAAGCCTTTTCCGTCTTCGGATGAAGTGATGCTGTCGGTGACATCACTCAATCCCGGTATCTCTTCATTGACATAACGTGAAGGTATTAGGAGTATGTCAGTAATTATATGCCTGGGAGGCAACCGAGTCTGAGAGGCTCACTTGTATGACTATTTCTGATTCTTATTGTATTGTTATTTTATTGACTAGCGAGTCTAGTCCATCAATCTTGATGCTTTCATTATGATGGTTTTTATGATATTTTGACTATCATGGCTAGTCCGTCCTCTGAAGAATTGCTAAATGAATGTTTCATAACCCTCGCATGTAACAGTTTTGTTTTTATCAAAAAGTGGGAAAGTGAAGTTGGGGTTTCAATTCTACGTTCATTTAATCTATTTATTTTTTGTGCACTCACTCTAACGTTTTCAAACACTTTTCCCCTAGGCTTTTCAGTTTCAAATGCTCAGATTGCAGGTTAGCTTAGAAGAGGTCAAGCGTATCAGGAGTTGAGGCATAGTCACCACTTTCGCTTGCTCATTTATCTCTGTTTTTCTATCCCTTATTAGAATTGCTCTGAGTACCTTTGGGATTTTTTTAGATCAGTTGAGACGTGTTGCATTTTAAGTTGTGAATTTGGTTTGGAGTTGTTGATTTGATATTGAGGAGCAGAATGGTTCAAGGTGTTGGTTGGATTATCTAGAATATTAAAGTGTTTTGTTGGCTTGTAGGAATGGTTGTCTATTTTCAGGAGAGATTATGCCAGAAATTTTGGTAAAATTTCATTTGAGGTGGACCCCGTAGGGTTTATTCCTGATTTAATGGTGAAATCCTGGGCGGGTTCTGACAGTTGGTATCAGAGCATTAGGTTACCTTATTCTTGATTTATTACTACCTCATATACTCAGTAATACGTAGTGTCTATAAAGTGATGGTCTAACCGTAGCGAATCTATTAGCATATTATGCTTCAGATGCTATGTGTTTGACTGTGTCAGTTAGTTGTTCTTGTCTTATTTATGGACATTGGTGTGCCATAAATGTCTCCATTTTCAGACTATGCCTCTGTACGTCGATATCTCGATATACCTTTATATCCCGTAGGGAAATGAAAGTTATTTGCCCTTTTTCTTATGTTCTTATGTGAGATTAATCGAGATTTTGAATTTAGTAGCGAGTTGGGAACTCATTTATCTTATATTTGTATGGGTTGTGTATAAGGTGCCAAGTTTGGACATCTTGTGCAAATTTTTAGAGAGTGTAACATTTGAGCTATGCCTTGGTGGACACGTGTGAAGTTGTAGAAGTACAATGGGAGATCTTGGTATGGGTTTATGTCTCTTGGGAGTGAAGAGTTGGAAAAGAAAGATTGAAATTTTTGAGTTTTGTTGTTGAAAAGTTCGTCGTTAGTGAGGATTAAATTGAAGATGCTTAAAGTGTTTTGAGTAATGACTCCAAGATTGTTTTCCTTGTGTGTTGGTTTTATAAATTCAATGAAAATTGTATTGTGACAAATTTATTATTGTGCCCTAATCAAAGAATATGAGAAATTGAACTGTGTCACTTAAATGCTTAAGATTTCAAACAGAATTTGAATTGTTGAGTGACACTTATTACTGTTTGAGCCTAAGTAGCAATGAGTATGGAACTAATTAATTAATTAATAGTTTTAGATAACATTTGGGCCAATACTAGTGGTCAAAAAAACCTTTTTGGGTTTCGACCCGAGGTAATAGGCGTAGGCGAGACGATGTCCTACATGGACAATGTTGTATTGCATGTATGCACATGACTCTACAGTACCCTCTGTAGTCTTGCTCTAATCAGGGGCGACAAATTTCATTATCAGAATGTATGATCAACATTTTCATTTTTAACGATTGTAAAGCTATATGAAATGTTTTATTTAGTATAAGTACTGTATTCTGCATCAAACAGTGATATGACTAACTTGTTGATCATCAAATGCATAAAATTTTTAGAAATGAAAACTTTCTAATACTCTTTGCCTTCCATTCTAATTTCGAAGGCTTCTGTTTAGTTTTATTTGTGAACATACGAAGGAAGAGACGACATTGGAATGGAAATATCCATTGCATAGTATAGAAAAAAAGAAATTACTTTGTATAGAGGAAAGTGCAAGAATGAATCATCAAGATGATATTGTATTATCTAAATTGAGCACTAAATATTTGCCAAAAAAATTGAGCACTAAAAGAATATGGGGGAAAAATGGTCAGTGTGTTACCTAATTAAGGTATGTGATACAATTTGGATGGCTTGAGATTATCAGTGACATTGAAGTATTTCAACGTCCGAATCCACTTCTCCTGAGTCTTCAACAAATGAACTGCAATTGTTTCTGGCCAAAGCTCATGAGTACATCTTGTTGGTGGCTCAGGAAAATTGTACATCCCCCACTTAGCGTTGAACCTATTCTTAGCACGATGCCCGTTTCGAATCCACTCACCAAAAATTTTATCCTCGGGGCCTTCCAAGTGGTTCTTGGGGATATCCGAGTCTCTGATCCACTCAACTATGTCCCAAGAAATCAAGTACCCCATTCCAGACATGTAATGCACATAAGGGTCCATGCTTGGGCATGGAATGACATAGCCATAGTACAAGTCTTCTCTAGGCAAAGGCTTCAAAGAGTCGACCAAGCTTTGAAGCCGAAAGTAAGCATCATCGTCGGTTTTCATTACATAATGGTAAGGCGGATACACCCCATCTGTATCGTTGAAAATCTCCGGCAAGCTTGAAAAGTAGGTGTAAGTCTTACCCTTGTTCATATTCTCCTGGCAATTCAGTATAATAATGTCATCATAACGCATTATTTCTAATGCAACGAGTACCTTCTGATCTTCCTTTGTGAGGTTGCAGAACACAAACTTGACGTCCACCTTAGCCCCCACCGGATTCTGAGTGCCGTAGATTAAACGCAGGAAGTGTCGGCGTTGGTATTGATCTGGAAGGGTTAGAATGCCAAAGAGTACACGAATTTCATCGTCAGACGAAGTCTTCCTGGTTTCGATCAAGGAGCTCGATGAGGATTTGTACATCTCAGAAGGAGAGTTGATTTTTGTAAGAGCACAGCGACCAAACTTGAGAAGACTATCGAACCTTGCTTCGTTTATAGAAGCCAAGGCACAGAGGAAACAAATGAAGAAGAAACAAGAAATGATGAACCCCCGCCGGTCCGGCCTTGAAGTCTTCATTGTGATTTGGTTCTTGAAGCCTGGAAGAGAGATGTTGTTGAGGTTGAGGATTATAACGTATAAGTTACAAGCTTTCTTTGTGGGAAAGCACCAGTTGTCATTTTCGTGCAACTGAGACTAATACTTGGACTTTCCTTGCTGCAAGGATTAAAGAACGTGGTGTTAGGATAAAGCTTAAGTTAGGGAATTGACCTCTCTATCCAAAGAACATGAAGTGCTTTATGACGTCTTAAAACTCTATTTATTGTCGAATATCCAAAAAACATATTTTCACATTTATTTGTGTAACATATTAACTTTATTCTGTTTCCATTTCTTGTAACTTATAATGTTCGGTTATTGCCCCGTTATCACAATGTGTCGCGTGAAATAATGTAAAACAACAATAACATATTCAGTTATTCACCATCAACTTTTCATCAAGTGTCTTATGTTTTTTATTCTATCAAAGATTGATGTTTTTTAGTTGATCGAAGCGTTGAGTTCCTTTAATTTGTGCAGATTAGTAAGTTATACAACTTGTTCTTAAGCTGTTGGATATGAGAGGGAACAAGTTTAAAGATTTTTGGTGTTCCGATATTATTGTACAGAGGACATGAATGGAAAAGAGCGAGATAGGTGCACCTAATGTTTTTTAAATTATAATTATAATTTTTATTCTACTTTCACCAACACTTCATTTGGTAGCAAAAGGAGAATTTCGGAGTTTTTGGTCTTTTGGCAACTATAGTTTCCCATTACAGGGCTGGTATCCAGGAAATACAGTAGATAAGGGTTGGGAGGCACTGAGGGGAATGGTGGAGTTGAGCCTAAAATTCGCTGGATGCACTTTATATGATATTTGCTTGCACATGACCAAAGTGTTTCAGTCAACTTTTCGTAAGTAGGTATTTTTGCATGTACACGGTAGTGGTCGGCTCCCTAGGATCGAGGCCCGGTGCTGGTAAGACATACAAGACTCAGGTCTAAATTCTTCGGGCTACTATATATAAAATTTATTATAGAGATTTATATAAATTTATTTTAGTTTTGATAGCAATTAATAGTCATAACTTTTATTACATTCTAGGATCCAGTCCATAGGTGTTATTTTTTTAAAGATTTTTTTCTTTTGTCTGTCTAATTTTTTCTTCTTCTTTTGTCTCTCTCATTTATTTGTTCATTCATATACTTATATTTGTCATTTTATACTTTTATTTATTATTTTTGTTTTTAAATTTTATTTATACAATTATTTTCTATTACCTTGATATTATAACATTCATATTATAAAAAGATCCCTGTAACATATTTTTTTTTCATTTAGAACACGCTATAACTATTTTCTTTATTATATAATATATATTGATTTTTACCTAATATTTATTAGGGGAACCCAAAAAAATTTCGTCTAGAGCCTTTAAGCACGCAAGGCCAGCCCTGGTAGGACCTTGAGCTAAACGTAGAGCTATACTTTTTTTATGGTATTCCCATGGTTTTCTTTAAAGCTAAAAACTAAGGAGACTAGTCCATCTCAGACAACTGGCTTGACTCTGACCACATGAAACACCGTTGAAATCAAACACCAGAAAGTGAGAAATGCAGGTGAGATTGTTCGTCATAGCTTTAGTGCATAACTTTTGCGTTTCACCGATTAATAAGATTGCAACAACTATACTTAGATTGTTCTACAACATTAGAAAAGGTTGGGGGAAGCGAAGAAGGATCTGGAATTAAAGTTATATACAGTGTTTAGTTTGCTCAAATCAATATGATTATGCTAATATCACATTTTCCCTTTTCATTAATTACACATCATCTTCAATTTTTCATAGGGGAGCTGTGTTATTCTGGGTGATTTATCTTCAATTCATGATTATATGTTTTCTCTTCTTTAATCAATTAAAGCTTTTGATTGATGCGATTAGTGATAGATTTTGTTTCCATCTCTCTGCAAAACAACAAAGATGGTGTCTGAAGACTCTAAAACCAGTGAGGTCTTTAAGAAATAATTCGCACACATCAAATTAATGTCTTAATGCAGAAGATTAGGGATTCAAATTTGTTTTCACTATAGTCGATTCTTTTATTTTTAACAATTTGTTTTTGTTTGCTCCTGTAAATATTTAGTGTGCTTGATTAGTAGCTCAACTTCTAAAGTAACATATGATGAGGTTTGAATACAAACCAGAATGCGAGTGATGATAAACAGATGAAATTTATACATAATCCAGCATCTGTGAAGTTAGATCGAGCAACTAAATTAACCATTTCAACTTTTAAATGTTATTTTCTGGAAGAGTACATAGATCAAGTCTAATATAAATTGTACAGTTCCACTGCTCAGTTCATAGCAAATTATATAGCAAGAATTTTGCTGCTCATTTGGGGTTATTCTTCTCAAATATGTACCTGCATAATAATGACAAAAATAATGATCTTATTTCTTATAACATTATCTAGGGCTGAGCATGGGCCAGGACGAGCCGAGATTAGGGTGATTCCGATCCTGAAATTTTAGATAGGGACGAGATGATATAGGATCATTATTTTTCATAATTGACCTCGAAGGTCCCGAAGCCCGATTGGATCTGGGACGAGACGGGACTTATTCGGGATCCCGAAAAATCTTTCCTAACACAAAATATTTCTGCTAGTTTGAAACTAACCAGCCAAAATCCAACCCTAAGAATCTCTCCCCTTCTAATCCTAGCAATTAAAGACACAGAGTCAAAACCCATCTTACCTGTCCAAACAAACAACCAAGCAAAGACTAAATCCATCCTCAATATCGTCAACAACAGAAATAATTGATCAAATCCACCAGAAGCTCCAGATCCTTCACTCACCACACGCAACACCACCACCAATACCATCAACTTTTTCATGGATGAAGACGGCTTCGCCTCTTCTTCTCGGTAAATAAAGTAGGTGGCGTAGCTAGTTTTATGAATGGAGAAAACACCATGGCTAAAGTAGGAGGCATAGCTGGAAGCTAGTATTGTTTTCCACAACAAGTAATCTAAGTGATCTCAAGAAAAAGAACTGAGAGATTGTGAAGGATTGGTCAATCGATGATCAAATTTGATGATCGATGAGAACTGAGAAAGATGAGTGAATGAGGATTGAATTAAGAGAAGACTGGGAGAACTCAGGGACGGGGAAAGAGAAGAGAGGTCGTTGTTTGACATCTCTTTAGGTTTTAGAGTTAACCTCTTGATTTGTCACATCCCGGTTCTTAAAACCATTTACGGTCGGTGATTTCCTAAGTTACTTTGGTCTTTAACCGTGCCGTAGTAACTGTTTTACCGAGAAAGGTCAAAAAGTTGACTTTTCGTTAGGTCATGAATTTGGGGAAACTTCCTTCATGAAAGTTGTAGAGGGCGTCGTTACGAGTCCGTGGACACGTAGCACGCTTAAATCGGAGATCGTATGAGGAAGTTATGGTCAAAAAACAAAAGTTACTATTTGGGTGAAAAGCCTATATATAGTGAGTTACTGGGGTAATTCGGTGAAAGGGTAAAAATCGAAAAAGTTACTGTTCACTTCGAAATTTCCTCCGAAACCCGACAGATTTTCCGCCGGATTTCATCACCGGATTTCTCCTCCGTCCGGCGGAGTTAGGGCGCGTGCTAGGTACCGAATTGAAGCCTGCAGCGCCACCTTCAAGTTGGTGGTGGCCATCGGAGCTGGGTCGCCGCCGTTTAAGAGAAATCACGGCGAGAAGGGGGGACCTGTGCACTGTTCATTGACACCGGATTTCTCCTTCCTCCGGCCACCTCCCGGTGAGTTCTTTATATGGTTTTGATGGGTTTGAGGTGTACATTAAGCCCCTAGAGTTTGGTAGCTAGATTTGAAGTGTGTAGGAAGAATTATGGATTTGAAGTTTGGGTTGACTTTTGGATTCGGGTTGTGTATTTCTTGTCGATTGACCTAGTTAGGGGCCGAGTTGGCCTTCGAGTTGAACTAGAAAGTTGTCCCAAATGTTGAGACGAAGCTGCTGGTAAAATTTGGTGGCGATCCGAGGTCGCCGGAATTTTGGCCGGATTTTTCTGCCGGCGGCCGCCGCCGGCGGCGGAGCCGCCACTTTTTGGGCAGTTTTCTTGCCCATTTAAATTGTAAAAATTAAGGGAAGTCCATTAGGGGCAGTTGCTAATTTTTAGGAATTTATTTGAGGCGTTAAGTATGTTTGGAAGGTTTGGGATTTATTATTTGTGTAATTAAAGGATTATCGGTCGTTTAGGGAGAACCGGCTAGGCGTGAGAGCGTCTTTAAGAGTTTGTACGCTATTTGGAGGGTTAGAGGCCGACACCCACACTTTTGATAGATGGTTAAGGTCGAACGCTATGGGTAGAGCGTGTTACTATTGCCCTCACTATGATTATGGGTTTAAGACCTGTTTATATGTTTTTGTACAGGACGTGGGGGAGCTCTAGCTGAGCAGCCATCTAGTAGCCGGCAGACCTAGCGGCATCTGTGAGTGGACATTTGTTTTAAATTAAATTGCATGCTTTATACTTTAATTGATTTCTCCTGCATATATGATTTCCTCCATTTATTATGTTTTACGGTGATTTGGGAAAATGGGATTTAAGGATTTAAAGGCAAACAAACCGGGAAAGCGGTTCATACCCTTCCCGTGATTTTAAAGGATTTTCCCGGGGTATGTTATTCTTGATTATCACCGTTTTGGGATTATGGAGGGGGATAATTTAAAAGGAGAAATTTGGCTCACGGATTTAAAGGGGTTTTCGATTTATTATTTCCACGAGATTTTACAGGTTTACAGGTTTTAAAGGGACTTTGGAAAGGGAAAAGGATAAAGGGAAAAGGATTGTATGCTAGCATGGACCCTCTCCGGTTGAGCTGGTCAGTAGACCTTCCCGGATAGAGCAGGTCGGGGACCCTCTTCGGTTGAGCTGGTCATTAGACCTTCCCGAATAGAGCAGGTCGGGGACCCTCTCTGGTGGAGCCGGTCACTAGACCTTCCCAGATAGAGCAGGTCGGGGACCCTCTCCGGTGGAGCCGGTCATTTGACCTTCCCGGATAGAGCAGGTCGGGATTTCTCGTGGATAAGGTTAACACCCCACATAAATGTTTATAAATGAGCCAAGGCATTATTTAAGTTTTATTTGCATGCGGAGTTTCTTAGAAATACTAAGAGGGAGGACATTAAAGCAATTTAGAGCTTTTAAATGTTATTATTTTCGTCCACTCACTCTAACGTTTTCAATGTTTCTCCCCTGGGCCTTTCGTTTTTAAATGCCCAGATTGCAGTGCTCGACCTATCTAGACCACTTGGAGGCCAAGCATAGTTACCGCCGTTTTCCACACTAACAGTAGGTTCCGGGTTAACCTACTTGTAATATCTCTATGTTTATGCTTTTATCCTAGACGCTCTGATACACATCGGGTAGTTTGTTTGTTGGAGAACTCTTAGGGACTTGGAATGTTATGTATCATTTACATTTGGGATGTTGAATTAATTGTTGGATTTTATTAGATGTGTATCATGTGGAGTTGTTGGTTATTGGGGAGCAGGATGGCTCCAGGAGTTTCGGTTGGGTATTGGTATTAGAAGTGTACTGTGGGTTATTGCAGGTTAAGGGTTGTCCACTTTTCAAGGGAGACTATGTCGATTTTTCGGCAGAATCTTCTTTGGGAGGTGGTCCCCGCAGGATTTACTTCGAGTTAAAGGGGTTTAACTCGGGGTGGGTCCTGACAATTGGTATCAGAGCCTTAGGTTATCCGATTCCTTCATACTACTATTTGTACTTAGGAGTATCTAGTATCTATAGAGTGATGGTTTGACCATGGCAGACCATTAGCATTTATGCATGAGATACTGGGTATTCCTTGAGTATTTGTAGTAGTTAATCCAGTGCTGATGTTATACATGGTACTAAATGTTTTTCTTCCTCAGGTAACTATGCGTCGTGGTCGTAGTCGAGCCCGTAGGGGAAATCCTCCTAGTCCTCCCAATCCTCCAGAAGGAAGGGATGCGGGAGCGCCAGCTGATGGTCAATTGGAACAATTCTTCAGGCGACTCACTACCTTTGCCTCAGACATTAATTATGAGAAGGCTCGTAGGAATGGAGCCCGGGTTTTCTCCCATGCCAATGAGCCGTTAGATGCTCTCAGCTGGTTGGAGTGTATGGAAAAGATGTTT
This sequence comes from Comarum palustre, assembly GCA_951800085.1. NCBI lineage: Eukaryota > Viridiplantae > Streptophyta > Magnoliopsida > Rosales > Rosaceae > Comarum > Comarum palustre. Next base: position 18,006,410 of record OX637586.1, read on the forward strand.
GTGCAGGCTGAGTGTCCTGAGAGCAAGATGGTGACCATAGCTGTTCAGTTTCTGGAAAGGGAAGCTTGGCATTGGTGGGTGGATTTGAGCAGAGGTTTGGGCGATGGAGCTCAGAATATGACTTGGGGTCAGTTTACCGTTCATTTTAAGGAGCGTTATATCAATCCAGCCCACATCAACCGTATGAGGTTGGAATTTCTGAATCTGAGGAAAAGTAACAATGTGACAGTGACAGCCTTTGAGCAGCGCTTCAGGGAGTTGGCATTCTATGTACCTGACTTGGTTAAGACAGATGAGGAGAAGATTTACTACTTTGTCCAGGGACTTGGCGGTATATATGCCAGTCAGATGACAGCCGTACCTTACCAGACTTTCCAGCAGGCCTTGATGTTTGCTATGCATATTGAGGCGCAGGAGTTAGCAGTTGGTCCCCTACAGAGTTTTGGTGATTCTAGCCGAGTTCCTCCTAGGCGGGGGACATCTACCTCGGGTTCAGGATCCTCTGCTGGCAGTGGATATAGTAGTCATTCGAGTTCTGGTTCCGGAGTTCGAGGAAAGTTCAAGAGGTTTGGCAGGAGACATCCTAGGAACCGGTCTGGTGGACGCTTTTCTGGACAGTTTAGTGGTGGATCTAGTAGTCAGAGTGCGGCCTCAGGTGGCCAGTCATTTCAGGTGGGGCAGAGTCAGCAGCAGACTGTGGGTTGTTATTATTGTGGTCAGCTAGATCACTATAAGAGAGAGTGCCCTATCCTGATTCAGAGATCCATGTTTGATCCTACTCAGTCATCGGGTCAGTTTCCAGCGAGTGCTTCTGGCAGCGGTGCTCGCATGTGGGGTCCAGATAGAGGCAGTGCTCAGCAGAACAGAGGCGGCAGAGGACGTCCCACCACTACTCATGCTAGAGTGCATGCCATGACTCAGCAGGAGGGTCGTACTTCTCCAGAGGTCATTATTGGTACGTTATTAATCTTTGGTCAGCCTGCTTTTACTTTGATTGATCCGGGTGCTACGCATTCCTTTATGTCGAGTAGATTTTCACTCCATGCCAATGTGCCAACCTCCCCACTCCCAGGTGAGTGGCGTGTATCTCTGCCTTCTGGAGATACAATGGAGATTAACTGGGTGTGTAGTGGGTGTGAGGTGTTAGTAAATGGACTTGTATTCGAAGCTGACCTAATTCCTCTGGATATGATAGAGTTCGATGTAATCCTGGGTATGGATTTTCTGGAAGCCCATAGGGCCATGGTAGATTGTTTCCAGAAAGAAGTGGTATTTCGTAGTCCAGGATTGCCGGAGGTTATATTTCAAGGAGAAAGAGAGATTCTCCCAAAGTGTTTAATTTCAGCTGTGGCCGCTAGGAAATTGCTGAGTAAGGGTTGTCAAGCCTACCTAGCACATGTGGTGGATACTAGTATGGGGGAAGTAGGTTTGAATGACATACCTATAGTTAAGGAGTTTCCAGAAGTTTTTCCAGATGAATTGCCTGGATTGCCACCCGAAAGAGAGATCGATTTTACGATTGAATTACTTCCTGGAACCGCACCTATTTCTCAAGCACCATATAGAATGGCCCCTGCCGAATTGAAGGAGTTGAGAACTCAATTGCAGGAGTTGTTGGATAAGGGATTTATTCGGCCAAGTTCCTCTCCTTGGGGTGCCCCGGTGTTGTTTGTTAAGAAGAAGGACGGTACGCTGAGACTTTGTGTGGATTACAGGAAGCTGAATCAAGTTACTGTAAAGAACAAGTATCCCTTGCCCCGTATTGATGACCTGTTTGATCAATTAAAGGGGGCAGCAGTCTTTTCGAAGATTGATTTGAGATCGGGGTATCATCAATTGCGGATTCGGGAGAATGATATAGCCAAGACTGCTTTTCGGTCACGTTATGGCCATTATGAGTTTGTGGTGATGGCTTTTGGGCTTACCAATGCACCTGCAGCCTTTATGGACCTCATGAATAGGGTGTTTAGCCCATACCTTGACCGGTTTGTTATCGTGTTCATAGATGACATTTTGGTTTATTCCAAGAACGCAAAGGAACATGCAAGGCACTTAAGGTTGGTCTTACGGACTTTGAAAGAGGCTCAGCTGTACGCAAAGCTCAGCAAGTGTGAGTTTTGGCTTGATAAAGTGGGGTTCTTGGGCCACATTGTGACGGCCGAAGGTGTTAGTGTGGACCCCCAGAAAATAGAGGCAGTTGTGAGTTGGAGGAGACCCACTAATGTAAAGGAGATACGGAGTTTCTTGGGTCTAGCTGGGTATTACCGCCGTTTCGTGGAAGGCTTTTCCAAGATTGCGGCTCCTCTTACTAGATTGACAAGGAAAGGTGTAAAGTTTGAATGGTGTGAAAACTGTGAGCAGAGTTTTCAAGAATTAAAGAATCGTTTGGTGAGTGCTCCAGTTTTGGCATTACCTGATGATAGTGGTGAATTCGTGGTGTATAGTGATGCATCTGGACAAGGGTTGGGTGGTGTGTTAATGCAACATGGGAGAGTCATTGCCTATGCTTTTAGACAATTGAAGTTGCATGAAGGAAATTATCCCACCCATGATCTAGAGCTTGCAGTGATAGTTTTCGCGTTAAAGTTATGGAGACACTATCTTTACGGAGCTAAGTGTCAGATTTTCACTGATCACAAGAGCCTCCGTTATGTGTTTACACAGAGGGATTTAAATCTGAGGCAGAGGAGATGGATGGAACTACTGGAAGATTATGATATTTCCATTGAGTATCATCCAGGAAGGGCCAACTTAGTGGCCGATGCACTTAGCCGCAACCCTTCCGTCTCTTTGGCTCATATGAGAGCGGTTCGGGTTCCGCTTCTCTATGAGTTGCGGGCTACTGGTGTTGAACTTTGGGAAGATGAAGTAGAAGCCTTGGTGGCTAGTTTCCAAGTGAGGCCAGTTTTAATTGATAAGGTGCGAGAGGCACAGTATAATGATCAGTCAATAGTACGGTTGATTGAGCGGACACTTGATGGGACAACAGTTGACTTCTCGGTTAGAAAGGATGGAACTTTGATGTTCAAGAACCGACTTTGTGTTCCAAAAAGGAATGAGGAGCTTAAGTTGGAAATTTTAGAGGAAGCTCACAGTTCCGCATATGCAGCACATCCTGGAAGTACAAAAATGTACAAGACCTTGAAGAATCATTATTGGTGGCCGAATATGAAGAGAGAGATTGCGGGATTTGTGAGTAGGTGCTTGATTTGTCAACAAGTAAAGATTGAGAGACAGAAACCTGCTGGTTTGCTTCAGCCTTTGCCTATTCCCGTGTGGAAGTGGGATGACATTGCTATGGATTTTGTCTTTAGTCTACCACGTACTCGAGATGGGCATGATGGTATTTGGGTGATCGTTGATCGATTGACCAAATCAGCACACTTTCTGCCGGTGAACAAGAAGTATACTGTGGAAAGATTGGCGGAATTGTATGTCAATGAAATTGTGAGACTTCATAGGGTGCCAGAGACTATAGTGTCAGATCGGGATCCTAGGTTTGCCTCCCGATTTTGGAAAGCTTTACAGGCAGCTTTGGGCACCCGATTGCAATTCAGCACAGCCTTTCATCCTCAGACCGACGGGCAGTCCGAAAGGACTATCCAGACTTTAGAGGACATGTTGAGGTCGTGTGCCATGCAGTTCTCAAGAAGCTGGGACAAGAATGTAGCTTTAATGGAGTTTGCTTACAACAACAGCTACCATTCCACCATTGGTATGTCTCCGTTTGAGGCACTTTATGGACGACAATGTCGTACACCTTTGTGTTGGAATGAAATTGGTGAAAGAGAGTTGTGTAGTCCTGACTTGATTCATGAAACGAATGAGAAGATCAAGATTGTTAGGGACAAGTTAAAGACAGCTCAGAGTAGACATAAGAGCTATGCAGACAACCGAAGGAGAGACCTTGAGTTCCAAGTGGGCGATTGGGTATTTCTGAAACTATCACCTTGGAAGGGAGTAGTACGTTTCGGCAAGCGGGGAAAGCTTAGCCCAAGGTACATAGGCCCTTTTGAGGTCATTGAGAGGGTTGGTCCACTTGCTTATAGATTGGACCTACCTCCTGAGTTGGCGAAAATACATAATGTCTTCCATGTGTCTATGCTTCGTAAGTATGTTGCCGATCCATCCCATGTGTTGCAAGAGCAACCGGTTAATTTGAAAAGAGATTTGACTTATGAAGAATTGCCGGTGAAGATCCTTGATAGGAAGGAGCAGATACTCAGGAACAAAACCATTCCTCTAGTGAAGGTACTCTGGAGGAGCCATGAGTTAGAAGAAGCAACATGGGAACCAGAGGCTCGGATGAGGCAGCAGTACCCCCATCTCTTCGAATGACAGGTATGTAATTTCGAGGACGAAATTTTATATGGGGGGGAGAATTGTCACATCCCGGTTCTTAAAACCATTTACGGTCGGTGATTTCCTAAGTTACTTTGGTCTTTAACCGTGCCGTAGTAACTGTTTTACCGAGAAAGGTCAAAAAGTTGACTTTTCGTTAGGTCATGAATTTGGGGAAACTTCCTTCATGAAAGTTGTAGAGGGCGTCGTTACGAGTCCGTGGACACGTAGCACGCTTAAATCGGAGATCGTATGAGGAAGTTATGGTCAAAAAACAAAAGTTACTATTTGGGTGAAAAGCCTATATATAGTGAGTTACTGGGGTAATTCGGTGAAAGGGTAAAAATCGAAAAAGTTACTGTTCACTTCGAAATTTCCTCCGAAACCCGACAGATTTTCCGCCGGATTTCATCACCGGATTTCTCCTCCGTCCGGCGGAGTTAGGGCGCGTGCTAGGTACCGAATTGAAGCCTGCAGCGCCACCTTCAAGTTGGTGGTGGCCATCGGAGCTGGGTCGCCGCCGTTTAAGAGAAATCACGGCGAGAAGGGGGGACCTGTGCACTGTTCATTGACACCGGATTTCTCCTTCCTCCGGCCACCTCCCGGTGAGTTCTTTATATGGTTTTGATGGGTTTGAGGTGTACATTAAGCCCCTAGAGTTTGGTAGCTAGATTTGAAGTGTGTAGGAAGAATTATGGATTTGAAGTTTGGGTTGACTTTTGGATTCGGGTTGTGTATTTCTTGTCGATTGACCTAGTTAGGGGCCGAGTTGGCCTTCGAGTTGAACTAGAAAGTTGTCCCAAATGTTGAGACGAAGCTGCTGGTAAAATTTGGTGGCGATCCGAGGTCGCCGGAATTTTGGCCGGATTTTTCTGCCGGCGGCCGCCGCCGGCGGCGGAGCCGCCACTTTTTGGGCAGTTTTCTTGCCCATTTAAATTGTAAAAATTAAGGGAAGTCCATTAGGGGCAGTTGCTAATTTTTAGGAATTTATTTGAGGCGTTAAGTATGTTTGGAAGGTTTGGGATTTATTATTTGTGTAATTAAAGGATTATCGGTCGTTTAGGGAGAACCGGCTAGGCGTGAGAGCGTCTTTAAGAGTTTGTACGCTATTTGGAGGGTTAGAGGCCGACACCCACACTTTTGATAGATGGTTAAGGTCGAACGCTATGGGTAGAGCGTGTTACTATTGCCCTCACTATGATTATGGGTTTAAGACCTGTTTATATGTTTTTGTACAGGACGTGGGGGAGCTCTAGCTGAGCAGCCATCTAGTAGCCGGCAGACCTAGCGGCATCTGTGAGTGGACATTTGTTTTAAATTAAATTGCATGCTTTATACTTTAATTGATTTCTCCTGCATATATGATTTCCTCCATTTATTATGTTTTACGGTGATTTGGGAAAATGGGATTTAAGGATTTAAAGGCAAACAAACCGGGAAAGCGGTTCATACCCTTCCCGTGATTTTAAAGGATTTTCCCGGGGTATGTTATTCTTGATTATCACCGTTTTGGGATTATGGAGGGGGATAATTTAAAAGGAGAAATTTGGCTCACGGATTTAAAGGGGTTTTCGATTTATTATTTCCACGAGATTTTACAGGTTTACAGGTTTTAAAGGGACTTTGGAAAGGGAAAAGGATAAAGGGAAAAGGATTGTATGCTAGCATGGACCCTCTCCGGTTGAGCTGGTCAGTAGACCTTCCCGGATAGAGCAGGTCGGGGACCCTCTTCGGTTGAGCTGGTCATTAGACCTTCCCGAATAGAGCAGGTCGGGGACCCTCTCTGGTGGAGCCGGTCACTAGACCTTCCCAGATAGAGCAGGTCGGGGACCCTCTCCGGTGGAGCCGGTCATTTGACCTTCCCGGATAGAGCAGGTCGGGATTTCTCGTGGATAAGGTTAACACCCCACATAAATGTTTATAAATGAGCCAAGGCATTATTTAAGTTTTATTTGCATGCGGAGTTTCTTAGAAATACTAAGAGGGAGGACATTAAAGCAATTTAGAGCTTTTAAATGTTATTATTTTCGTCCACTCACTCTAACGTTTTCAATGTTTCTCCCCTGGGCCTTTCGTTTTTAAATGCCCAGATTGCAGTGCTCGACCTATCTAGACCACTTGGAGGCCAAGCATAGTTACCGCCGTTTTCCACACTAACAGTAGGTTCCGGGTTAACCTACTTGTAATATCTCTATGTTTATGCTTTTATCCTAGACGCTCTGATACACATCGGGTAGTTTGTTTGTTGGAGAACTCTTAGGGACTTGGAATGTTATGTATCATTTACATTTGGGATGTTGAATTAATTGTTGGATTTTATTAGATGTGTATCATGTGGAGTTGTTGGTTATTGGGGAGCAGGATGGCTCCAGGAGTTTCGGTTGGGTATTGGTATTAGAAGTGTACTGTGGGTTATTGCAGGTTAAGGGTTGTCCACTTTTCAAGGGAGACTATGTCGATTTTTCGGCAGAATCTTCTTTGGGAGGTGGTCCCCGCAGGATTTACTTCGAGTTAAAGGGGTTTAACTCGGGGTGGGTCCTGACTTGATTAATCTTACGGTATTAGAAAAGCCACGTTGTATAGTCATATAGGAAAACATGATTTAAATAAAGCTTCTGTTATCGGGCCGGGACAGGCCTGATCGGGATTATGTGGACGGGTCAGACCTGATTTTTCAAAACGGAACGGGCCGGGACAGGATTACACTTTTTCACATCTAATCCCGTCCCGACTATTTTTGGAACGGGGTCAGGACGAGATATCGGGACCGGTTTTGAATGAACTAAGCATAAGTATGTATATAGTTAGGCATTGAACTAGGAGTTACGCATTGAACTAAGCATTGTATATAGTTACACATTGAACTAAGCATAAGTATGTATTGTTGGAAATATGGTCTAAAGAACCACTGATTAAACCAAATAATTAAAGTGAGTTGCACTTTTAATTAGATGATTGCATGCATGAATTTGTAATCCTTGTAATGAGGGATATAAAATCATGTATTCATATGCATAATTTGGTTGTGGGGTGAATGAGAAATTGTTACCTAAAGATGACTAGTTCAAATGAGAAAATGAACTTTAACCTACATTAGAAAAGTGAAAGAGGAATAAAGTTTTAAATAGAACCACACACCTTGAAGGTGTAATTATGACAAGCACCCATGCTCTATCTCACGCGCGCACGGGTGAGGGGGTGCAAATCCAAGGTCGGAAGCCCAATTTTCTTCACTTGGGCCCGCACGACCTGCGGACACGAATGCTGCTCAAATTTGTGGTCTGAGAGCCCAGATTGTTTTTGAACTGACGAATTTTATTTTTTGACATTTTCCATATTTGAAAACTGTAACAGGTCTTCTTTTAAGTCTGTTTATGATTGTATGTAACAGACAGAAAGCCATCAATTTGTAGATGATTCCCAACACTATATAAAGGCCACCAATCCTTCATTCTGAACACACCAACAGAAATCACTTCTCTTCTTCTCCAAAAAACTTCTCTGCTCCTATTCAGTTCTCTTAGAAATTCGGTGATAGTTTGAAGGATTTTTCCTAGTTCGTTGAAGCTTTTGTTCGTAGTGCAATAACTTGAGCTTGATTGTCATTTTATCTTGAGAGACCAAGCAGCATTGAGGTCCTTGCACTGATTAGGGCGCCGTAATTCGTCTTAAGGACACCATGTGATACACGGGACTCGACAAACTTCCATTGGTTGAATTCTTATTCTCAAATCCTCAATTTATCCTTTTATGGTTCTGTTCATGTTCATGCAATTTGATTAATTATAATTAATTTTTGTTATTTCATTTTGTTAGTATATAAACAATATAATCATCATATTTTCTAACAATCTTAAGATGACTTATTGTTTATATATTTCTGGAAAATTATACTAACTTATGTGTGTATTTTTTCAGAAAAAAAAAAAAGAAAACCCAAAATGACTAATGGAAAAGTAAATGGCTCGGGTGGTAACAATGGTGGTGAGAACACCATGCAAACTGCGGTACCTCCAACTGCACTTGCTCCCGCACTACCCGTCTCTCATGCTGAGAAACCAGAGAAGTTCACTGGAGTGAATTTCAAGAAGTGGTAAGCAAAGATGAAGTTCTACTTGACCACCTTGCAAGATTTCTTACTGAGACGGCCCCCGTGCTCACTGATGAGAAAAATGGTGACTTGCAAAAGGTTGCTGCTGTGAATGCATGGAATAGCTCGGACTATTCTTGCATGAACTACATCCTCAATGGTTTGTCTGATAATTTTTACAATGTGTACATACATTCAGAGACAGCTAAAGGCTTGTGGGAGTCTTTGGAGAAAAAAAATATAAGACTGAGGATGTTGGGGCCAAGAAGTTCATTGTGGGCCGATTCCTTGATTGGAAAATGGTGGACTCTAAGACCGTGGTGAGTCAATTCTCTAAGTTTCAATTGATCATGCATGAGATGCAAAGTGAAGAAATGGGTCTTTCTGGACCCGTTCAAGTAACATGTTGCATTGAGAAGTTGCCCCCTTCATGGAAGGACTTCAAAAACTACCTTAAGCACAAGCGAAAGGAAATGAGCATGCAAGACCTGGAGGTTCGTCTTCAGATTGAGGAAGACAACCATGAAATGAAAAAAGGATCTGGATGAACACTTCTAAGGTCAATGTTGTTGAATATGGCCAAAACTCAAGGACTAAAAAGTTCAAGGCCTAGGGGTCCAAACTTGGCCCAAGAGGAGGTGTTTCCAAGAAACAAAGGTTTGAAGGCAAGTGCTTCAATTGTGACAAAGTTTGCCACAAGTCCGTGGATTGCAACAAGAAAAAGGAATAAGAAGCGTGAAACTATCACCAAAGATGTTAGCGACATTAATTTGTGTGCTATGGTGACTGAGGTGAACATTGGACTCCAACCCCAAGACCTGGTGGCTGGAAACTGGGGCCACTAAACATATATGTGCTGACAAGAATATGTTCTCCACCTTTGGGCCTGCTGAGGAAGGGGAGAAATCATATATGGGGAATTCTGCTACCTCTGCAATAAAGGGAATGGGTTTTGCATTGTCATAGTCTGACAAGGTTGTTTTGTCTAAGAGTGGCATGTTTGTTGGTAAGGGATATCTCTCTAATGGGATGTTCAAAATGAATGTAATGACTATTGTCAACAAGAATAATGAAGCTGGAGCTTCATCTTCTCCTTACATGATTGTGTCTTCCAATTTGTGGCATGGTAGACTAGAACATGTTAAATATGATACCTTCAGAAGGTTAATTAACACGGAACACTTAACAACGTTTAAAATCGACTCTAATGATAAGTGTGAAACGTGTGTTGAAGCTAAACTCACTAGAACCTCGTTTCAAACAGTGGTGAGAAACACTGAACCCCTAGATTTAATACACACAGATGTGAGTGACTTGAAGTCAACAGAATCAAGAGGTGGTAACAAGTATTTTGTCACGTTCATAGATGATAGCACAAAATACTGCTATGTGTACTTGATGAAAAGTAAATGCGGGGCTATAGAGAAATTTGTTCTCTATAAGAATGAGGTTGAAAATCAACTCAATAAGAAAATCAAAGTACTAAGAAGTGACAGTGGAGGTGAGTATGAATCACCATTTGCTGACTTATGTGCTCAAAATGGTATTATATATCAAAGAACTGTGCCTTATTCACCACAATCAAATGGTGTGGCTGAAAGAAAAAATCGTACCTTAAAAGAAATGATGAATGCAATGCGCTTAAGTTCTGGGCTGCCACCTAACATGTGGGGTGATGCCATTTTCACGGCTAATTACCTTTTAAATAGGGTTCCCAAAAGAAGGTAGAAAAGACTCCTTTTGAATTGTGGAAAATGAGTAAAACCATCCTACGGTTACTTCCGAGTGTAGCGATGTTTGGCTAAGGTAGCTATTCCTCCACCTAAGGCAGTAAAAAATGGGTCAAAGACGGTTGACTGTGAGTTCATTGGATATGCAGAAAATAGCAACGCGTATAGGTTCATTGTGCAAAAATCCGAAATTAAGGATATACATAAGAACACGATCATAGAATCGAGAAATGCTTCATTTTTTGAAAATATATTTCCATGGAAATCTGAGGAAGAATCAAGTTCTTCTAGATTTGAGTCAAATACTTAAGAAAATCAGGCATAAATAAATCATGAAGAGGTAGAGCCTAAAGATGTAGAACCTAGATGGAGAAAAAGAGCAAGGATAGAAAAATCTTTTGGCTCTGATTTTTTGACATATATGCTTGAGGATGAACCTCAGACATATACAGAGGCAATAAGATCCATTGATGCGCCATTATAGAAAGAGGCAATTAAGAGTGAAATAAACTCAATTCTACAAAATCATACTTAAGAACTGGTGGATCTTCCACCGGGGCGCAAGCTCTTAGGTTCCAAATGAATCTTTAAAAGAAAGATAAAAGCAGATGAGACCATAGACAAATATAAGGCAAGACTTGTCATAAAAGGATACAAGCAAATGGAAGGTCTGGACTATTTCGACACATATTCTCATGTGAAGAGAATAACCTCTATTAGGACGGTGCTTGTCTTTACGGCTTTGCATAAGTTAGAAATACATCAAACGGATGTAAAGACTGTTTTCTTATATGGGGATGTAGATAAGGAAATCTACATGAAACAACCTGAGGGTTTTTCGGCCCCAAGTCAAAGAAAGAAAGTGTGCAAATTGGTAAAGTCCTTATATGGCTTGGAACAAGCTCCAAAATAATGGCATGAGAAATTTGACAATGTCATGATCACCAATAGTTATAAAATCAACGAATGTGATAAATGTATGTATATGAAAGATACACAAGATGGATATGTCATCTTATGTCTTTATGTAGATGATATGCTCATTGTGGGGAGCAATCACTACCGGAATCAGTAGTTTGGCCGACAAAACATTTTTGTCGGCCTGTTAGCCAAATTCGACAGCTAAGATGTCGTCGGCTATGAATTTAGCCGACGAAATAAAAGTGGTCGTCAGCTATAGTTTAACACTTAGCCGACGACTTATTTTTATATTTTTCGTCGGCTAAAGTAAGACTAAAGCCGACGAAATAAATTGTCGTCGGCCTCAACCTAAGACTTTGGCCGACGAACTATAAATATTTCGTCGGCCAATTTAAAACACTATAGCCGATGAAATTTACTAGAAATCGTCGGCTAAATATTTAAAAAAAATTAAAATTTAAATAATATACCTGACGAAATATAGTACATTTCGTTGGCTAAATACTACTATAGCCGACGAAGTAAGCCATATTTCTTCAGCTAAACGTTGAAAAAAATAAAAAAATAATACTATAGCCGACAAATTATGGTAAATTTCATCGGCTATAGTACTTTTTATACTAAAAAAATCACAAAATTTCTAAATTACTATCCAAGCAAGATGCAAATTACACAAACAATTTCATATAACCAACAACGTACACCATCAAAAGTAGTCTAAACGTTTTACATTAAATTATTAATTTATAAATTGTTCATAAACCCATAAAACTAAATAAAATCTATATCATCTAAATCGATATCCGCGCCAGGAGAAGGTTGCTGTTTAGGAGGTTGCGGCGGCTGAGGTAGAGGAATAAGCGTAGGCATGGGCGGAGGCGAAAGTCCCTGAAGCTGTGCAGCTGAAAAATCTTGCAAGTACTGGAACATCTGCTGCTGCTGTTCCTGGTTGGTGGCATACTCTTGTAAAGCGGCTTGGTGTTCCCGTAGCATCTGAACTTCCGTCTCTAGCTGAGTCGTTCTGCTGCTGGTCGAGGCTGCCTTTTTTTTGAAATCCGGGAGTGCTTTTCAGTACCTCCTCGCCCTTCTTTCCTAGACCCCGGCAGTAGAAGTTATTTCCTCACGTTGGGAATGTTGTTCCCATGATCCTCACCCCAACCCTGAGATCTGAAGTGTCGATCCGAGACATGGCTTCAGACATGTTTTCCTCTTGCGTGTCTGGCCATGTCTCCCTCACTATAGCAGTCATCACCTCGTCACTAGCCTGCCTCACCCTCGCTTAATTGGATAGAAAAAAAATAATTAATTAAAATTTTGAAATATATATATATAAATATAATTTAAAAAATTTGAAAACGTAAAACGACGTACAATATCTTCCTAGGCATCAAGATATGTCTTCTCGTACGTATAGACGTACTGGTTGACTTCTGGATGTTCCCTGGCCACCTCATCCATCAACGATGCGAACGGTCTAGAACCGACATGATGGTTCCTTGTGTTGCGTTGCCGGTTCTGAGCGTTCGCCCGGGAAACGGCCTACAAAGAAAAAAAAGTAAAATATTTTAAAACGTACTAATTAATAACAATATAAGAAATTATTATTTTTAATTACCTGTTTATGAGGGTTGTTGAATTCTGATATCAGAAGCCAACGCCACCCGTATTCCCTGAACTGGAACTCAAGGGGGGGTACCAGAACGTTCGTTCTCATGCGTAGTCCAGTGGATCTGTAACTCGTTCTTCCACTCCTTATACCTATAGATACCACAAAATTATAAATATTATTAATTACACATATAATTTTATTTTTTCATTATCTTTCCAATGTACCTTCCCCCATGCACAACGTCCACCCAGGTGTTCCTCAGGTGCTGGGAAACGTCAAACCACACCTGCATTAAAACGTTTATTAGTTTAGTTTTTCATAAATCCACAATGTAATACATAATATTAATTGTAAATTTTTTATATTTACCGACATTGCGTTGTGGACCATGTCCTTAACCTCGTGTGGGACCTCGCTCCAGTCTGACCACAACATAGGGACTCTATCCCTAATGAGCGCTCCCATACCGCCGGAGTACATCCTCGTCTTCCCGCTCGATACTACGTTCTCATCCCCATCAGTATCGATGACAATTCTTCCCGAGGTACTCACGGTCTTCTCGAGATCCTTCCCTGTGACGGGGCCTCTCTTTTTCCTTGTCGGCTTGGCTCCGACGGTGCCTATCATAAATTGATAATTAATAGATTATTCTTATTATGACATTATAAGAAAACAAATTATTTATATTTCATCACCTGAGGGCGTTGGGGCGGACGTGACGGATTCTGACTCTATCATCGATAATGATACCCTCGCAGAAATTAAATCTGTACCAAAAGGCATGAACAAGTACGCCGCTGATGGGGTCACCTGCGGAGACAGTGAATAAATCGGCGCCCTTGAGTCATCGACTGCCGGTAATGCTGGTATCAACCGTAGAAGGTAGAGAAGAGGCGGCGGCATCTGTACCCTAGAAGACCCACCCTCTGAAACAGTAGGTCCCGGAGTCGGTGCCCTGTGTATCTCAGGCATACGTGGTGCAGACACCTCCGCCTGAGTCGGAGGCCACAACTGCCTCGATGAGTGAGGGACGCTCGGCTGCCTCGAGGAGCGAGGGGCGTCCGGCTGTTTGGAGGAATGTGTGGCCCCCGGTTGTCTCTAGGGACGCACGTCGGGCTGTCATTGGGCCCTGAAACGATGCTTAAGGGTTGCTAGACGTTCCCTCAGACGATTCAGATCTTTGACCCTTTGAACCCTTAGTTTTACTAAACAAGTCTTTCATCCTGTTTATTAAATTATTAGAATTTGTAATTTGTACAATTTAATAACAATTAGTATTTTAATACACAAATATACCAAATTATCAAAAATTAACAACATTATCACAAATATATTAAATATACCAATTAATATTTTAATATACCAAATGTATTAAATATACCAAATTAATAACAATTAATATTTTAATACACAAATAATTATTAATAATTCACAATATATACAATTAAAAACATTCTAATATATATTAATTTGTAAACAACCATATATACACCAATATTTATTTGTAGCAATATATACAAATATGTATACAAATATATATATATATATATATATATACATATTTGTAAACAACCATATATACATCAATAATTCAAAATAAATATATAAATCAATTCAATATATACAAATTCGTAATTCAATTCAATAATTCAAATAAATATACAAATTCGAATTTATTACCTTAATTTTAGGCGGAGAGAGGAGAGAATTGAGGAGGAGGCGGTGGAGGAGCCGAGGAGGGCGAGGAGAGGAAAAGAGGGGGAGAGAGGAGAGAACTGAAATTTTAGGGTTTCTGTCGCTGAGTTTTGGTTATATAGGCAGAAATATAGCCGACGAAATAAAAAACTCGTGTGTGGGTAAATTTGAAACATGTGTGTGGATAAATTTTTAGCTTGATCCGACAACGTTAAGGACTCGATCAAAACGGTCAATCTCATTAGTCAAATCTCTAAATGTAAAGAAATGGTAATTTGACCGTCTAAATTACGTATTCTGCCCGGACATTCAACTACAAAAAGTTTCAAATCGATGAGACGCAACCAGTGGTATAAATTATTATTTTATTTATTTAACTTTAGCCGACGAAAAATTAGGGTATTCGTCGGCTATAGTATAGGGTTTAGGGTTTGTGGTTTAGCCAACGAAATATTAGGGTATTCGTTGGCTAAGATAGTTTTAGCCGACAAAAAATGATGTATTTCGTCGGCTACAACTTTCTTGGCCGACGAAATACGGCGTATTTCGTCGGCTAAAAATGGAAAATACATAAAAAAACAGGTTGTTTAATGTAAGCATACCAATTTTCTGTTCATATATCACCACAATTAAACTAAATTATGAATTCAACAGCTTGTAGCATATAAAGCACATATCAATTTGTATTACAAATTCAAACTAAGATGGCTCGTAATCGGAATCATCCGATGAATCTTCTTCGGTGTCAGAATTAATTTCTGGCAATCTATGCATTTCCTCATCACAAGACTCGTCATCTGTTTCTTGATTTGGATCCACATCAATAAGCCTTGCGTCTAAATCACGAATTCGAACCGAACGACCCGCTTTAAAATTATTAAGGCGAATTGTAGAGGAGTCAGGAATATCTATTGCACTGGGCTCTTGATACACAACATCTTCCTCGTCTTCAGCCTCTCCAAGTGTAGCCGCCCGGTAAATGTTTCGAGGGTGCACACGGTTGAAGACTTTCCACGCGTCCCCCTTAACAAGGTCATCAAGATAAAACACTTGTTTTACCAATGTGGCAAAAACGAACGGGTCATCTTCGTAACAGCTTGTAGCAGTGTTCACCGATAAAATCCCGTGCTGATCGATCTTCATGCTCTGCTGGCTTCTAGTATCAAACCATATACACTTGAAGAGATGCACTGTCATGCCTTGCCCATAAACGATTCCACCACTGAATCGAGAACACCATAATAATCAACACCATTCCGCCCACCATGCGCCATCACCCCAGAATTCTGTGTTCTCCGTCTGTTGTCTCTTTGTTCACATATAAATTGCACGCCATTCACCTTGCACATCGGATAAACTATTGACATTATCAGCTTCATCGCTAGAAGTCTTAGTTCGTGCGACCAATTTGGGTGACCATAGAATTGAATATGGTTCATCTGCAACCAAATATTCAATGTATTGTAAATATAAACAATTATGCAATGAATGAGTCATGAACAAAAATAAATAATTACATACCCAGCCGCCAAAATAGTTCGCGTACTCCTTTTTGTGGTAGTCGAGATCACCTTGAATGTCTAGATAGTATAAATGGATGTCTTTCCAGTATTCAACTTCCTGACAGTTAATCAATGCCCACCAATGGGCTATAACTAACTCATGTGGTTGCAACTTGTATGAGTCTGGCAAAATTCCATAAATTTCAACATCATTAGAGACTATGGAAAGGTTGAACTTCGATACATTTACGGGTAAGGTTTGTGGAGTTTCCTTCAACGCTCCTAAATACAAATTTATGTAGGTGACGCACTCGTGCGCAATATATACTTCAGCTATACATCCTTCAGGTGCGGATTTATTAGCCACATAAGCTTTGTAGTCTCTAAGTTGTCTATATATAAATAAATTGTTGTAATATGTTATGATTATATTTAGGTGTAAAAAACATACCTTTCCATGAGATACATCTAAGTATAGTGTACTAGACCGATAAACAACAATTGCTCGGGAAGATGGAACATCAGATGCGGCATGATGTCAAAAAAATTTGGAGGAAATATCCTCTCAAATTTACACATGATTTAAATAATGTCCTGTTGCATTTCCCGGTAGTCAGATTTTGTCACTTCCCGTGTACATAACTTCTGAAAGAATTTTGACAACGCTACTAACGGCTCCACCACCTGACGGGAAAGGAACGGTCAAATAACAATAGGGAAGAGACGTTGTAGCAGAATATGACAGTTATGAATCTTTAACCCGTACATTTTATTGTCCCGAATGTTTACACACCGGGCTATATTTCCTGCGTAGCCTGAAGGATACTTCACAGAACTCATCCACTTGAAAATTACGTTCTTCTGGTCAGGCTTCATTGTCAGGACCCACCCCGAGTTAAATCCCTTTAACTCGAAGTAAATCCTGCGGGGACCACCCCAAGGGAACTTCTTACCGAAACCCCCTTGAAATGGCCAACCCTTCCTACGATCCAACTCAGCACTTCCATGAGTATCTACAACAAACCCTAACTCATGAAGGCATCCTGCTCCCTAACCTACTTAATTAGCTATACTGGGTTAGTCAGAGCAGTCTACTAAGATGATTACCCTAAAGAATTGCGGCAGCAACAGATTGATTGACTATGCCTCGACTCTTGTACGCGCACGACCTCCTCTCAAGAACCCTGCACCACTGGGCATTTGAAAACGAAGGGCCCAGGGGAGAAACATTGAAAAACGACGTTAGAGTGAGTGGACGAAAAATAACAAATAAAAACTCTACTTTCCTTTATGCTCTCCCTCTAGTTTCTCTAAGAAAATCCGCATGCAAGTAAATCATCAATGATGCCTTGGCTCACACATAAATAATTAAAATGTGGGGTGTTAACCTCATCCACGAGAAATCCCGACCTGCTCTATCCGGGAAGGTCAAATGACCGGCTCCACCGGAGAGGGTCCCCGACCTGCTCTATCTGGGAAGGTCTAGTGACCGGCTCCACCAGAGAGGGTCCCCGACCTGCTCTATTCGGGAAGGTCTAATGACCAGCTCAACCGAAGAGGGTCCCCGACCTGCTCTATCCGGGAAGGTCTACTGACCAGCTCCACCGGAGAGGGTCCATGCTAGCATACAATCCTTTTCCCTTTATCCTTTTCCCTTTCCAAAGTCCCTTTAAAACCTGTAAAACCTGTAAACCTCGTGGGAATAATAAATCGAAAACCCCTTTAAATCCGTGAGCCAAATTTCTCCTTTTAAAATCATCCCCCTCCATAATCCCAAAACGGTGATAATCAAGAATAACATACCCCGGGAAAATCCTTTAAAATCACGGGAAAGGTATGAACCTCTTTCCCGGTTTGTTTGCCTTTAAATCCTTAAATCCCATTTTCCCAAATCACCGTAAAACATATAAATGGAGGAAATCATATATGCAGGAGAAATCAAATAAAGTATATGGCATGCAATTTAATTTAAAACAAAGGTCCACTCACAGTACTCTTTGCGACCTTCTTCCTGCTCGGAAAGCTCCTCGAGCGAAACCCTCGAACTAACACGTAGTCGAGCCCGTCTCACGTGCAACCAGGGACTGTACAACAAATTATTATATTAGTCATTTCACAGTCGACTCTTAACTCAATTTACCGGAAGTCCGACTCAGCTTCCGAACTTCCCTTTATCACTTAACTTGACGTTAGGGTGTCACGTATTAATTCGTTGAATTACTATGGACACCCATTCAACCATTTCACCAATACCTCAGGAGTCCTTAAAATAATCCTTAAACCTTAACCGGCAATAATCGATGGTCGGAATAATATTTAATTATCCGCCAATAATACTAAACTAGAACAATTCCAAAACCTAACCAAAACTCCTCCAAAAATTACCAAATTTTAACCATAGACTCCTCACAATATGTAGTAATTAATGGGCATGAAAAACTGCCCAAAAAGTGGCGGCACCGCCGCCAGCTCCGCCGCCGACGGCGGCCTCCGGCAGAAATTCCGGCAAAAATTCAGGCGACCTCCGATCGCCACCAAATTTTACCAGTAGCTTCGTCTCATCATTTGGGACAACTTTCTAGTTCAACTCGAAGGCCAATTCGGCCTCTAACTAGGTCAAAAACTCGATGAACAGTAGACCCCGAAAAATTACACTACCAAACTTCAAATCCTCAATTCTCCCTACACACTTCAAATCGAGCTACCAAATTCTAGGGGATTGTAGTACACCTAAAACCCATCCTAAACATATAAAGAACTCAACAATTGGTGATCTAGGGAGGGAGAAATTCAATCCCGAAAATCTACTGTACACACCAAGAACAAATCGGAATTTCTCCCGATTTACGGCGAGTTAGGTCGGAAAGCTTACCTAGGATTGAAGTAGACTCGGAGGCCGAACTTTTGGGACCGGTGCGCCGGCCTGAGGTGGCCGGACGGCGGCGCTGTGGCGCGCGCAAGGTCCGGCAGCAGTTTGCCGATCGGAAGCACGGGGAGAGAGAAAAAGAGGCTGGGGTGAAAAATCTGATTTTTCACCCCGGTAACTCCTATATATAGCCTTTTTACCGCACAGTAACTTTATACTTTTGTTCGTAACTCTCTCATACGATCTCCGATTTGAGCGTGCTACGTGTCCACGAACTCGTAACGACGCCCTCTACAACTTTCATGAAGGAAATTTTCCCAAATTCTCGACTTAATGAAAAGTCAACTTTACGATCATTGTACGGTTAAACGGTCACTTTAAATGGTAAAAGACCAAAGTAACCAACCGTAAAATAATCCTAGGATCGGGGTGTGACAATTCTCCCCACCTTATAAAAATTTCGCCCTCGAAATTTCTATACTCAAGTCCAACACAGTGGGGGATAGTACCACTTAAATAATAACATTGTTCTCCAATATCCACTTCCTTCTGAGAACTCTTCTGAGACGTCTCACGAATAGCATTGTCAAAACTCTAAACACATGTCTTTTACGATCGACATCCTTACTGATCTTCCTTATAAGCCAATTTCCAGTACTAACCAGAAGGTTATTCTTATAGGGTGTAAGGAAATAAACTTATTTATGTATCATGGACATACGTGACACTAGGCATCCATTAACCTCCAAGGATACCCAACATAATCCTCAAACTCATGTAACCTTGTCACATGTCACATCTAGCAAACGTAGCAGCCCTTCCTACGTGGATGATAACCTCCAATACTTTTTTTTTTTTTTTTTTTCTGACACCCGACCACTTTTCTCGGGTCAAAACTAAACCGTCTGAAGTCTTACCGTGGATCACAATGATTTTCTCTTGAATCATTGATTAACTGAATCACCGAATTCTTACTGTACTTCATCTCATTTATGAGGTGGAATACGACACTGCCTATACTGATCCACCATCTGTATTCCTCGCGAAAATCACTATTGTTTTTCACCAAAAGATGATAAATTCTGTCACACGCTGAAAACATCATTTGGCAACAATTCCCTGTTGCCTAAACCGGATTATAACCATATCCTTGTAAATCCAACTGCACAACACAACAACTTCGACCAGCAACTAACCTCCTATCCCTTCTCGTTTAGCCAAACAAACACCAACATTTGTCCTTACCAACCGCATGTGACGTCGTCACAATACCGCTATCCATCATTCTGATTCCAATAACCACTCGCTTGTCGTGAGTATAAATTCTTCAAGAATACTCGTATACTTTCGTGGAGCCTTAAATATCAGCTCACACATTCCCTATGCATGTAATGATTATCACTCCTGAGGAGTAGGGTTCGATGTCACTAATGGATTTAAATCCTCTGATAACACAATACCACGTGGAGCCAAATCTACTGACAACAAGTCCACGAGAAAACCATGGCGACTCGTGTTACACGAACCATCACCTCATTTGAACCAGGCTCCCTGATCTGGTTTACGCTTTCTAGAAACTATTCTGTCATGTTGTAGAGTAATTGTCTTCCCTGACTCTATCATTACTCAAACCACTTGTACACACAGGACATGAACTGCCGTGAATATTACCGTAAATCCAAAACCATAGCCTTTAAATCGGGGAGATCCAAAAGCTCCTGACATCGAGATCCAACAATACTGACTCCTCGCATGAAAACAATATTGTCAGGCTTCACACTGCCTACCAAGCTATTCTGACCGGATAAATCTTGACTTTTACCCACAAGTCGAACATTAGAGTCGCTAGCTCAAATATCACTTGTGGGGTTACTGCATACTTTGCAACTGGTAACACATACCCGTACTACTCATAGGTGAGGTGCCACTGACCTCCCTAACTCTTACCTTAACCTGGAATGACGCATAGTGCAGAGCTTGCACTTCAACCAACCGTGCGTCTAATAAACGTTATCCGCATCACAATCTGGGATAGATTTACCATTAAAAGGATTCCAGAGCCTTACCCGCTCAACAAGTATATTCCATTCCCAGATGCCTCCATTACCACATCGTCCGGTAATAACCAGCAACTTGGACATTTAACCAGATCAGACATCTACATGAAATTTAGTGCCACTGGTGCACGCCCAAAGGAACATCTGATCAAAGCATCGGGAATTAATTTCACCAGACACAACCATGTTGATCACCGAGCATCCAGTTAACGAGGCACAAGATAACAAATACCATTACCGCACTGGGCACGTATACATCACAGAGTCAACTCGTACAACTAGACAGTTTCTAACAAAACTGTCCCCCAGGCGCTGCGGGTTTACCATCCACCGCAACCTCTATTCGGTAAGATTCAAAATTCTCAATCGCTTACCACTCTAGATCTTAAATCACAAGATCCACTGCCACACGTTAACATCCTCTCAGATCATAACTTAAACTGAACGTAGCTTAATCACTCCACGGTTTCCGATGGAGCGTTGCACAACTTAGCAACATACTTTACTACCCTTGTAACAATTTGGTTTCCAAAACCTTGACTCGTAACACCTTTGAGTCATCAAAGAAACTCTTTCCTCAGTTTCACCGCTTTCATACTCACCGAAAATGTTGACAATTTTGAGGGTCACCTCCAATGACCTTTCTTGCTACCACTCTAAAACTCGTGGCGCCAAGAACTGCCGTTAGGTCAATAATTCCTAACAAGTAGGGTCACTACTCAAATGACCAATGACCATAGCAATGCCAACAATACTTTAATCCTCTCAGGATTTCATTAAATTACACCAAACTTTAATTTCCCAGATCTAATCCTCATTCCACAGATCAAATTGAGAATATTTCCTGTCACCGCAGTGGGTGTAACTCATGAACCCCAAACACGACTAAGTACAGCTTCGGTTACAATAATTGATTAAACCACAGCCAGTGAGTGCACACATTCCCATGCCATCAAGCTCCGTTAATCACCCTCGACGAAACAAAGTGTCATAACGGACGACTTTGGTCGCAGGTTTAAGCTTGAGCATCCACAGACATTCTCACTCAAATTCACTGATCTAGTAAACCTTACCCCACTGCTGTCACTTCACCACCTTCGTGCATCTATCTCAACATGCAATCAACCACCTACTAACGACACTTAATAATCTCGCTAACCAGCATAAAAGTCGGAGCGACTAACAATAACCCACTTCCGACATATACTTAAATGGTTAGGCCATCTACTGGACGTTTGTACAGAAACTTCCAACCAAACGTCCTTAATCTCCGTTCTCAATAAATGAAACTCTCATGACAAATTCTTAAAATGATGTCATCATCAGCTTTAGTCACTTACCTGGTGTCATTCTGACCACACACTGCTGCACACAATAATTATGTTTTACCAGCATGTGCTACCCATATTTCAACCTACCACTTCCCAACAAAGGAGGGTACACGTGCTCCTGTGGGGTATACCCATGTACATCTTCAACCGTCGAAACAGTGTCGTTTGCACAACGACGGGTTCCTACACCACCATAATAAAAAGTCAATCAAGACTCGAATACAAAGTCAATCAAGACTCGTATCACTCTTTCCGGTACCCTAAGCACTCTTGGTCCAAGACCCGGTGGCCTGTTGCCACTTCCAACATGTCCCTTTAAATTCCGAAACCAATTACCTTTAATTACCACTAGTAACGCTTCCTCGATCTGAAAATCGAACTCTAACACAGCCAACCTGGAGACTCCTCCACAGGTGTACTAATTAAAACACTTTGACCGCAGGTGGATAACTCACCTTATGATTCATAGGAACCCCAAGATCTGGTGACACGATTTAATTTCTGCCTCCATGATAAATGGCCCAATGACCATTGTCACCAACCATTCAAATCACGCTTGGACTCACCAACAAATCAAACCTTCTAATACCCCAACCATGGGTGGCTGGAGCGAAGAGAATCTGGTCGTAGCTGACGACAACAATGTCAGCACCAAAGGTGACCCAAACCATCAGTTTCAGTGGTTGTTCCATAACCATCGAGTGACCAAAACAGCCTTTACTTCCTTGACATTTTCCAGTAGTGTCACATCATGGACTAGTCACTAGATCCAGACCACAAAAATAACAACACTCAACTTCCTTGAGTCATTCCCCTTTCATATGTCCGTTGGTTTCTCTGAAACCCCACTAATGACGAACCTCAACAACGTCATGGCAATCGCCAAAACTAAATACTCAACCTCACTGAATAATCGCGCTAGACGACTTCAGCTCTTTTTTCCATGGCAGGATGCAACCTCTTTCATTAACTCGTACGACTCTTCACTGCTAAGAGCCTCGTAACACGAACACCAAGGCCTTGTCTTAGGCTTCTACAGCATCCCTGTCAACGACCATGATAGCCCTCCAGGTGTGAATTAACTGTTTCACCACCGAGTACTCACACATAATGCTCAAACATTAAACAACGTGAGTTTCCAGCTCGATCCCCAACTCAAATCTCAATTAATCCTTGGGGAACTCATAAAATAAATACGTAACGAGCTTACCTTGTTCCTTACAAGAACTCTCTGTGAGGTCGCGCGTACTGAGGCATAGTCTTGAAGATTCCAATGTTTATAGGACCACTCGGTCCATAAATCAACCAGGAAGTACTAACTCATATCCTTAATAAGCACTAAGCGTCCAAAGCATAAAATGCCGATGGATCCGCCGCGGTCGGACCATCACTCTATAGACACTAGGTGATACCAAGTATATGAGGTAGTAACAGGAAACGATAACCTAATGCTCTGATACCAATTGTCAGGACCCACCCCGAGTTAAATCCCTTTAACTCGAAGTAAATCCTGCGGGGACCACCCCAAGGGAACTTCTTACCGAAACCCCCTTGAAATGGCCAACCCTTCCTACGATCCAACTCAGCACTTCCATGAGTATCTACAACAAACCCTAACTCATGAAGGCATCCTGCTCCCTAACCTACTTAATTAGCTATACTGGGTTAGTCAGAGCAGTCTACTAAGATGATTACCCTAAAGAATTGCGGCAGCAACAGATTGATTGACTATGCCTCGACTCTTGTACGCGCACGACCTCCTCTCAAGAACCCTGCACCACTGGGCATTTGAAAACGAAGGGCCCAGGGGAGAAACATTGAAAAACGACGTTAGAGTGAGTGGACGAAAAATAACAAATAAAAACTTTACTTTCCTTTATGCTCTCCCTCTAGTTTCTCTAAGAAAATCCGCATGCAAGTAAATCATCAATGATGCCTTGGCTCACACATAAATAATTAAAATGTGGGGTGTTAACCTCATCCACGAGAAATCCCGACCTGCTCTATCCGGGAAGGTCAAATGACCGGCTCCACCGGAGAGGGTCCCCGACCTGCTCTATCTGGGAAGGTCTAGTGACCGGCTCCACCAGAGAGGGTCCCCGACCTGCTCTATTCGGGAAGGTCTAATGACCAGCTCAACCGAAGAGGGTCCCCGACCTGCTCTATCCGGGAAGGTCTACTGACCAGCTCCACCGGAGAGGGTCCATGCTAGCATACAATCCTTTTCCCTTTATCCTTTTCCCTTTCCAAAGTCCCTTTAAAACCTGTAAAACCTGTAAACCTCGTGGGAATAATAAATCGAAAACCCCTTTAAATCCGTGAGCCAAATTTCTCCTTTTAAAATCATCCCCCTCCATAATCCCAAAACGGTGATAATCAAGAATAACATACCCCGGGAAAATCCTTTAAAATCACGGGAAAGGTATGAACCTCTTTCCCGGTTTGTTTGCCTTTAAATCCTTAAATCCCATTTTCCCAAATCACCGTAAAACATATAAATGGAGGAAATCATATATGCAGGAGAAATCAAATAAAGTATATGGCATGCAATTTAATTTAAAACAAAGGTCCACTCACAGTACTCTTTGCGACCTTCTTCCTGCTCGGAAAGCTCCTCGAGCGAAACCCTCGAACTAACACGTAGTTGAGCCCGTCTCACGTGCAACCAGGGACTGTACAACAAATTATTATATTAGTCATTTCACAGTCGACTCTTAACTCAATTTACCGGAAGTCCGACTCAGCTTCCGAACTTCCCTTTATCACTTAACTTGACGTTAGGGTGTCACGTATTAATTCGTTGAATTACTATGGACACCCATTCAACCATTTCACCAATACCTCAGGAGTCCTTAAAATAATCCTTAAACCTTAACCGGCAATAATCGATGGTCGGAATAATATTTAATTATCCGCCAATAATACTAAACTAGAACAATTCCAAAACCTAACCAAAACTCCTCCAAAAATTACCAAATTTTAACCATAGACTCCTCACAATATGTAGTAATTAATGGGCATGAAAAACTGCCCAAAAAGTGGCGGCACCGCCGCCAGCGGCCGCCGGCAGAAATTCCGGCAAAAATTCAGGCGACCTCCGATCGCCACCAAATTTTACCAGTAGCTTCGTCTCATCATTTGGGACAACTTTCTAGTTCAACTCGAAGGCCAATTCGGCCTCTAACTAGGTCAAAAACTCGATGAACAGTAGACCCCGAAAAATTACACTACCAAACTTCAAATCCTCAATTCCCCCTACACACTTCAAATCGAGCTACCAAATTCTAGGGGATTGTAGTACACCTAAAACCCATCCTAAACATATAAAGAACTCAACAATTGGTGATCTAGGGAGGGAGAAATTCAATCCCGAAAATCTACTGTACACACCAAGAACAAATCGGAATTTCTCCCGATTTACGGCGAGTTAGGTCGGAAAGCTTACCTAGGATTGAAGTAGACTCGGAGGCCGAACTTTTGGGACCGGTGCGCCGGCCTGAGGTGGCCGGACGGCGGCGCTGTGGCGCGCGCAAGGTCCGGCAGCGGTTTGCCGATCGGAAGCACGGGGAGAGAGAAAAAGAGGCTGGGGTGAAAAATCTGATTTTTCACCCCGGTAACTCCTATATATAGCCTTTTTACCGCACAGTAACTTTATACTTTTGTTCGTAACTCTCTCATACGATCTCCGATTTGAGCGTGCTACGTGTCCACGAACTCGTAACGACTCCCTCTACAACTTTCATGAAGGAAGTTTTCCCAAATTCTCGACTTAATGAAAAGTCAACTTTACGATCATTGTACGGTTAAACGGTCACTTTAAATGGTAAAAGACCAAAGTAACCAACCGTAAAATAATCCTAGGATCGGGGTGTGACATTCATGGTGTAAGGAGATTGAGGCATTTTTTTCTTCCCTTCTTTCAACCACAAATGTCTTCGTAACTCCATTTTTTTAAGATCAATGCGTGCCTTCAGACCGTCTCTCATCTTTCCCTCCAAGTTCAGCACTGTTTCCACCACACTGTCGCACACTTTCTTTTCTATGTGCATCACATCTAGGTAGTGTTTGATCAACAACTTACTCCAGTATGGGAGTTCCCAGAATATGCTCTTATGTGTCCAAAATTTATACCTGTCAGGTATTGCCGTCACAATATTGGGATGATTGCTGAGCTATCTAAAATCATACTAAAATTTCTTCCCCCGTCCATCTTCTAGGAAGCACACCGTTTTCTACAGTCCCATCAAATGCCTTGTCATCGAACCGTCATACGTGATCATACGGAAGGAGAGTACGGTGACCCAATCTGCATATCTTGTTGCAATGACTACTGCTCCCCTTATCGCTAAGGCACTCTGAACAAGCCTTGTATCCCCTAACAACGTTGCCCGACAACATCCCACGGGCAGGAAAATCACTGATGGTACCAACAACCATGGCATGCATCTGGAACATCTCGTGCATGTACTTGTCATAAGTGGGATGACCAACATCCTAAAAAAACTTAAGCTCTTCAATCAAGCGTCTCAAATACATATCGAGACATTTTCCTGGATAACCGGGTCGCGGAATCAACAAACTCCATATATTGTATTCCTTCTTCATGCACATCCATAGAGGAAGGTTGTATGGTACCAAAATTACTGGCCATACACTGTATTGAAGACTTATGTTGCCAAAAGGATTGAACCCGTTGGATGAGAGCCCGAGCCTCACATTTCGGACCTCTGACGCAAAATGAGGAAACTCACGGTCTATATGCTTCCAAGCTTCCCCGTCAGCAGGGTGTATAAGGGTATCTTCGCCATGCAATTCCCTATCAGCGTGTCATCTCATAGCTTTGGCCGTGTGTGATAACATGTACAACCGTTCCAGCCTATCCCTCAACGGGAAATACCGAAGTACCTTTACAGGTTTCCTATTGTCTGCAGGAGTCAGCTTATACCTGTCACTCTGACATACTGGACATGCGTCAAGGTCACCAAGGTCATTCTCTTCTAGATCTTTACCCCAGAAGAGAACACAGTCATATCTGCATGCATGGATCTTGATGTAGGAGGCCCAAGATCTTTCAGGTTACATCGCACCTTATGATGAGTGGTAGGAAGACGATGTCCGTGGGGCAGCATCGAAGCAGTGTACTGTAGGTAGTCATCAACAGCCTTCACAGTCGATTTTTTCTCAACTTTAATCTTCATAACGTCCATCACACTTTCAAGAACCGTTTTCTGACAACTGGGGTACACAAGGGTCTGTTGAAAAGCAAGTAGTTTGTTGTTTGCCATTGGTGATGGTGGTTTTGATAGAATAAGTTGTTCTTCCTGCTCCTCACTTTCTGACTCTTTATCAGACTGTGTTTCAAGCTCAGTTTGTTTACTGTGATCAATGCTCGTGTGCAACAATTGTTGTCTCTTCTGTTTCCTGATTTGTCTTGTCAAGCGCTCAATTTCAGGATCAAGGCGTAGCGGCTCAACACTTGTAGTGTGTCTAGTATGCATGCACAATGCTCCTGCACAAAGTAGAAACCGTAAGATTCAAAGAAAAATAAAAAGAAAACTAAACAAAACAAAACTGAAAACAACAGAAAACACAATTAAGACTTAGAATTAAGCAAGTATCCCCGGCAACGGCGCAAATTTTTGATGAGCGGATGACCGCCTAACAAATATATCATATTCCCCACTCAGATATATCAATGTAGTACAGATAAATAAGGGTTATCGTCCACAAGAAATTGGTGAAACTAAGTCTTAAAACACTAAATGAACACAAATGACACAAATCTGACAGACTCGACCACTGAACAGTAATCACACCACGAACCTAACCTAGACTAAACCAAATGCTATGCAATTTTGACACAATTAACTAGACACAGTGGCGGACTACCACACAAAATTTGAGGGTAATCGGAGTTGATTTGGTTACTGAAATAAATCGGACAAAGTACTGTTGTATGCAGAAAATAAATACTGAAAGTAACTATGTTTATGAATGGAAGTTGTTTAAACTATGTGATGAATGAGTTAAGAGGAATGCAATCCTCCACTGCCATTCCGTCTCTCTAATGCATACTTAACCTAATGCACATATCCCATGAATGAAAGTTCTCAGGAAGAGTTGATCGTTACAACCATATCCTATTACCTAATCCTTATGCCTATGAAAGTTTGTCATGGACCTCCCCTGCATCTATCCCTCTATGAACCTATAGTCATGGACCCCAAGGTTTACAAAGAAGAAAGCATTATGATCTAGAGAAGGTTTGAAAAGCTACAAGGGTTCACAGGTACACTATGGGCGTGTCCTGCTAGACCTAGGGTTTCAATCATCCGACGAAATAATCTATCGGTGTATCACTGTAGAGAATTCAGTGGAAGAAATTATCTTCAGTCGCCCATATCTCATGACAATAGAGTCCTAGCATGCATACTAAGTTGCTCACCAGTGTAGACATACAAGAAATCATCACTGAACCACATAGAGAAAGAAACCTCATTCAAGATGAATATGCAAACTAGATTAAAATATATGCATCAAAAAGACTTCATGTACGGGGCTTCAAGCAACCCCTTAACAAGATGTTTAGCTACTGAAATTCATAATGAAATAAACAAAACAAATCATAGAGTTTACAGATAGAGATTGGATGAAGAAGAGGGACTGCTCTCGGTTCGATGTCAAAGGACTGGTATGCTGCCGAGCAGGTGCACTGCTGGTGCCTGCGAGGTGCACTGCTGCTGCCGAGCCGGTGCACTGCTGGTGCTTGCGAGGTGCGCTGCTGCTGTCAAGCGTCTGCGTGCTCTGCTGCCTGCCGAGCGTCTACGTGCGCTTGGTTTTTTTCTTTTTTCTGTTTTCTCTCTCGATCTCTTTCTTTTTTTTCTCGCCAACTCCAACTCCTCCTCACCAAGAAAACCCTAGAGTCCTTTTATACTCCTATTTTTGTTCTCCCCTAGTCTCTCTCGGCTTCTCCTTCTTCTATTTGCACTAGGTTCGGCTGCTTTGTCTCTTTTCGAATCCCTCTTGGTCTCTCCTTCCTTATGGCACTAGGAATCCTTTTTCTTTCTTTCTTTTCTTTATTTCTCCACAAAACCTAATAAAATAATAGACATTAATTAAATCACTCAATTAATAGCAATAATCCAAGTGTAACAGTTCAATTAAACACGATAAATACGTATAATTATGCGACTATCAACTCCCACATTAGGTCAGAAATAGCTAGTGCGAAGGGCCTTGTGGGCCAGGGAACGCGCCCCTGAATGATTGTCGCACACCCCTTCATGGATCTCGTTTAATATCGTCTCCTCCTCTTCCATGGTCACACACTTGAGGTTGGGTAAGCAATGGCCCCTTCGATACAGCTTCCTGTCCATGAGAGTATATCTGGCACATCTCGATTGAAACTTCCTAGCCTCTCTTCGATCCACTTGCCAGATCCCCCCTTTCAAGAACTCGATTTTAGGATCCATCCACGTTAGCTCTTCGGAGGCTGACTCAACAACGAATATCTCGGAGATTGTTTTGCTGATGCTTGACCGGGCTAGTGTTTCGATCTTTGTCTTCCCCCAGCCGCTTCCTGGGGTCCCGGTTGCCAATCAAGATATTGCGTTCGCGTAGGTGTTTTTCCTGCGTTGTACGTCCTGTTGCCAATCCCTCATATATGTCAAGAAAAGGGATTCCACATTGAAAGGGGGTTGTATATATATATATACCGAGTTGTAGAAGGAAGGAAGCAGTCTTGGGAGGCTATGCAGTTGTCCGAAAGGGAGATAAGCTGTAGCCAGTGTGAAATGGGGGAGTAACAACCAACCGTCCGCACTTTAGTCAGAGTACGTGTATATATATATATACCGAGTTGTAGAAGGAAGGAAGCAGTCTTGGGAGGCTATGCAGTCGTCCGAAAGGGAGATAAGCTGTCGCCAGTGTGAAATGGCAGAGTAACAACCAACCGTCCGCACTTTAGTCAGAGTACGGACGTTCGCTCATATAAAACCATTCGAGAGCGAACGTCCGTACTCTGACTAAAGTGCGGACGGTTGGTTGTTACTCTGCCATTTCACACTGGCGACAGCTTATCTCCCTTTCGGACGACTGCATAGCCTCCCAAGACTGCTTCATTCCTTTATATATATAGGCCATTCGAGAGCAGACGTCTGCACTGCCCTTAAAGTGTGAACGTGTCAGGATCCATCCCGGATTAACCCTTTTAATCAGAGGTGAATCCTGCATGGTCCACCTCAAGGGAAAGTTTTACCAGAAACCCCTCTTGAAATGGACAACCCTAACTGCAATCTTACTAAACACTTCCATAATAATAAATTCCAACCCCAACACCTGGAGCCATCATGTTCTCCTAATTTGCATCTACGCTTCACCAATCGAATTCTACTAAACTATACTAGGGTAATCAGAGAATTCTATGTGGAAGCAATACCCAAATAGACTAAATAGCGGCAACAAAATGATTCGACTATACCTCATCTTCAGTACGCATGACCTCCACTCAGCAACCTTGCAACACTAGGCATTTGAAAACGAAGGGCCTAGGGGAAAACAGTTAAAAACATGACGTTTGAGTGAGTGAAAAAAAATAATATCCATGCGTGAGAAAAATATCTTAATTTAACGTTCTCCCTCTTATTGTTCTGAGAAATAATTTTTGCATGTCTTCTTGGGAAAGAATCCCAAATCATCCTTTCTAAAAAAACAAAACATCATTTGCCAATCTCATTAGCTTAAAAATCAGTATTAAAAATAGGGAAGACGTTTCTCCATGACCGAGAGTCTCCCAGACTAGGGTCGAAACGTTTAAGGCTACCAAGTAATATGACGACCCTTCATGGCGGAGAGATTCCACCATGACGATGAGCTTCTCAAGCTAGAGTCGGAACCCTCTAGGGCAACTATTGCCTCGCTTCACTTCCTCAAGAAGGGGCCATTTGGCTAGCTAACATCTTTATATATATGACAACCCTTCATGGTGAAGAAAACAAACAAATACAAAAAGTCATTAATATATGACTCCTCTCCCGTAAATTAAAACATGCATCTCATGCATAAGGCAAGGTTTCCCGACCGTTGACGAGCGTCGATTACCGGGTTAAGGATAAGCAACCTGCAATTTAAACCCTATCATTGTAGTAACTGTAAGTATGGATAGTTCAAGCCGGGGACACTAGGGAAGGACTATTACTGTATTATAAACAAGTTAGTAATTTTCACAAAAATACAAAATAAATATAGATAGTATAAACAATTATCTGTCACATAATACACAAGTAAATACTATCACAGAAATATACACATATACATACATTTTCGGCACAAGTATTAAATAAATACAAAATATAACTAAAAACTATTTACAAATTATTTACATGTTTACAAAGATTTATTATGGGGATTTAGATTTGTTTTCTAAATTATTTCTACTCCTAAACCTTAAATTAATATTTACATTGGTCAATCAATTGTTAAGCACAAAACATAGCTAACACCAAATAGAAAACACATAAGTTTTACACACAAACAAGATGCAATGAAATATGTTTTCGTGAATTCTAATTAATTCTAACTATTTAGACTTCTCATGTAAACTTAGGACCTACAATCGTCTGATCCTAAATTTATATATGTGTCATCTTGTTTAGTGCCTACAATCGCCTGACACTAATACAAAATACACTTACGAGCGAGAGTCATTGGAGACATAATCCAAGGTATGGCGTCACTCATCCTATCAGCATGTAAATCACTTTACCCTATCAACCCTTAGCAATGCCTAAAAATCAAGAACCCAATCGGCGAACTTAACCTTAGAACACTACGGCATATTAAACTCCCCCCTTAGGAACATCCGTGCACAAGACTACCCTTAGGTTCGATTACGTGTTCAGGTATGTGATTAATCAATTAGAAAACAGTAATAACATAAACATACACAACCTATTCTAAATCCAAAACCTAGCATGCATCCTAAATGTTATGCTAACAAACACATTCATAAGTAGATCACAAAGAAGAAAAAATAAACAAACATGTTCATAACATAAAACCAGAAACCGAAATCCAATATATATATAACATTAAATTACACACAGTAGAATTACACAAAGACATGGAGGAATCCATACCAAATCCTACCTAAAAGGTTCGGCTAAGGCATGGATGGTGATCGGCGGCAAGGGAAGGTTGGCGGTGACTTTGTGTCTCGGCTGTGTTGAGGGATTTTGGTAGAGTTGGCTAGCTAAGGCTTTCACAAAATTGATGACCCCTTTTCAGTTGTATTACATGTGTATTTATAGAAGAAAACTCCTAAAGAAACCCTAAGAGATTCGGCAGCCTACTAAGTCCTTTCCGAATTGGACTTCCTTCTCCTTGATGGATTCAGCCTCTCCCTTTGAGGTGCTGACTTGGATTGTGATATTTCTGAATCATGGACTCTTCTACATGTGTATGGATCAGCATTGGGCTCTCCTTCATGCTCAAGGACTCCTAGGACAGCCGAAATGCTTCCTTGGTCTTGCTAGGAGAAGTTATCCTAGTTTGACTAGGATAACTTTCTTAGTCACTGTTTCGGGCTCTCCATTTGGGCTTCCTTCAGTTCTTCGTCTTCTAAGCATCTTCCCATGTCTTCATTAAGCTCTTTACCAATCATTTGGCATGCTTGGGAAGGATTTTGGTGAAGAAACACACTCACAAACTCGGTAGACAACTTCAGCAAAATCTATCATGTTTCCAGCAGACTGACCTCCGGCCATTGTTTCCATCATAACTCCTTCCTCGGAACTTGGATTGCTTCGATTAATATTTAGAAACTAGACATCCACAGCTTTCCATCCATATATGGCACGTTTCCTGGTTTCTCCTAGATCGTCCTAGGGAAATTTTTGAAGTTAAGTTATGGATTTCTGGAAATCCTCTGTTTTTGTTCCGAATTCATGCTCTCGGCCTCTTGTCTTTCCATGCTTCTTTTGCTACCTTCCATAAGTCCGATCCTCATGATTCTTGGTTCGTTAAGTCCATATACATGTCACCTAAACATTAAAGAAAATTAATCAAGTAATGACAATGTATTGGTTTACAGAAACTTAAGAAAAACATCACAAATACTTCCACTTTCAGCTTTTAACAATATTGCACATAATTTATCTATTTTACACATGTTTTAGCCAATGTTCTACAAATAATCCCTTATGCTAAATAACTACTTAAAACTATACTAATAATGGATAAACAAAGCATAAATGAGGGTAAAAACGTATTAAGAACGTGGCATAAAATGCTCCTATCAACCGTCCACAAAACTATGGCTATAAAACAAACATTCCAAATTTATTCAATACATCACAGATTTCAGCCGACATAATATATGGACTTACGGAAGAGGAGCAACCCACCTTCCCGGCCCCACTAGCTCATTAAAGCAATAAAAATAAAGTTGTTTAACATAAAAACACAACATGCATTAATTCAAAACAAACGTCCACTCACAATAATTAATTTGACCTCCTCATTGCTCGGAATACTCCCCGAGCGCTTCCTCAAAACATCCACATGGTCGAATCCGTCTCACGTTCAACCATAGACTGTAAAATTAATCCAACAAATTAGTCTTACTACTGTTGACTTGATCTTTTCCTAGTTTGACTAGGAAATCCTAGCTTGACTAGGAGTTGACCAAAATCCTTTCTTTTTAACAACTTTTCAACCATTACGCTTATTTCCGATTATCGACTGAAGTTTAGTTTCTGATTACGCCACCTTAACACATAGACTTTTCTTACTAAATCATTTGACGTTAGGTAACACATAGTAATTTTTGGAATTACTATGGGCACCCAATCAACCGCTTAACCAATTTATTGATTGTGAATCGATATATCGATTATGAAATTATCCAAATTATTTACGACGATCAACTCGATTTTTGACCAAGATTCCTGAGTTGACTAGATTCTCATTTAAAGATCTGATTGACTTCTTTTAACCGGTTAACTTTCCAAAAATAGAAAATTTCCTAAAAGGGGAAAGTTTTCCAAAATGGAAACTTCCTATTTATGGCATGTTTTCTGTATTTAGCCTAATTTACGATTTAACAGAGATCTTACAACTTAAAGCTTAACGGGAGAAATCGAATTCTACATCTTCGGCTCTTTGCCGGAAACTCTGCTATTTTACCAGATTTTGACAATTTGCTGGAATATTCTGCCATATTTCGACACTCTTGCTGGAAAATGGCCATGGCTTTGTTGTAGCTCCATTTTACCAAGTTCTCGACATACATGCATTAATTAGGACTTAAAACACAACCACAACAACACTGTGCAACACAAAAGCCTAGAACTAAAAATTCACCTTGATTCTCGAATCCAGTGGCTCACTCACTGGATTTCCTTCATAGGTAAAGCCTCTGCCTCGACTAGCCCAACACCAGGTGCTTCCCACACCATTTCCCTGTCTACCAGCTCCACACCGACACTCTGCCTCAGACCCAGAGTAGCCACAACAACACTACCAGCCTCGAATACCACTCACCTCGGTCATCAGAAGCTTGAGGCTACGTCAACGAGGAAGGACAGACGCCAGAAGTCTTCCCTGATGGAGAAACCCAAAGAAACAGAAAACAGAGTGAAAATGGGGTAATCCTGATTAGGCTCAATCTCGACTTGTAGAAGCATAAGGAGGGGAAAGACAAGAGGAGCAATAAAATACCCTCAATTCATCGAATCTCTACCTGAGTCGTTGGATTTTTGTCGAGGACAGTCGCCGTCCTCCTCCTCCGATCTCAGTCGTTAATGGCTGAATGTTGGGATGTATGACTAGGCTTTGTAGAGAAGAGGAAGGTCACACTACCAGAACAGAGTGTTTGGGCGACGAAGCAATTTCGTCGCCCTGTTAAAAAATTTTGTTGCCTAAGATCTTAGGGGACGAAGCGTCGTCGCCTAAGGTGTCGTCGCAAGAAGTCCGTCGCCCAAGATCTTAAGCGACGAAAGAAATCCCTGTCGTCGCCTAAGAGTGAGACCTTAGGTGACGACACATGAGTCGTCGCCTAAGAGTTAAGTTAAGGCGATGACACATTTCGTTGCCTAAACAGCCGTCGTCGTCTAAGATCTAGACTTTTAAGCGACGAAACTAGCGTCGTCGCTTAAGAGGGTGACGAAAAATTGTTCGTCGCTTAAGAGTCTAGATCTTAGGTGACGACGCCAGTTTTGTCGCCTAAGTGTTATACCTTGGGCGATGATACGTGTATATTCGTCGCCTTATATTTTAAAAAAAAAATTAAAAAAATTCTCTTAGGCGATGAAAGTGGTATATTTCGTTGCCTAAGTGGTCTTAAGACGATAAAATGATGCAAAAGTCGTCACCTAAACCTCTCTTAGGCGACGAAAAATACCTTATTTCATCGCTTGAAGTATTTTCTGTATTTTTTTATTTAGTTTTGTAAATTTTTATAAAATATAAATAACAACACAAAAAATTTCAAGAACAAAACAACAAACTTTTCATTATAAATTATCTAAATTGTTTATAAACGTATAAATATATAAATTTAGTCAAAAGTAAATTCGATATCAGCATGGAAGGAGGAATTTGTCCTGTTGACTGAGCATATAGACAGTCCTGAAACCACTGCCCTAACTGCATCTGATGGTTTTCCTGAGCTGCATTACGCGCTTCATTATACTGCTCCCAGACGTCTTCATAGGCACTCTTGGCATCTTCATAGGCATTTAGGGCTGATGTGAAGGCTCTCATGGCAGCCTCTTGTCGCTCCTAGCGTTGTAGTCTCTGCTGCAGCCTCTCAGCTTCTGATTGTAGTTGCATGTTGCTGCTTGAGGCTCCCTTCTTTGATTTCCTTCAGCTTTTTGTTTCCAACCATGCCCATACCCCTGCAGTAGAAGTTATTTGTACGGTGTGGGAAAACCGTGTCCATGATCCTCGCCCCGATGATTGGATCTGATTGGTCAATCCGGGACATGTCTCCTGTGTTTCCGACCATGTCTCCGACACGTAATCACGCATCACATCAGACTCCGCCGACCTCATCCTCTCCTAATTTGAAATATTAGAAACAAATTATTAATTAACATTAAATAATACATATAAGTAAAATTAAAAATTAAAAGCGTGAGATAACTTACAAAATCCTCCTCGGGTTAACCTCCAGATTGTCCCTAATCACCTCCTCCATGATGCAAGCATACGGTTTCGAACCAACATGATAGTTGGTCGTGTTGCGTTGCCGGTTTGGAGCGTTCTTCTGAGAAACGGCCTTGAAGAAAAAAAACTAACCGTTAGTAAAATCTTTATTTAATACGTAATTATTTTAATAATTAAGTACGGCCTCAATAACTAATTAAGTAATTTATTTTTTTCCTACCTTTTTATGAGGGTTGTTGAATTCGACCGTCAGAAACCGACGCCACTCTTGCTCCCTGTATTGGAACTCAAGAGGGGTAGCCAGCCGGCCGTTCCCGTGCGCTTTGTAGTGGTCTCTTAGTTTATGCTTCCACTCCCTAAACCTACATATATGACATTAAATATTAGATATATATTTAATATAACATATAATTCAAGACAATATTTTTCCCAACGTACGTACCTTTCGGAATGTTTTTCTTCCAGCCATGGCCTCATCAACTCCTTGGACTCCTCGGGAAACTCAAAATATAACTGCATTTAACCGTTTTTAGTCTATTTTCTCAAAAAGTCAACAACTTCATCACATAATATCATTATTGAGACTTTTTTAAAACTCACCGACATATCGTTATCGAGCTCAGCTGCCGACTCGTGTACATCTGCAGTTTAGTTATTTTGTGGACGTGTGCCTCTAAACGGAGTTGTGTATATATATATAGAGGATAATTATCAAGAGCGAAGGTCTGTTCCTTAGCTAAGGAACGGATTTCATTATTTCCCCCACTTCTTGATTATATTTTTCATCTTAACCGTTCATATTCTAGGTATATATGTGCATATCATTTTTACAAATTTTCAGCCAAATTGATAATTGTGTAAACGTTCAAATCAATGAAACTATTCGAGTTGTTCATCGTGAACCGTAACTCTAAATCACAGCTTTAAACTCCTTAACGATTATCAATTTGGCTGAAAATTTGTAGAGATGATCTACACATATATACCTATAATCTGAACGGTTAAGATGAAAAAATATGATCGAGAAGTGGGTCAAATAATGCAATATGTTCCTTAGCTAAAGAACGGACCTCTGCTTCTGAAATAGATTATATGTGTGTGTATATATATAGGGCATTTACACAAAAGTCTCATTTGAGACATTTTCTCGAGGTCCACCCAAACATTTTTGTTCACATAAGTCCACTTGAGCTTAAATAGAGTTTTATATTACGTAATGAAGATTAATAAAATTACAGACTGTCATCCAACTAAAAAAATAGATTATTTCTCTTTATATTTACAAAAATACCTTTTATTTTATGAAAAGTCTCCGGCCGACCTCCGGTGATGTCTCCAACCGACCTCTGGCGAGGTCTCCAGCCGACCTTCAGTAAATTTTTTGGCCGACATCCGGTGAATTTTATGGCCGACCTCCAATGACTATTTTGGTGACAATAAAAAGCTACTACTGTCGGCAACAAAAGCTCCTACGGTTGACAAAAACAGTTACTATATCAGGCAATAAAAGCTACTACCTCTAGAGTCAAAAGTTACTACCAACATAAACAAAAGATAATACCCCTAACAACAAAAGATATTATCATCAGCAACAATAACTACTATTACAAAAACTAAAAGCTGCTATAATGGGCACTAAAAGCTACCACATACTACAAGGACCAAAAACTACTACTTACGACACAAAAAACTGCTACTCCTAGCTACAAAAACTTTTATCCCTAGCTACAAAAGCTATTATCCATAGCTACAAAGCTACTACCACCAACTATAAAAACTACTACAGCTAACAAAATCTATCACCACCAGCTACAAAAACTACTACGAAGAAATTTTTGACGACTTCCGTCAAGGTGTCATAAAAGCAACTACGGTTAACAACAAAATTTACTACGACCAACAACAAAAGATACTTCCGTCGCGAACAAAAGCTACTACCGCAAAGAAGAAAATTTACTACCACTAACAACAAAAACTACTATAATTAAAAACAAAAACAATTTTTTTATAGATATTGACACAACGATAAAAAGATGTTATCGATGTGCAGTAAAGATACTACATAAACAGATTCAAAATAGTCGAAGAGATAGCTAAGGAGCTCTAAACTAATCGTGTGTCGGTCATAGAGCTCCAAACTTCGATCACAGCTAATGATGAGTTCAGGCCGAGCGTCGTTGATGTAAGAGAGACGACGGAAATGAGATGTTGTCATCGATGTAGCGGCGTTGAGATCTAAGAATCGTCATCTTTGGGCCAGATGTAGTCATCAATCTAGAGGCGTCAAGATCCTAGCGTCATTGAGG
The DNA here is from genome assembly GCA_951800085.1 of Comarum palustre. Lineage (NCBI taxonomy): Eukaryota > Viridiplantae > Streptophyta > Magnoliopsida > Rosales > Rosaceae > Comarum > Comarum palustre. The sequence continues at coordinate 18,045,024 of OX637586.1, forward strand.
TCGAAGATCGAAGCCTGTGAAGCAAAAGACGCCAAAGATCGAAGATGGTGAAGCAAAATCGGACGTCCGGGAATAAATGGCTGCATGCGCCGATGTGGTGTTCAAATCAGATTGCTGACTCCCATGTGGTCTTCAGATTGGGTTTTCTAGCGCCGATGTGGTCTTAAGGATCATCATCGTTGGTTTTAGAGCTCTGATTTCGTGAGAGAGAGAGAGTTATTCGACCAAAGACGGAGAGGTTTGGTTAATATAGAGATGTGGCTATTTTAGGCATAATCTAAAGGTAATCTAATGAATTTGAGCTGTAAAGTGGACTTATATGAATAAAAATGTTTGGTGGACTTACACAAGAGAGAATGTGCAAAAGTGGACTTATATCCCTTAGTGGAATATATATATATATATATATAAGGGATCCATTTTTTTGACATATATGAGGGATCAAGCATTAGACCAACTTTTTCATTACATATTAACATCTCCATCGTTCAATACTTAGATTCATATATGTAGATAATTTTTGCAAAATTTCATCCAATTTGGTGATCGTTAAGGCTTTGAACTAACTGAAATAAATTGACACATCAAATTTACCAAACATGAACCGTTCATGCTTATAATTTTAATTCGCAGTTTTCAGCACCTTATCGATTACCAAATTGAATGAAATTTTACAGAGATGATCTACATATATAAATCTATATATTGGACGGTGGAGATGCGATTTGGTGATCAAAAGTTGATGTAATCTTTGATCCCTCATATATGTCAAGAAAATGGATCGCTCATTAGAAGGGGGGTTATATATATAGGGTCCTTTTAATAAGGGATCCTATTTTTTGTTCATTTCTAGGGATAGGCCCACACCATTAGATCTGTTTTTAATAAACTTGGATGGTTGAGATTAAAACAAAAAGTTTAACACTTATGTCAAACCTACACCGTTCAAGATCATTAAAAATAAATTGAAACTTTGGATACCTTAACGATCACCAAATCACATGAAATTTTATAGAGATGATCTACTCATGTAGCCCAACAAACTGAACTGATCGGGAAGTTAATGTAATAACTTATCCCTAGAAATAGTCAAAAAAGAGATTACTCATTAGAAGAACCTGATATATATATATATATAGAAATAATTATTTATTCGAAATTCGTAATATGCATGTATACAAGACTAGTGCTAGACGTAGGACCGATCGGATCATCTAAAGGTCGATCTTAACTACCCCAAAATCTAAATAACAATGGAACATCTGGAAAACCAGCAGCAACAGGAAACTGACATTAATAATGCAAAATAGTTCGATCCCAAGGTCTCCTCAAAACCAAGTGAGGGCTGGAAATCTTTATCAAATCCACATTATACAATATACAATGCAATATATAGAACCGTAAGTTTACAAAGAATACAAACAATGTGTAGGGGAGTACTTATTCTATTTACTGTAACTCCATTGTTGGGCAATCAAATAAAGCCACAAAAATAAAGAATGAAAAATGTAGAACCATCTTAAATTAGGCTCCATGCATATCCGCAAGTGTGAAGATTTCTTCATCGCGTTTCTCTTGGAAAACAAATCACAGTACTTACGTCTACCTCCGTCATCACCATAGCAAATAAAAGGTGATCATCAGGGAGATACCATTTGTAGACTATTTCCTCTGCAGTATCTCAGCTCCAAAGAGACTTGTCTTTCAATCCGAAGTTGGCGGCGGAAATTAGCTATGAACATCTCTGCTTTCTGATCAATATTATCATCTTGATCCGACGGGTAGCTTATGGTCCTCTGAAGATGATGACGTGATGATCCCCTTGAAGACACGGAATCCTCCTCCGAGTTCTCATCGGAATCGCATGCTGCGATCAGTCCAGCTGGCCAGTCGTTCAAGCTCCTTATGCGTTGCACGGCAGCGGAAGAAGAACGGCTGAACATGGAGGCGATTCGCCAGCGGTTCATGTTGAGAGTTAGAAGTAAGCTTACCTTCTTTACAGCCCGCCTCAGGCGGCTCAGCAAATACCAGCTGCTGTTGTTGTTGCTCATCCAAGATGAAGGGGTTGAATATTAATGATCGATCGAAGTGAAGAAAGGAATTAATGTGTTTGAAATATTGTTAACGACGTCTTATATATATTGTTTGAATCCGAGGACATGTGATGTTTATGAAGATTCTAGGCAATGGGTAAGCGATGCGTATTGGAATGGAAGAGCGTGTTTTATATTTAATGACAGCTACTGGTTTGAACTTTGTTAAGAGAACTGGTCAAGAACTCACGATAGAATATAGCTTTTGGCTTTATCTTCTAGCTTGGTGGTGTATTATATATAGCTTATATATATTGAAGAATTAATTACTGATCATATTTTTATTTTTATTTCTAACTATAAAAAATTTTCATTTTCATACCCTAAGGTTTATTTCGTTAGCATTTTGATACATTAACCACTAACACCGTTAAAATAAAGACATTTTCATTATTTCATCAAATGTATATTTTTTTATTTACTTTAACAAAATAATTTATTTTTTGAGGTTATCAAATACAAACAGAACAATTTACTAGCAAACATATTCAAAAAATCCAAAATTAAATATTTATTTTTGCAACAATAGTAATAAAAGTTAGTAAAACTCATTAATTACATATTAAAAAAAATGAATATTACAACTGAATTCATTAAACATAATTAGATAAACTACAAGCCAATAAAAATAACCAATCACAATCAAGAACTAAAATATCGACAATCATAGAAATATTGGTGGTTCGAAAAAAGAAAATCTTGATGGATATATCAAGAAAAAAATGAATATCCATGAAACTTTTATCAAATTTTATATAAAATTGATATATTTGACAAAAAATAGATTAAATATAAAACTTCAGATAGATATGAAAATTATACGTTAAGATTGTTATTAAAATTAAATATTGGTCATTGCTATTGTTCAAACATACTCGAGAACATACACCATTTATTCACCTAAATCAATGGAATATTTTGATTATGGACTAAAATATCCATGATATTTTCTCAAACTTTTAGTTTTTTACAAGCATCTATATTAATTTTTACTATTGTTGCAAAAATAAATATTTAATTTTTTATTTTCTGATATGTTTTTTTTACTATTTTTGCTAAAGAAAATTGTTCTATTTGTATTTGATAACAATAAAAAATAAATTATTTTGTTAAAGTAAATGTAAAAAAATGATACAATTGATGGAATAAAGAAAATGCCTCTAAATTTTTATAGTGTTAGTAGTTAAGGTATTAAAATACGTCTACGGTTGAAAAATCATGTAATTTCGGTAAAGTCTCGGTGCCGATAGTTGCGATCAATGCAATTTAGGGGTTTGACTTACAGGATTGACCGTCTGGGTCAAGCCCTTAAATTTATCGTATCAAGTTGAATTTTTTACTATAGACATATTTCGACATAATGATCATATCAGATGGTCAGATTTTTGGTTGTGAAGTTTGATTATCAGAATCACAACATGTCTACTATATATTTACCATTATTTATCCATATGGGAAGCCTTATCATCGAGAGGTAAATGTCTCAAAATTTTTAGATGGTTAGTTGCGTCTCATCATTGTGTGAGTTTGATATGTTGAAGGTTTTACCAAAATACCTCATATAGATACATATTTAGGAGATTTTGTGTGTTAAGTTGTTAGAAAAACTGTATTTTGAAGCTGTAAACGAACTCGGATGACCAAAAAAACTCATATGTCATGGCATAGCAATGAGTTTGACTCGTAAGGGGCGTTCTGCTTTCAGATTGGTATTACAATAGTCAATCAGACACCGAAATATCCGTAGTGCAATTTTGTAAGTAAAAGGTACTTTAGCCGACGAAATATCCTAATTTCATTGGCTAAACTTTTAAAATGTCGTCGGCTAAAGTTCATAGACTATAGCTGACAAAAAAATTAGTTTAGCCGACGAAAATTTAATTTTGTCTGCTAAAGTTGACTTTAGCCGAAGAAAATATAACTTAGCCGAAGAATTTTTTTTTGTCGGCCTATTTTTTTATTTCGTCAGCTAAACACCTTCTTCTTGTAATGTATATACACCTAAAATATCAACGGTTGAGATGTAAAAATTTGATTGAAAATTGGGTGCAATAAACGATTAATTTGAAAGTCTTCAACTAGTCCTTAACAAGAATGTCCTTATTAGAACCCTTCCCTTGAATCTATAACCTGGAGACTGGAGAGAAAAGGACTGCCTAACTAACGTATTGTTTGTTGGAAATAGTTCAACTTAGATCAAATGTTTATTCTACCCTTTTAGATCAAGTATGAGGGCAATTTCATCATTCATCTGTTTATTCTACCCTTTCTGATCTGGGCCGATAGATCAAGACCCATTAAATCTAGGACGTCTGTTCATCATCGTTATATAGAGGAGGAGAGGCTGACCACGGTCAAACCCCTGTCTCCCTTCCTACCGATTCACTCTATCTCTCTCTACTCTCTCGTTTCCTCCGGTGACCCACGATGGAGTTCTGCCATCCGGCCACCACTAGCCACTAGACCACCACAAAACTTCTTCACTTATTCTCTTCTTTCTAGCCTAGTCCATAAATTCCGCATGCAGCAAGATAAACCGGTGAAGATCGAAATCAACGGAACTCGACTGAGTTCATCGAATTTCAACATGTCTCGGTGTCCTCTCCTCTCATGGTTGGTATGGTCTTGTTCTCCTTTCTCTTCTCTTCCTTTTCGTGTCCTTGCATGTTCAATTTGTTCTCTAATTCAAAATCTCTCTTCTGTATTTTTCTGGGTTTTGAGTTTTTACTTTTGTTTGGAAAGAATAATATAATGGAAGTGAAAACTCAAACCAACAGATCACAAATATGCAAAGATATAAAGGATAAAGAAAAGTGAACACCGGATATAACGTGGTTCGGCAATGTGCTTACGTCCACGGGGCAGCAACAACAAGAACTTCCACTATCAAATAATGAGCACACAAGAGATACACAACTTCAAGAACACCACTTGAAGGAAGCACTCTCTCACACTTGTTTTGTTACACTATACTGCACTCTCAACTTGGAGCGAACACTCTTCACTCTCTACTAGGATGAAGATGCTTGAGATGATCGATATGATTGATGTGTTGGAATGAGTAAATGACCTCTCCTTTTATAGGCTTAAAGAGGTACCCTCATTAGTGCTCTCCCATAATGATGCTCCATGTAACTCCCATAACTTATGACACCATAACCATCCATATTCTCAAGTCTTAAAACCTTGTAACTTAAGAGCTACTAACTCCTAAGACCACTAACTCATAACTCATGAACCTTTAACATTCCTATCATGAATTTGTGGTGTAACTTATAGGTCTGGATATTATAACAATCTCCCCCTCTAGAACAACCCGGGGTAATACGACATGAGACTTCTACTTGAAGTCCATTCTAGCGGACTTGCTGCAATACTCCAACTTCTGATGTGACACAACTTTAGTCAACATATCAGAAGTATTCTTGTTGGTATGAATTTTCTTCAACTGCAAGAGCTTCTTCAACACTACATCTCTTATCCAATGGTAGCGGAGATATGTTTGGTGTGAGGATGATAAACTGAATTCTTGCTTAAATGAATAGCACTTTGACTATCACAATACACCACATACCTTTCTTGCATTACACCCAACTCGCGAATGAACCTTTACAGCCAAACCATTTTCTTTCCCGCTTCATTCGCTGCTATGTATTCAACTTCCATGGTAGATAAGGCAACACACTTCTGTAACTTGGACTGCCATGACACGGCTCCCCCACAAAATGTAAATACATACCCAGAAGTGGACTTTCTGTTATCAAGGTCCCCAGCTAAATCTGCATCTGTAAAACCCTCTAAAACGGGTTCAGAACCACTAAAAGACAAACACAACTTTGAGGTGCCCCTTAAGTATTTAAGTATCTACTTAACAGCTTCCCAATGCTCTTTTTCAGGGTTAGATAAATATCTACTAACAACACCAACTGCATGAGCAATATCTGGGCGAGTACATACCATGGCATACATAAGACTACCAACAGCTGATGCATAAGAGATACTTGTCATCTTGTCTTTCTCCTCTTGTGGGCATAACAACCTACTCAACTTTCAGTGATTACCTAGAGGTGAGCTCACTGCCTTTGCTTCTTTCATGTTGAACCTTTCAAGAACCCGTTCAGCATACATTTCCTGTGACAGCCATAATTTCTTTGCCTTTCTGTCACGAGTAATCTACATGCCCAATATCTGCTTCGCTGGACCTAAGTCTTTCATGTCAAAAGACTTTGATAAATCTGCCTTCAACTTGCAGATAATAGGAACATCTTGCCCATAATCAACATTGTTTCCGGGTAAACTTGCGGTCCCTTTAACTGGTTACACGGTTCCAGAAATAGCGAACTTCCCTGTACTCCGAGTTTTCCTGTGTAAAGAACAAACACGTCAAAGAGGCATCCCCGGATTTACCGAGGGAAGCCACTCCGATGCTTAAGTCAGACACTGTCAATTAAGCAGAAAACTCTAAGAATAATTGAGAAGTTGCGCGTCCCCTTACCGGGAGGTCCGCGCTGGTATTTATAGTAGCATTTAAGGCAGCATGCATTTCCTATGACAACATGCATGTAAAATATAATTTTTATTGTTGATTTAATGAATCAATTTTCATTTATCACGAAAATGATAAGAGCATAAAACGTCGATCCTGGTGATACAAGTTTAGCCAATCCATATATATTTTACATGATATATATATGGATTTACCGAGGGAAGTTCGCTATTTCTGTAACCCGGTAAAGGTGAAATATTAGGTTCCACCTATAAACAAACATATCATCAACATAAAGCAACAAAATGATAAATTTACCACCAGTGAATCGGTGAATATACACACATGAGTCTGCATCAGTCCTCTTGTACCCATGACTCACCATGAAAGAGTCAAATTTCTTGTACCATTGTCTTGGCGCTTGTTTCAGCCCATACAGACTTTTCTTTAACTTGCAAACCATATGCTCCTTGCCTTCAACTGTAAAACCTTCAGGTTGCTCCATATATATTTCCTTCTTCAAATCACCATGTAGGAATGCAGTCTTCACATCTAACTACTCCACCTCAAGATTCATGCTAGCTGCCATGCTCAAAATAACTCTAATAGAAGTCATTTTGACAACAGATGAGAAGATCTCTTCAAAGTCGACTCCTTCCTTTTGCCTGAAACCTTTGACAACCAACCGGGCTTTGAACTTGGTCAACTTGTCGTTCTCATCCCTCTTCAGCTTGAACACCCATTTGTTTTTGAGTGCTTTCCTGCTTTTGGGAAGTTCCACCAACTCATAGGTGTTGTTTTTCATCAAACACTTTATCTCATACATCATAGCTAACATCCACTTGTCGCTATCTGCATGAGTCTTTGCCTCCTCAAAGCATTCAGGCTCTCCATCACTGGTTAACAGAATATATCTGGCATATGGATTGTCTCCATCACTAGTGAGCAAAATATATTGAGAAGAAGGGTACTTAGTGCTTGGCTTCGGCGCTCTTCGAGATCTTCGAACTGGTACTTGGGCATTCGCCTGCTGCTGCTCTTGATTAGGCTCCCCTAGAATATGATCCTCTTGAATCGGATCATCATTCGCGGTAGCCTCATCATCATTCGCGACCTCCTGGACATTATTCAAGGCCTCCTAGACATCATTCGCGGTCTCTGGGACATCATTCGCCGCCTCTGCAGCTTCAGCTTCATCATTCGCTGCCTCTGCAGCTTCATTCGCGACATCATTTGCAGAACCTGTAGCTTGCAGTGGTGAGGAATAAGTGAGGTGGTCTTCATTATTAATTGTCTTCTTGTCAAAATCCGTAACAGTCTGATCCTCATGGAACACTACACCTCTGCTTCTGAACAACTACTTGGTTATCAGATTCCATAGCCTGTAGCTCATCACTTCATTACCATACCCGAGAAAGATGTATGGTATGGCCTTGTCATCTAGCTTTAATCTGTCCTTCTTTGGGATATGTGCAAAAGCTTTACATCCAAACACTCTCAAGTGCGAATATGAAGCGCTCTTACCGGTCCATACACTCTCTAGGGTCTTCAATCCTAGTGGTACATATGGTGTTCGGATGATCAAATAACATGCGGTTGTCACAGCTTCGCCCCAAAACCTTTTTGTCAGGTTCGCTGTCTTCAACATACTTCTCACTTTCTCTAAAATGGTGCGATTCATCCTTTCTGCTACACCATTATGTTGTGGGGTGCCAGGTACTATTTTTATATGTCTAATGTCATGCTTCGAACAATAACCACTGAACTCGTTCGAAGTGTACTCTCCACCATTATCACTGTGGAGACACTTAAGGGTTCGTCCTGTTTCTCTCTCAACCATGACATGAAATTCCTTGAAGGTTTGGAACACCTGGTCTTTTGATTTTAACAAATAAACCCAAACCTTTTGTGAATCATCATCAATAAAAGTAACAAAATACTTGTTATGACCTAGTGAGTCAATTTCTACGGGGCCGCACACATCTGAGTGTACTAGGTCTAAGATGCTTTCTTTTTTGGCGAATGTATTAGCAAAGCTAATCTTATGTTGCTTACCAAACAGACAATAATCACAAAAGTCAAGAGAAGTACCTTTGGCAAAAGGAATGAGAGATTTCCTTGCTAGAACTTGCAATCCCTTCTTGCTCACATGGCCTAGCCTTTTGTGCCATAGACGTGGGGAAGAGTCGTTTGCGACATTCAACTCCCCTTTGCTTATCCTGCCATAAGTCTTGTAGAGGGTACAACACAACTTTCCTCTAGCCGCCACTAGTGATCCTTTGGTAAGCCTCCACTTTTGATCACCTCCCAGATGGTGATATCCTTCCCGACCAAGCACACCAGGAACATGTCTAACATCTTTCAACAAAAGCTTGTAGCCCAAATTGGTTTCAAAACAAATATCTCCAATTCCTGCAATCTTAGCATAACTCTCGTTGCCCATCTTCAATTCCAAGGTCACCTCCTTTGTATGTAGTGAAGAACTCCATGTGTGGAGTGGCATGGAAAGAAGCACCAGAATCAACGATCCATGCAACATCAGAACTAGAAGAATCATCGACATGTAGGCATTCACCTTCAAAACAAAGAACCTCACATTCCTCATGTGATATGGCAGCCGCAGTGGTACATTTGTCTTTCTTCTCATTCTTAAATTTGTTGCAGTTTTTCTTCATGTGGCCAAAGATGCCACAATGATGACATTTTCCATTGAATCTTGTCCTTAAATGGCTTGCATTCCTTCCATGATTTTTGGGTCCTCTACTCTTGCTCCTTCCTTTATTCTCCGCCATAAAGACTTGGCTATTTTCAGAGGTTGAAGATTTCTTTCTAGTCTCTTCATTCAACATGTTATTTTTAACATTATCCATGGTTAATGTATCATCTGGAGCAGAGTTTCTTACAGTGACTACAAAAGTCCCTCAATTATCCGACAACGACCCCAACAACAGTAGTGCTTGTAATTCATCATCAATCGTCATGCCCATGGAGGTTAATTGATTAATTGAACTTTGGAAATTATTCAAGTGCTCAGTGACCCTCACGCCATCGCTATATTTCATATTGACAAGCTCTTTGATTAGAAAGGTTTTCTTGGCGGCGGTCTTCTTTTCGAATAATGACTCCAACTTTGTCCACAACTCATGCACATCGGTCTTATTCGCCACATGGTGGAACACACTATCATCCATTCACTCTCGAATATGACCGATTGCCTTGCGGTTCATCTTCGTCTAATCTACAACCGAGGTGTCTTCAGACTTTGCCTCAGCTCCTTCGATAGGCTCATGCAGATCTTTGCAATAGAGAATGTACTCCATTCGTGGTTTCCATGTGATCTAATTTGTGCGGTTGAGTCGAACCATGGTACTCCTTGAACCTTCCATTTTTTCACCCGCACCCTATAAACAGGGCTCTGATACCATTGTTTGGAAAGAATAATATAATAGAAGTGACAAACTCAAACCAACAGATCACAAATATGCAAAGATATAAAGGATAAAGAAAAGTGAACACCGGATATAACGTAGTTCAGCAATGTGCCTATGTCCACGGGACAGCAACAACAAGAACTTTCACTATCAAATAATGGGTGCATAAGAGATATACAACTTCAAGAACACCACTTGAAGAAAATACTCTCTCACACTTATTTTTCTACACTATACTGCACTCTCAACTTGGAGCGGACACTCTTCACTCTTTACTAGGATGAAGATGCTTGAGATGATCGATATGATTGATGTGTTGGAATGAGTAAATGACCTCTCCTTTTATAGGGTTAAGGAGGAACCTTCATTAGTGCTCTCCCATAATGTTGCTCCATGTAACTCCCATAACTTATGACATCATAACCATCCATATTCTCAAGTCTTAAAACCTTGTAACTTAAGAGTTACTAACTCCTAAAACCACTAACTCATAACTCATGAACCTTTAACATTCCTATCATGAATTTATGGTGTAACTTATAGGTCTGGATATTATAACAACTTTGACAACAATGTTCTTGGTCTTCCAGTGAGCTTCTTGAGCTCCGATGGGCCATATACAAGCCTTGTCCGAATCCCAAATGCCTTTTGGTGGAGCCTTGAAGCTAGTGACATCTTTAGGTCGCAAAACTGGTTGCATAATGATTTGCAGTAAGGATGAGCTTCTAGGTTGTGGTTTGGACCAACAAAAGGTAATCTCGATCTCTCTTAGTGATGTAGTGCTACTGTGTTGCTGCTGTAATGGTTATTGGTTGATTAATCGATGTTTTGATGCCTTGTATTTCAATTTGGGTGGTTGTGGAGGAGGCTGTTACCATGCTGGGTTGAGGCAGAGTGTTGTTTCTTGTTTTGGGGACAAGGAGGAACTTCTAGATTTCTATTTGGATGATTAGAAGGCTCGAGGCTGCAAGCTGGGTTACAACAGACTCATGGGAAACGTTGTCAACTCGTGGCAAGTCACTGGTTCGACTCACAAAGCATGCATAATTTTGTTCCTTTGAATATATGACCCACTGAAATGATGAAATTGTCCTCATACTTAACAGTATTGTTGAAGGTAGTAACGGTTGGGGTATGGAGTTGTTAACGACATGAAAGTTGATATAGTAGAACAACAAAATTGATAGTTGGGTATGAAATTGAAGAGAGTACTATAGTGCCGGAGATTTTATGTAATTAATCATAATTAAATAGAAGAAATTAAATTATGGCTGCATTAAAATTTCTCCTAATTAGAAAAGAAAAAAAATAATTAGTGTTGTCTAGCTACCACCCCTAGCTTGTTATTTACAATGTAGTATGAGACAAATAAAACACATTCTTCATTATAACGTACACCATGATGACATGCATGATCGTATTAGCTTTTCGGCCTTTTCCTTTTGTGATTAGGTAAGTTTAGGTTTTTAGTTTATGATGGAAGAGGGTTTAATGACAAGGCTAGAAGAAATCATTGCAAGTGTCGTTGTGGCGTTATAGACTTGAGATCAATGATCACTCTATATTTGCAATAAACAAAATGCAAAGAAATATTAAACTGAATATGCCAAAAAAATGGAACTCTTTTTGAGTATTACGTGATAAAAAAACATTTGATTGCTCTAAGAAGGAAAACCAATGAAATATTGACAAAAATAATACGCAGTAACACTAGGTTAATATGTCATCCCATTCGAATCCGATAGTGCCCCGAGGGAATATGTTCCCGAAGATTTGGTTACCGTTAAGCATATACATCTACGCGGTTTCATTTACTTGCTAAGCATTCTCTTTATTTTAAAACAAAGTAATACTTGCTAAGCAAGAAAGGGATTGAGCAAACCTAATTTACATTACCAAAATCCATTAAGCTAGCTAGTGCTGGTTTGACCTTCTAAGCCTCCAAGTTATTGGATGTCAAATCGAGTACGTACTGTTAATTGCCTGTTGGATCGATGTTGGTCCATTTCTTGGTACATTCCAAACTGAATAATGGATTAGTTGGAAAATAAGGTTTTGACAAGTTCATACGCAGAACTACTAGCTAATGCCGACCCGGTTATCAATTTCGCATTACTTGCACCTAGACCGCATCTCAGTGACAGCTAAAGTTGTTTGCTTTTTAACAAGCGCAGCTATATTGGGCTATTTTGGAAGGGATATATATTTCCGCGTGCGTAGATCAACTGTGTTTGACCATTTCAGATTTTCAGTTAACGGAATAGTGGAAACAGTCTGAGGAAAACCTCTTTAGGACAAAGACAAGTAATAGGGAGAATGTTTAGGACTATAACACGGCAGCTTTGCTTGTGGCTGACTGGTATGTAGCTGCTAGTGCTTTGTTTATTCACTGGCGGACTAGCTAGTCGATCGATGTTCTCATCGTGGTGTTGCGATCTTACCATCCTCCAAATATGCTTTTTACTTTGTAGATCTTCGATTTTTAATATCGTCTGTTTGGTAGATAATTGTTTATCACTCGGTACTACTAAAATCATTTGAAGGTCGGCCATAACGATATGGACCGCCAAAGATGATGATGAAGTTCTGGCTACTGGTGCCAATCAATGTTTTCAAAGACGACATTGAGGCGTCGTCAGGAAGCGCTTTAGGGTGGAGCGAGAGGGAAAAGCCATGTCGGCAACAACAGAGGCACGCCGCTGGAAAGACGACCTTCTTAGCGTTGAGGCAGAGCTTTTCTGGAAAAAGCGATGGCGCAGTGCGCAGGCAAGAGGTTGAAGACGACCTCCTAATAGAGACACAAGCAAGTTTAGCTACAATTTAGGTAGTTAATGGCTATCACACTTCAAATCCTAGATGCACAAAACTAATAATTTGTCAATTTACTAATCTACTCATCAAATAGTCTACAACATGATTTCAAGAGGAGATAAAATCCTAGAAACATGCTTCTAAGAACAACAAATTTAGATTCAAAGCATACACAATAAGAATTTTATTCATATCAATAAAAGTATCAACATTAATACAAAACGAGTTTAGAGATTCACAATCCTAACTCTCAAGTTGAAATTACTCACATTCCATAAACAAAAACATCATCCAATATATGAGAATTAGAAAATGATAGAGTAAAGATGAAACACAAGTCAATTGATTCACAAATTGCTACAAACAATTATAAACTCACTTGATATTCAGTTTCCCCTCTTTCTCAAAATTGAAATTTCTTGAGTTGATGAAGATATTGATGATGATGATGATTGAGAGTCCTTGAGTAGAAATTAGGACCTTGAGTGGAAATGATCTTAAGGTAAATTTGGTGAGAAGATTGGGATTGAGTTGAATGGTGTTGAGGTGAGGGATAATGGTGGGTGAGGGCAAAAGCCCTTCCCTAAGTTATTGTGCACTGCCGCCGTTCTCTCAAAGAACATAGAATGACATTACAAGAAAAAGACTTTAGCCGATGAAATGACCAAAAACAGGCTGACTAAATTTGTTTTCGTCAGCTAAAGTCGACGAAAAATTATTTCGTCGGCTAAGTTATATTTTCATCGGCTAAAGTAATTTTTTCGTCGGCTATAATCTATGAACTTTAGCAGAAGAAATTTGAAAAGTTTAGCCGACGAAATTAGAGTATTTCATCGGCTAAAATACATTTTACTTATAAAATTGCACTACGGATATTTCGGTGTCCGATTGACTATTGTGATACCAATCTGGAAGCTGAATGAGTGTACGAGTCAAACTCATTGCTATTCCCATGACATATGGGCTTTGTTGGCCATCCAAGTTCGTTTAAGGATTCAAAATGTAATTTTTCTAATCACTTAACAAATAAAAATTCCTATATCTGCATCTATATGAGGTTTGTTAGTGGAACCTTCAACACAACAAACTCTCACCACGATGAGACGCAACTGCCCATCTAAAAATTTTGGGACATTTATCCCTCGATGATAGGGCTCCCCATAAGGATAAATAATAGTAAATAGTAGGCATGTTGTGATTCCGGTCATCAAAATCACAAACAAAAATACGACCGTCAGATATCATTATTATGTTGAAATATGTCTATGGTAAAAAATTAAATTTGATCCGATAAATTTAAGGGTTTCATCCGGACGGTCAATCCCGTAAGTCAAACCCCTAAATTGTATTGACCGTAACTATCGGCACCGAGACTTTACCAGAATTACTTGATTTTTCAACCGTAGACGTATTTCACCATTCCGGTCATATCTTATTTCACAATTTTTTGCATTTTTAAGTTTCTACGTGGAGTTTGTTTTTGAAACGGAACATTTACTTAAAACTTAATAAACAAGTTATACAACATTAGTAGGCATGTTGTGATTCTGATGATCATAGTTGAGAAACAAAAATTCGATCGTCTGATATGATCATTATGTCGAAATATGTTTATAGAAAAAAATTCAACTTAATCCGACAACATTAAGGGCTCGATCCTTACGGTCATTCTCGTAAGTCAAACCCCTTAACGCACGGATACGGTAATTTGACCGTCTAAATTACGTATTTTGCCCGGACCTTCAACTGAAAATAGTTTCAAATCGATGAGACACAACCAGTGGTATAAAATTTTTATGAAAAATAACCACCGGAGAAAGGGCTACCTCTAGAGAGAAAGAATGGAAAATTACATTGACCGCAACTATCGGCACCGAAATTTTACCAGAATTACGTGATTTTTCAACCATATACGTATTTCACCATTTCGGTCATACCTTATTTCATGACTTTTTTCTTTTGAAGCTTCTACGTATAGGGTTTAGGGTTTTGGCCGACGAAATTAGGGTAATTTGTCGGCTAAAGTTAAATAAATAAATAACTATAGCCGAAGAAATTAGGTTAATTCGTCGTCTAAAGTTAAATAAATAAATAAATAACTATAGCTGACGAAATTTATTTAAATTCGTCGACTAAAGTTAATTCAAAATTTTAGGTGGGGATTTTAAATATTTTGAACTTTTTCCGACTAAAATTTTGAACTTTAGCCAACGAATTTTAATATATTTCGTCGGCTAAAGAACTCTCAAATTTTTAAATGTAATTTGTCGTCTAAAGTTAAATAAATAAATAACTATAGCCGACGAAATTTATTTAAATTCGTCGACTAAAGTTAATTAAAAATTTAAAATTTTAGGTGGGGATTTTGAAAATTTTGAACTTTTTCCGACTAAAATTTTGAACTTTAGCCAATGAATTTTAATATATTTCATCGGCTAAAGAACTCTCAAATTTTTCGACTAAAATTTTGAAATTTAGCTGACGAAATTAGGGTATTTCGTCGGTTAAAGTTCAAAATTTTTAAAATTTTCGTCGAAAATTTTGAATTTTTTCTATATCTTTCATTTTTCTCCTCCTTCTCATCTTTATCTTCCTTCCTCCTCCTCCTCATCTTCATCTTCATCTTCTTTCCTCCTCCTCCTCTTCCTCCTTCGGCGGCAGCAACTCCTCATCCTCCTTCGGCGGCAGCAACTCCTCATCCTCTAACTCCTTCTCCTCCTCCTTCTCCTCCTCTCCCTCTCCTACCCTTCTCCTCTTCCTCCTCTTCTAGCTTCTTGGCCTCCTCCTTCGATCTCTTCTTCTCCTCCTCTTCTCCTCCTCCACCACCAATGGAAAAACGAGAAAGAAGAAAAAAAAATTAATCAAAAATACAAGAAATAAAAAAAAATAAAAAATAAATAAAATAACTAACTATAGCCGACGAAATTTATTAAAATTCATCGGGTAAAGTTAAATAAAAAAGAAAATAAATAAAATAAATAACTATAGTCGATGAATTTTAATAAAATTCTTCGGCTAAAGTTAAATAAATAAAAATAAATTAAATAAATTACTATAGCCGATGAAATATAATAAAATTTCGTCAGCTAAGGTCTAAAAATTCGTCGGCTAAAGTCCAGACTTTAAGCGACGAAAAATTTCTTCGTCGGCTAAATAAATGACTTTAGCCGATGATGAACATTAATTTCAATAGCTAAAGTTTTGGCCGATGACTTTTTCCTGACGACTTCTTAGCTAACATAATTTTTTACTTAACTGACAAAAAATTTTATCTGTTAAAATAATTATTTTGATGGTGTGAATTAGAGTGATTTCTCTTCCGCAAGGTCTCCCCGCATTTACAAAATGCAGAGACGAGGACAAGCTGCCACATGGCAATGGCTGAATATAGCAAAAATGGTGCAGGTGAGGCACGTGACGTGAATGGTGATGAGTGATGACCATGTATGGCTTTGATAATTAACTAATCAAGTAATTAATTAACTACCTTAATGGTTATTAATTAAATGATTAATTAATTATTTTGAAGTTTAATTTTCTTCCACAGCTCATGATACTGCAGGCACTTTTAAAGTTTCGACTAAGGTTGACCGCTTCAAGAATTTCGGCATTTTTTTCTGGAAACTTCAAAATGCTCCGCATTTTTGTAATTTTTTCCGAAATCCTCATTATTTTTATTTTTTACAAATAAATAAAATTAAATTAATTACAAAATAATTCACTCAAGAACTAACTTAATTCTCATGTTTAAGTAGTCATTAGATGTACAAATATGCACGTAATCAATGTCAAAAATTTCTTTTGGTCGAAATCAACGAGAGTGGTCAGCTTCATGTTTTATTTTAGTATCAAAATTTCTCTATAAATTTAGCTACATTTTTTTTGAGAGAAGGACGAGAAGATCATACAAACCCAGCAATAAAGTTGCTGACAGTGGTAGGAGTATTCCCATACAATGTCAACGTGAATCTAAATTAGAAAGCATAGCACATGAGCGAAGCATTTGATAGAATCATAGAGTATTTGACTAATCTATCAGTGATGATCCCTCCTAAGCCAAGTACCCCTTTAAAGCTATATATATATTTCGACATCAGAGAGTTCTATTGCTAGTCTGTTAGCACAGGATGAGACTAAACAAGATGGGAAGACGATGGAACAGGCAGTTTATAGCAGAACTTTGATTGATGAAGAGACTAGAAATTTGCCTACTGAAAAATTATGTCTTGCTTTATACTTCTCTGGATGCAAATTACATCATTATATGTTGTCATTCATTATTGTGGTGGTAGCATAGACAAACCTGGTCAAGTATATGTTAATTAGACATATTCTTAGAGGCCGTATTAGCAAGTGGATATTAGCACTATTAGAGTTTTCTTTGCAGTATGCACCACTTAGAACACATATTGTGGCATACTGTGGTGGTATTATATGTTGGAGCACCACTTGTTAGCCCCGACATTATATGTTGTCATTCATTACTGTGGTGGTAGTATAGACAAACCTTGTCAAATATATGTTAATTGGGCATATTCTTAGAGGCTGTATTAGCAAGTGGATATTAGCACTATCGGAGTTTTCTTTGCAGTATGCACCACTTGGGGCACATACCGGGCCGACGGTCTCAAATTTTCTTTTACATCATCCTATTAATGAGGATTACTATTTTTGCAAATTTGGAAATAGGGGCAGTGTTTCTTCAACCCAGGACACTGTATTTTGACGATTCCAGTACTAACAAGTTATCTAGAGCTGGGATCTTGTTAATTAGTCCATCTGAGGGTCGTTATTCTTATTCGTTCTAAATAGAATGGAAGTGTACCAACACCCAAGCTGTGATTATTGGTTTAGAGATGCTATTGGAAATGGGAGCTCAAGATGTGGAAACACTAGGAGATTCTTTGCTCGTGATAATCAACTAGTTGAAAAAAGCTTATAAATGTATCAAGTTCACCTTAGCCCCATTCGTGGACAGGGGGTTGGATTTGATAGAAAAATTCACCAACATATCTTTGAAGCATGTACCTAGATATAGAAATTTCGCAGCTAATGAATTGACACATATTGCTACTGGAGTTAGTTTGGTAGATGGGGTTCGCAAACGCATTTTGAAAGTCAAAAACGGACGCTTTCCTCTTTTATGGCTCCCCAGAAGTGTAATAATGGTTGGTTGGTGGCTGCAGCAGATCACCTGGAGGAGGATTGGAGTCAACCTATCGAAAACTACTTGTTGAACCCTTCCCAAGATACAGACATAAAAATCCGGTTCTTGGCACTCAACTATGTCATCAAAGGCGGAGAATTGCTAAGAAGAGGAGAAAATGGAGTAGAGCTAAGATGTATCTTCGGTAGAGAAGCAAAAAGAGTTATGAGAGAAGTCCATTTAGAGATTTGTGGTTCTCACTAGGCTGGTCCAGAGATGAGATGAATCATTCGCAGATATAAGCACTATTGGTCGACCATTCTAAAAGATTGCATCAGTTTCGCCAAAGGTTGTTTAGATTGCCAAGCTCATGATCCGGTTCAACATATTCCTAATATACTGATACAACCGATTATTAAGATGTGGCCCGCTAGAGGATGGGCACTGGATTTCATTAGAGTAATTCAACGATCATCTTAACAACAACATAAGTTTCTGCTCGTGGCTATTGATTTCTTTAAACTACTCGGTAGTTTATTGTGGTTTGAGGAATAAGAGATTTTCATTGGAGATTTATTTGGTCTTATGCTTGCACATAATTTTGTTTACGCTTTGGTTATGGAAATATATTATATTCGTACGGGGAGTACTCCGCCAAAATGTTATAGTAAATATTTATCGGCCGTCATTATGAGCGCGAGGCGCAAACGTCGTAGCCCCGTATGAGTATACATATATTAATATATATATAGAGTCAAATCATGAGCATATATTATATTCTTATCGGGAGTATACTCCGTCATCATGGTGTGGCCATTCCTGCAGCCATTATGGCGCAACATGAGCGCGAGGCGCGAGCGTCGTAGCCCGGTTTGGATATACATGTGTGGTCATGTGTTTGAGCGAGGCTTATCTTACTTGATGGTTTAACTAGCGAGGCTAGTTACTTAAATGACACTACCAGGATAAGCACTTTAGCCGTCGAAATTTTTTCGTCGGCCTGTTCACAATTTTCATCGGCTATACTTATAGCCGACGAAATAAAGTCCGTCGTCGGCTATACTCCAACACTTAGCTGACGAATTTTTAATATTATTTCGTCGGCTATAATCCAACACTTAGCCGACGAAATAATATTAAAAATTCGTCGGCTAAAGTTTTTAAAAATTAAAAAATAAATAGAGAATAGCCGACGAAATTAGCACACTTTCGTCGGCTATGATACTTTTAGCCGACGAAATATGGCAAATTTCGTCGGCTAAAGGTTGTTGGAAAAAAAAAAAACTAGCATAGCCGACGAAATATGGTAAATTTCGTCGGCTATAGTACTTTTTATACTAGAAACCCAAACAAAATTTATACATTACCATCCAAGCAAGCTGCAAATTACAGAAACAATTTCATAACCAACAACAACACACTATCTAAAGTAACATAAACATTTTGCATTAAATTTTCAATTCATAAATTGTTCATAAACCTAAAAAGTAAATTAATATTTGTTCATAAACCTAAAAAACTAAATAAATAATTGTTCATAAACTTAAAAAACTAAATGAAGTCGATATCGTCTAAATCAATATCTGCTTCAGGATGAGGTTGTTGGGGAGGTTGGGGAGGTTGCGGCGGCTGAGGTAAGACAATAGGCGTGGGCATGTGCGGAAGCAGAAGTCCCTGCTGCTGCGCAGCCATCAAATCTTGCATGTACTGGATCATCTGCTGCTGCTGTGCATGCTGGGCGGCATAGACTACTACATTGTACTCCTGTAGAGCGGCAGTATATGCTGCTTGGGCGGCCTCTCTCTCGGCATTATATGCTGCTTGGGCGGCTTGCTGTTCCCGTAACATCTGAACTTCCGCCTCAAGCTGAGTCGTTCTGCTGCTGGTCGAGGCTCATTTTTTCTGAAACCCAGGAGTGGTTTTCAGTACCCCCTCGCCCTTCTTTCCCAGACCCCGACAGTAGAAGTTATTTCCTCGCGGTGGGAAGGCTGTGCCCATGATCCTGGCCCCAACGCTGAGATCCGAACTGTCGATCCGGGACATGGCTTCTGACATGTCTTCCTCTTGCGTGTCAGGCCATGTCTCCCTGACTATAGCAGCCATCACCTCGTCACTAGCCTGCCTCACCCTCGCCTAATTTGATAGGAAAAAAAATTAATTAACATTTTAAAATATATATATACATATAATTTACTAAATTTTAAAACGTAAAACGACTTACAATATCCTCCTGGGAGTCAGGATATGCCTTCTCGTACGTATAGACGTACCGGTTGACCTCTGGATGTTCCCTGGCCGCCTCCTCCATCAACGATGCGAACGGTCTAGAACCGGCATGATGGTTCCTCATGTTGCGTTGCCGGTTTTGAGCGTTCACCCGGGAAACGGCCTACAAATGAATCAAATTAGTAAAATATTTTAAAACGTATTAAATATAATTCAATATAATAAATAATTATTTATAATTACCTGTTTATGTGGGTTGTTGAATTCCGATATCAGAAGCCAACGCCACTCGTACTCCCTGAACTGGAACTCAAGGGGGGTGCCGGAACGTTCGTTCCCATGTGTAGTCCAGTGGGTCCGTAACTCGTTCTTCCACTCTTTGTACCTGTAATACGCCAAAACAAATATAAATATTATAAATTATACATAGTTTTTTTTTTGTCCTTAACTTTGCAACGTACCTTCCCCCGTGCACAACGTCCGCCCAGGTGTTCCTCAGGTACTCGGGAACGTCAAACCACACCTGCATTTAAACATTTATTAGTTTAGACGTTCATAAATCTACAATGTAATAAATAATGTTAAATATGAATTTTGTTATACTTACCGACATGGCGTTGTGGACCATGTCCTTAACCTCCTGTGGGACCTCGCCCCAGTCTGACCACAACATAGGGACTCTATCCCTAATAAGCGCTCCCACGCGGCCAGAGTACATCCTCGTCTTGCCGCCCGATACTACGTTCCCATCCTCGTCAGTATCAATGACGATCCTTCCCGATGTACTCACTGTCTTCTCGAGAGCTTTCCCCGTGACCGGACCTCTCTTCTTCCTTGTCGGCTTGGCTCCGACGGTGCCTATCATAAATTGATGATTAGTAAATTAATTTTATTATAACATTATAACATAACAAATTACTTATATAATCATTACCTGAGGGCGTTGGGGCGGATGCGACGGACTCCGACTCTGTCGCCGACGATGATACCCTCGCAGAAATTAACTCTGTAGCAAACGGCACGAACAGATACACCGCTGATGGGGTCACCTGCGGGGGTAGTGGATAAATCGGCGCCCCTGAGTCATCGACTGCAGGTATTGTCGGTATGAAGCGCGGAAGGAAGAGAAGAGGCGGCGGCATCTGTACCCCGGAAGACCCACCCTCCGATGCACTAGGGCCCGGTGCCGGTGCCCTACGTATCTCAGGCATACGTGGTGCAGACACCTCCGCCTGAGTCGGAGGCCACAGCTGCCTCGAGGAGTGAGGGACGCTGGGCTGCCTGGAGGAGCGCGGTACGCTAGGCTGCTTGGAGGAGCGAGGGGCGTCCTGCTGGCCGGAGGAGCGAGGGGCGCTAGGCTGCCTGGAGGAGCGAGGGGCGCAAGGCGGCCTGGAGGCGGGAGGGTCATCTGGCTGCCTGGAGGAATGTGTCGGCTCCAGAAGAGACGCCCGTCGGGCCGTTATTGGGCCCTGAAACGAACCTCGAGGGTTGCTAGACGTTCCCTCTGACGATTCACCCCGGCCCTTCGAACTCTTTGATTTGCTGAATAATTCTTTCATCCTAAATAATATAATTAATATTTTGTTAAATGCGAGAAATTATAAAAAATGAACAACATTAACAAAAATTTATTTGTATATACCAATTAATATTGTAATATACGTAAATATATTAAATATACTAAATACACCCAAATACATCCAAATATACACCCAAATTCAGTAAATACACCCAATAACACTCAAATACACCCAATATCACCCAAATACACCCAAATACACCCAAATACATCCAAATACACCCAAATTCAGTAAATACACCCAATATAATTCAACATTATCACAACATAATACAATTCAACATTATCACAATATAATTCAACACAATTCAATATAATGCAATATATTGAAAAAACAAATGAAATTTGTTCTATAATACAATATAAACATGAAATTGCATACCTAATTGGTTTGGGAGATGATGGAGGCGGAGTGGAGGCCGGAAACCGTCGAAAATGGCGAAAGAAAATCGAGAGGAGAGGGAGAAACCGTCCGGCCGAGAAGGAAAAGTGGAGAAAGTGGGGGTTCTGTCGCTGGGTTCGAATATATAGGAAGAACTATAGCCGACGAAATAAAAAATTCGTCGGCTATAGTTAGACTTTAGCCGATGACAAAACCCTAATTTCGTCGGCTAAAGTCAACTTTTACCCGACGAAATTACTACGAATGTTAGTAATTTCGTCGGCTAAAGTATATTTTATAATTATTTAGTAAGTTCATGCACAATTTATTTGTTTTATCTTGTGAAACGAAAAACCGACCGTCAGATATCATCATTATGTTGAAACATGTGTGAGGGTAAAATTTCAGCCAAGTCGGACACACGTACGGGCTCGATCCGCACGGTCAATCCCGTTGGTCAAACCCCTAAACACAAATAAACGGTGATTTGGCCACCTAAATTACGTATTCTGTCCGGACCTTCAACTACAAATAGTTTCATATCGAGGAGACGCAACTAGCGGTATAAAATTTATAAGAAAAATAACCGTCGGAGATAGGGCGTCCTCTATGGCGAACGAATAGAAAAAATGCAATGACCGCAAGTATTGGCACCGAAACTTATCGGAATTACGTGAAATTTCAACCGTAGACATATTTCATCGTTCCGGTCATATCTTATCTCACGACTTTTTTTTGTTTGAAGCATCTACGTATAGTTTGTTTTTAAAACAGAACATTTACTTAACACTTAGTAAATTAGTTATACAACATTAGTAGGCATATTTTGATTGTGACAATCCATCTTGTGAAACGAAAAACCGACCGTCAGATATCATCATTATGTTGAAACATGTGTGAGGGTAAAATTTCAGCATCATCGGACACACGTAAGGGCTCGATCCGCACGGTCAATCCCGTTGGTCAAACCCCTAAACACAAACAAACGGTGATTTGGCCACCTAAATTACGTATTTTGTCCGGACCTTCAACTACAAATAGTTTCATATCGAGGAGACGCAACTAGCGGTATAAATTATTATTTTATTCATTTAACTTTAGGCGACGAAATATTAGGGTATTCGTCGGCTATACTTTAGGGTTTAGGGTTTAGCCGACGAAATATTAGGGTATTCGTCGACTAAAAGTATCTTAGCCGACGAAACATGTTGTATTTCGTCGGCTAAGATACTTTTAGCCGACGAAATCCCGACGAAATCCATCATATTTCGTCGGCTAAAAGTATCTTAGCCGACGAAACATGTTATATTTCGTCGGCTAAAACTGTCAAATAGATAAAAAAACGGTTGGTTTAACCGTACCCATAACAATTTCCTGCATATATAACCAACATTAAGATACATTATGAATTGTAGAGCTTGTACCAACTAAAACACATCAAATTGTATTACAAATTCAAATAACTAAGAAGGCTCGTAATCAGAATCATCCGATGAGTCTTCTTCGGTGTCAGAATTTATTTCCGGTAATCTATGCATTTCTACATCACAAGAGTCGTCGTCTGTTTCTTGATTTGGATCCACATCAATAAGGCGAGCGTCTAAATCACGAATTCGAACCGAACGACCCGGTTTAAAATTATTAAGGCGAATTGTAGAGGAGTCAGGAATATCTATTGCACTGTGTTCTTGATACGCAACATTTTCTTCCTCGTCTTCGGCCTCTCCAAGTGTAGCCGCCCGGTAAATGTTTCGAGGGTGCACAAGATTGACTACTTTCCACGCGTCACCCTTAACAAGGTCATCAAGATAAAACACTTGTTTCACCGATGTCGCAAAAACAAACGGGTCATCTTCGTAACAGCTTGTACCAGTGTTCACCGATAAAATCCCGTACTGATCAATCTTCATGCTCTGCGAGCTTCTAGTATCAAACCATCTACACTTGAACAGGTGCACGGTCATGCCTTGCCCATAAACGAGTTCCACCACTGAATCAAGAACACCATAATAATCAACTCCATTCCGGCCACCATGCGCCATAACCCCAGAATTCTGTGTTCTTCGTCTGTTGTCTCTCATTTCACATATAAATTGCACGCCATTGACCTTGCACATCGGGTAAACTCTTGACATTATCGGCTTCATAGCTAGAAGTCTTAGTTCGTGAGACCAATTTGGGTGACCATCAAATTGAATATGGTTCATCTGCAACCAAAGATTCAATGTATTATAAATATGAATAATTATGCAATCAAGGAGACTTGCAACATACAAAATTAAAGAATTACATACCCAATCGCCAAAATAGTTCGCGAACTCCTTGTTGTGGTAGTCGAGATCACCTTGAATGTCTGGACAGTGTAGATGGATGTCTTTCCAGTATTCAACTTCTTAACAGTTAATCAATACCCACCAATGGGCTATGACGAGCTCATGGGGTTGCAACCTGTAGGACTCTGGTAAAATTCCATAAACTTCAACATCATTTGAGACTATGGAAAGGTTAAACTTCGGTTCATCAACCGGTATGGTTTGTGGAGTTTCCTTCAATGCTCCTAGATACAACTTCATGTAGGTGACGCACTCGTGCGCAATATATGCTTCTGCTATACATCCTTCAGGCGCGGATTTGTTAGCCACATAAGCTTTGTAGTCTCCAAGTTGTCTGTAAATAAATAAATTTGTTGTCATATGTTACGATTATACAATGAACATGTACAATAAAAACATTAGGTGTAAAAAACATACCTTTCCATAGGATACATCCAAGTATAGTGTACTGGACCGGTAAGCAACAATTGCTCGGGAAGATGGATCATCAGGTGCGGCATGATGTCAAAAAAATTTGGAGGAAATATTCTCTCAAATTTACACATGATATAAATATGTCCTGTTGCATTTCCCGGAGATCAGATTTTGTCACTTCCCTTGTGCATAACTTCTGGAAGAATCTTGACAACGCTACTAACGGCTCCACCACCTGACGGGGAAGGAAGGGTCGAATGAAAATAGGGAAGAGACGTTGAAGCAGAATATGACAGTCATGACTCTTTAACCCGTACATTTTATTGTCCCGAATGTTTACACACCGGGCTATATTTCCTGCGTAGCCTGAAGGATACTTCACAGAACTTAACCACCTGAAAATTACGTTCTTCTGTTCAGGCTTCACGGTGTACGGAGCTTGAGGCATTTTTTTCTTCTCTTCTTTCAACCACAAATGTCTTCGTATCTCCATTTTTTTAAGATCAATGCGTGCCTTCAGACCGTCTTTCGTCTTTCCCTCCAAGTTCAGCACGGTTCCCACCACACTATCACACACATTCTTTTCTATGTGCATCACATCTAGGTAGTGCCTGATCAACAACTTACTCCAGTATGGGAGTTCCCAGAATATGCTCTTATGTGTCCAAAATTTATACCTGTCGGGTCTGTCAGGTATTGCCGCCACTATATTTGGATGATTGCTGAGCTGCCCAAAATCATACTCATTAAGCACTGCTAAAATTTCTTCCCCTGTCCATCTTCTAGGAGGCACACCAAGTTCTACAGTCCCATCAAATGCCTTGTCATCGAACCGCCATTCGTGATCATACGGAAGGAGAGTACGATGACCCAATCTACATATCTTGTTGCAATGACTACTGCTCCCCTCATCGCTTAGGCACTCTGGACAAGCCTTGTATCCCCTAACAACGTTGCCCGACAACATCCCACGAGCAGGAAAATCACTAATGGTACCAACAACCATAGCATGCATCTGGAACATCTCGTGCATGAACTTATCAGAAGTGGGATGACCAACGTCCCAAAAAAACTTAAGCTCTTCAATCAAGGGTCTCAAATACACATCGAGACACTTCCCTGGATAACCGGGTCCCGGAATCAACAAACTCAACATATTGTATTCCTTCTTCATGCACATCCATAGAGGAAGATTGTATGGTACCAAAATCACCGGCCATACACTGTATTGAAGACTCATGTTGCCAAAAGGATTGAACCCGTCGGATGAGAGCCCGAGCCTCACATTTCGGACCTCAGACGCAAAATGAGGAAACTCCCTGTCTATATGCTTCCAGGCCTCCCCGTCAGCAGGGTGTATAAGGGTATCTTCGCCTTGCAATTCCCTATCAGCGTGCCATCTCATAGATTTGGCCGTGTGTGATGACATGTACAACCGTTCCAGCCTATCCCTCAACGGGAAATACCGAAGTACCTTCATAGGTTTCCTATTGCCTGCAGGAGTCAACTTATACCTGTCACTCTGACATACTGGACATGTGTCAAGGTCACCAAGGTCATTCCCTTCTGGATCTTTACCCCAGAAGAGAACACAATCATATCTGCATGCATGGATCTTGATGTAGGAAAGCCCAAGATCTTTCAGTATACATCGGACCTTATGATGAGTGGTAGGAAGACGATGACCGTGGGGCAGCATCGAAGCAGTGTACTGTAGATACTCATCAACAGCCTTCACAGTCGATTTTGTCTCAACTTTAATCTTCATAACGTCCATCACACTTTCAAGAACCGTTTTCTGACAACCGGGGTACACAGGGGTCTGTTGGAAAGCAAGTAGTTTGTTGTACCTGTCAATACCAGCAGTGTTGACAACTCTAGGGAAGGGCTGCACCGGGTCAGACATATATGGTCCTTCAAAGCATACACCCCTCTCATAAGGAAACATATCGTTGATGAAGGCCGTTGTTGGATCGTTGGATGTACTGCCCGTCTCAGAAAATTGCCCATGATCATGCGGACCCCTTGATGATGTTTCACCGTGATATATCCAACATGTGTACTTCTCCCAAAACCCATTACTTTGAAGGTGCTGCCAAACCTTGTCAATTGGAAATTGATACATATCGCTGCGACACTGACATTTAGTGCACGGACAATAGAAAATTGTATTCCCTTTAGCATTATTGATCACATATTCAATAAAACTAACAACTCCTTTAGCATATCTTTTGTCCCATTTTGAAAGCGAAATCCAACTCTTATCCATATCCTGAGAAAATAACATAATATATATGTATAAACGCTAATTAATTAAATTTACGAATCATTCAATTTATATTATATCTGCAGTTAACGTACAATTAATATATATATACATGCATATATATAATAATTACTAATTAATATAATCAAATTAATATATATATATATATATATATAACAACAACTTCATATATATTATCAAACCCAAATCGATCAACTCAATCACACTCAAAACACAATATAATCAACTCTAATTAAAACTCAAAATCAATGTGCATAACGAAAATAAAACTCTTAAATCAACTCAAAAACAAGATACATACATATACGTACCTATATATAGCGCCACAAACTAATTTCGGACAGATTTCGACAACACCCAACAATTTCGCCAACCCCAAAACTTTTTCTCCCGTTTTTTCTTTCAAATCAGCTACTGTCTAGATCTGGAAATATAAAGCATTTTAGCCGACGAAATTATATATATCGTCGGCCAAAGTTTTAAAATTTCGTCGGCTATAGTTCACAGACTATAGTCGACGAAAAAAACTATTTTAGCCGACGACACAACATTTCGTCGGCTAAAAGTCTACTTTAGCCGACGAAAATTTCACTTAGGCGACGAAATTTTTTTTCGTCGGCTAAAAGTCCACTTTAGCAGACGAAAATTTCACTTAGGCGACGAAAGTTTTTTTCGTCGGCTAAAATAGACTTTAGCCGACGAAAAAAAATTTCGTCGGCCTGTTAATTTTTTTTCGTCGGCTATGATACTTATTCTGGTAGTGTGATCACATTTCAATATTTTATCTAGCGAGGCTAGAGTCGGTGTTTGTTGATTTTCACCCTAAGGCATTAACTACGTAATTTCCTTGTAAATAAATTGGGAAAACATGAACGCTTGTTTAATTAATCACTTTAATATTATTTTTTTGTCCACTCACTGTAACGTATTCCAATTACTTTCCCCTGAGCCCTTCGGTTTCAAATGCCCAGTTTGCAGGTTAGCTTAGTTGAGGTCGGACGTACATGGAATTGAGGCATAGTCATTAATTAATATAATGTTGCTTCCTCTTACTTGTATATTCAGTTTCCTTTTCAATGCTATAATTGCTCTGAACCGTGGGTTGTTTATGGGATTATTCTTGATAATTAAGTATTTGGGAGAAGTTGTGAATTTGGGGAGCACGTAGGCTCCAGGAGTTATAATGTTTGAATTGTTTTAGAAGTATTGTAGGTTTCTTTTTTGGATGGGTTGCCCACTTTCAAGGGAGATTTTACCGAATTTTCTGTAGAATGTTCTTTGGATGTGGTCTCCACAGGACTTGCCTCGGTAATCAGGGTAGTTATTAGGGTGGGTCTTGTCAAGTAGAGTCTTTGAAGGAGGCTTCCTCTAAAACCGTTCGCCAGTTTATTTTCAAAAACATCATCTGTCGATATAGCATCCCAGAGTGTTTGATGGCTGACATGGGGACATCTTTTATAGCTGAGGAAACTCAGGAGTTTTTCATTGACTATGGAATATGGTTCTCACACTCGACACCTTACTATGCCCAATCCAATGGACAGGCATAGGCGAGCAATAAGATCATTCTGTCCATTCTCATGAAGATGTTAGCGGATAATCTGAGGGATGGACATAATGAGTCGGACAATACACACTGGGCTTATAGAACCTCTAAGCGCACGCCTACAAGTATTACACCTTATGCCCTTATGTTCAGGCATGATGTTGTTCATCCTTTGGAAATTAATGTGCAGTCATTGCGAGTATGAGAGTAGCACTAGTTGCTAGGTGAAGATTATGTTCAAGCCATATGGCAAGGGGCATGAGGACTTAGATGAATAGCAAATGGCCACACTAGACAGTGTAGTGATGGAAAAGTAGCTAATTGCATGAGTTTATCACAAGAAAACTCGAGGGAA
This sequence comes from Comarum palustre, assembly GCA_951800085.1. NCBI lineage: Eukaryota > Viridiplantae > Streptophyta > Magnoliopsida > Rosales > Rosaceae > Comarum > Comarum palustre. Next base: position 18,074,113 of record OX637586.1, read on the forward strand.
GAGTTTCGGCGTTAGAGAGTTGGTATGGAAGGCTATTTTGCCTTTCAAAGAAAATATTGAAGGCCGAGGAAAGTGGTTGCCAAAATGGGAATCGAAGGACATTTTGTTATTGAAAAGATTTAGGGCAAATGTGCTTATCATCATTGAGACATAGATGATGATCTGCATAGAAATCCTATTAATGACGGATACTTAAAGACATATATTCCAAGTGTTTGGGAGTTAGAAGAGCCAGAAGCATCAGAGCCCTTACCAGAAGAAGCCTTGGGGGCATATTCATGGAAGACTAAGTTTTCCTAAGTTTTTCTTGCTCAGTTTGAGCCAGTCCGTGGTTCTTGTTCGCATTCGTTACACTTAGTGGTTTTTCATGGAAACACTATACTACTCATGTTGGTTTCTGGGGCTGAATTTCAAAATTTTATACTAGATGGAAACTATTTTGGGTTTCATGCATCATTTAACTATATACCCGTACGGGGTTTAAATTTGTTATATTTTTTCTGTGTTGAGAATAAGAAACAGAATTAAATACAAGTGTTTCTCTCAAATGAAATTTTTATTTCCTTATGCTTTGTGGCCAAAAAAACATTACAAATAGATTACAAAAGCTAGAAATTAGTTTTGATACCATAATTGCTTATTCTACGTCCTATACTATGGTTGGTAGGGGTGTTTAAACCTTTTAGGATTTTTAGACCAGCAACGGGACTTTCACGCCACTAGGAAGAGCATGAGGTCAATCCAGAAGGGCGAGCCTTCATAGCTTCCGGGTCCTTGGAGAACGCTACTCTCGATGAGAACCTTATAGTCGTCTGTAGAAAGACATGCGGTGATTGTGTTTGTCCGTCCGGTGATGAAAAGCTCTTGGCACAAACTAAAAGGCAGTTGGGTGGAGTTCCCTATTCACGACATCAACCTATGCAAGAGCTATTTAACTTGAGGTTAGGCTATAAGGCTCAACCTAGGTTTGAGGTTAGGCTATAAGGCTCAGTGTCTTATAATGGAGGATTGGTTTTTTAAAAAGTTTAGGTAAGAGCTTGGTTACGTTATACCACCATCGTCAGGGCATACCTGCAACCTCAATCCTGAAACACTGACAGTGTCTTATAATGGAGGATGATGCTACTATCCGAAGAAAAATGTTCGAAACTCATAGCAAGGAATGATAGAGTTTAGTTGGGCTTTTAGGCTTACTTTAGTTGCTATATATATATATTTTGGGTTTCTTATATGGTAGGGCCAACATAGAGAAAAAGTAAATAATTATATTTAAGTTTACAAGAGTTTATACAGATCCTATGCTATCACGCCTATAGAACTGAATGTCAAGTTCAAGTTTTACAATGAGATTTTCACTGAGATTGGCTTTTGCTTGAGCTTCATCTTCTTTGGTCCGGATAGCGAGTATCTCATCTTGAACTTGAAGCACACTGGGAACTTGTTGGGCCGCCTCCTGCTTTCTTCTGGGGTTTTCCTCATGGGCCTCAGCGAATTGAAGTTCAATAGCAGCTTTCTGTGCCTCCAGTGCTGCAGTCTGTTGATCTATGCTTGCAGTGGTACCAACATATGCAGACATGGTTTCTTTTTGGAGAGAAGAATTTCCAGGCAAAGGCGTTGCTAAGCATATTGATCAACTATGTGTTTCTTTAAAGCTACACTGTCAAGATGGCTTAGCATATAAGAAACCAATTCTTCAAGGCGATCCAAGGCTTGAAGTTTCTTTCCAAAAGACAGGGGTCTCAACAAATCGATAGCCTTGTTGATTTTCTCCTCAGTGTCTTCAGTTTTGACATCTACTGCAGGCAGGTTGGATAAGAATATCTTGGCCTCCAGAATTTCAGTAGCAGGACAGGAAAGTTGCAGGATGGTTTTACAACATCATCTACTTCATCTAGACCGGGAATGAGGGCAATCTGAGTTGAAGATAAGGTGTTGGCATAAGTATTCGCTGGTTGCTGGATGGTCCTGATTGATGTTTCTGGTATTCGCGAGTCAACTATGGTATGTGATGAAGGAACAGTGGTGCTAGAAGCCGCAACAAGGGTTTGTGAAGGCATAGTGACTTCTAGAATGGGCTCCTGTGAAACAAAAAATATTTTTATATCTGATCACTATGAATTAAAACCAATTAGTGGGTTTTAGAGTTATTATACCTCATTTGTAGGGGGGCATCTGCATGAAGTCTTTTCAACTAGGTCTACAACATTAGGGATGGAAGTTGAAGTGTCATGGACTTCAAACTCTGAAGGAGTGCTTGTCTCATAGGCATGTGTTAGAATGGCCAGTTGACTTTGTCCAACAGCAGCAGCTTCGCTTTGCTGTTGAATCTCCACCGTGCTAGGGATTTAGGGTTCTAGAAGGGTTGTTGTACCCAAACCAAGATCAGAATCTACGAGGACTACGACTTGCTGCATATTGTTTTTATAAGCTGAAACTAGTGTAGCAGGTGTGACTGATAGAATTTATTGAAGTATGATGTTTACTTCATCTATCTTCCTTTGCTCTGGATCATGATCCAAGATTTGGCATGAACTATTGTCACTTTCTGATGCTACTTGTTGTGGCCTCAGAGTCTGCACGCGAATGTACCGATTAAGTGGTGTTATATTTAATGAATAATACATAAGATAATTTTGATCAAACATGTGGTTCTTCTTCTTCTTCCTTAGAGCTTTCCACAATCATCCTTCCTTTTTTGCTTAGAGCTTTGGAAGAGGAAGGTCCTTCAGATGGAGTTTGGCCATATTCATATGGTACCTGACAAGTATACATATAAATAGTAGTTAGTGGAAGCATAGTAAAGCGAAACAAGTTAAGTGTTTTGATATGGTACCTGAGGAGGAGTATGAGCTGAAGCAGCGATAACAAGTTGCACAAGTTAAAGAGTAGTTGCGAACAATATTTGGTCAGTCTTAGCCTTTAGTAGGGGTCTGCCTCTTGCGAATACTTTTCTAAAGATGTCATCTGGATTGGTTGGCCATCTGTTACCACATACTGCTGTCCACCAGGTTGAGTCATTGGGATCAATCCTTCTACTAGCAATGAGGCGATCCAGACTGGCACATGAGATCACCATTTTGGCAAATCTGGTCTGAAGAGTGGCGTCATCAGTCTCTTGACCTGGTTGCTTCGCTAAACACCAAGAGGTATACATGTTCAGACTTTTAAATAAAGGAGGCGATCCAGACTGGCACATGAGATCACCATTTTGGCAAATCTGGTCTGAAGAGTGGCGTCATCAGTCTCTTGTCCTGGTTACTTCGCTAAACATCAAGAGGTATACATGTTCAGACTTTTAAATAAAGGAAGGGGTACATCTTGTGTAAATCCAAGCTGTCTGGCAAAGTGAGAAGGAGAGTATAGTTTGAAACCCTCGTTGCTCGGTAAACTGAGGTCCGTAACAAATGAGGCCTACGCGAATAGCTGAGATGCTTTTCTGGTATGGAAACGAGACCACATGAAGCCATGTTGCTGGGCAACAAGGTACTTCCTTGCATGTATGAGTCTGGAGGAATCTAGGATGGAAGCGTCCAGTGTAGACAATTGTTTAAGACAGTCCGAGTAGGCCAATGAGCGATAATTCTCGACGGTGGTGAAGACCATGCCCATAACTGTCCTTCATGAAATTATTGATGCGTGGATGGCTGAACTGAGGAAAATAGATTTGGACCCAGAGATCGAGAACCCAAAGAGGACCAGATAGGTTGGTGTACAGAAAGGGAGACACGGAGAGATCGTATACGGATCTATACTGCAGCGCGAGCACAGTTTGCGCGAGGCCCAGTTTGTAACCATTGAATAGCAGGGTGGCCACACGAACCCAGGTGGTGTTTAGTTTCTAGGTAGAAGAGCAATGAGCAAATTTCTGGAGCCACAGTTCGAGGAAGGCAATCCACTTTGCTCATCGTCTGATTAGGAATTTTGGTCTAGAGGCTATAGGAGCTGCAGTATCTATGACGTTGTGGATCAGCTTAAAATTCAATCGCTGCATTGCTATAGTTGTGATCTTGATAAGGTTCATTAGCGAAAGGGAATCTAGTGATGTCATAGAGATATAGCAGAGAAATACTCATCTGGCCAAATTGAAAATCAAAGGTCTTGCTAGAGGTGTTCCAGAAACAAGCAAGGGCGACTACTGTAGCTCGTTTGCAACTGCCATTCTACAGTTGAAAGCATAAATCTATGTATCTTTCAATCTCAGCATGTTACCATCTTCCGTAATAGAGCTCTCGTCGGGCGTGGTACCATAAGACTTGATCTGGGTCTGCGTTTGGACACGCTACTTTACGAACCATTTTGTCATCCTTATGCTAATCAATGTTTTCAAAGGCGAAAACAAAAACGAATTGCGGAAGTCCTGTGAGGCGAAAGCCTTAAGGCGACAGGGCGACCGTCTTTCTAACAAATATTAAATAAATACATTATATATATATATAATCTCAATACATAACAAAATATATTTAATTGTTATTACAACCATAAATTCATCCTTAAATAGTACTTCACAAGGTTCAAAAACAATGTTCTAATGACAGTAAAATAAAGGTATAATAACTTAATTAAAAAGATACACTTCAATCTTCCGTATCATATCCACTAACACCATGAATATTATCACAATCATCAATGTTCAATTCATTAGTATGGGGAGACAAAATAAGATCTTCTATCTCATCATCTTCACTTTCATCCCTAAGTAATGTAGCAAGCATTTTCATTTTCTGCTTGTTTTTTCCTTTACCTAAATATAAAACTTAGAATTAAATTTAGATCTATACATCTATTGTAAATTATATAACATAACATGAAAGTAAATAAAAAACACAAAGATGAGTAAAGAATTGCTTACTTGAACTTTCCGGGATTTTTCTTTTAGAAGAAGATATATAAGAAGCCTCATTTAATTCCTCATCATCACTCAATATAGGCTTATCATCCATGATCGGCTCCTCTAGTGGCTCCACACAAATAGGAACTCGAGTTAACAAATTTTGTTCAAAACATTCAATTGGCACATTTCTTATAGCATCGACCTCAAATACATCCTCTTCAAGCCAAGAAATATCATTTGGCAGAACCAGATCTTCCACCTCTGATATCCATTCATCATCGGAGTCAATTTCCTCTACTAATATAGGATCAAGCATCTTCGTTCTTCTTCTAATGTTTCTCTCCCTTAACAATGAGTTGTACTTGACATAAACCAACGTATTTAATCTTTTATGTTCAAGTCTATTCCTTTTCTTTGTGTGAACCTAAGACCAAACATAAGGTTACAATTAGATATTAGGAATATGCAACCTATAATATAATTTTACCTTTATGTGAACATTCAATTCAAAATAAAAAGAAGTCACGAAGAATATGAATTAAATTTACCGACTCAAAGGTGCTCCAATTCCTCTCACACCCGGATGCACTACAAGTTAAGCTAAGAACACGAATAGCAAAGTTTGTTAACTCAGGTGTTTCCTCTCCAAAAAGCTCCCACCAACTTGCTGGAAAAAAAACAAGTCATTTGTAGCACCCCTGGGGGGGTAAACTACAGTAGCCACGAAGTTAAGCCAATAAGAAGCCAACACGTCCGAAGGACGTGCCAACAACTTATTAACCTAAAGTCGTAGGCTTTTTAGTGAGTAAAATAAATTTTAAACTTTAAATACTTTGAGTGGCACCACATGAAATCTTTAAACCAATCATCAGAGTTTATCTAATTTCGCGGAAGGTGGACAAAATAAAGGGGACAATTTAAAACTTTAGCGACAACAATAAAAATATAGAACATGGTTTACAAATCGGGATGACACCTTTACTGTTTAGGTAGAAAGCCCTGGTAACGGACTCAAAGGGGTAAAACCGGAATAAGGGGTACACTTGGACCGAACATCGAGTAAGGAATGAAGCTCCACACATTTAGCTCTTTTTATCTTTCCCGTCACAGTACCTGCAAACAATCTGTTATAGGGGTGAGCGTCGTCCTCGCGTGCTCACATATAGGCCCACCAATGATAGGTTTGAAAACCAAAAACCATATATATACATATAGATTTGAGCTCGTAATAAAACCATTTAGAAAATCCTTGGCACACAAAAACCATCATTTTATATCCTTTTAGGAAAACAGTGCAGTATGCTAAAAACATAGGGGCCCAGAGCGCTCAATGTACAAGTACAGCCTGCAGGACTCCTCGGATCTGGACAGCCGAATCCCGGGTTTGTCTTCACAGCAAACCGGGGCCAACTACCTATGCGCTTGAAAACACATAGTAGCGAGAGTGTCCATTTACAGCTAAATGCCCAAATAACAGTGCGCCGCACTTACGTCTCGCTTAACTCTGTACGAGACGAGCGTAAGCGGGATATTTAAAATAAACAGGGCATCGCCCCTCCGGAGGTTCACGGTCTCGACACCGCGGGAGTGCTAGATACTAGGTCCCGTCACTCTCAGGCTAAGCACCGGAAATCAGGACGACGGTACTACTTTTCGATCCGAGGCACATACACACACACACTAAATCATTTACGTCTAGCCTCGGGTTTTCTTGGCCCAATCATAATTCATTTATCATTTAATATAAAGAAAACTTTCCCGAGGCATCGACCATGAGCATACACAAAATCATGCACTTTCACTTACATATATAAAACCGCTACCAAGGGGGTTCAGATTCCCTACCTGGAATTGCCGTTCCACACGTAAGCTCCAAGCTTCCCGGAGCTGCCTCAGTGAACCAAGGTCAGCGCGTAAGCTACCTCGTCCAATAATCACTGCAGAATTAAAGTAGCTTAGCAACCAAGATGTAATAACAGTCAACAGACCTCAGCATTCCTAGTTTGACCAGGAATGACCACATTGACTAAGTTGACCAACCAATTTCCTTTTATGGCACTTTAACCTTTTGACTTTCTTTTTCGGTTATCGACTCTTTACTCATTTACCGGAAGTCCGACTTAGTTTCCGAACTTCTCTTTAACCACTTTAACTTGACGTTAGGGTGTCACATAATAATTCATTGAATTACTATGGACACCCAACGTGTCACACTAACCAATTTATTTTACCAAGAGTCGAATTACCGATTTACGTGAAATACCAACTTTACTTAACACGGTCAACTTAACATTTTCCAGAAATTCCAGTTATCACTTTCCGATAACAATTTAACACTTTACCAATTTAACCAACAAGTGTCAAACTTCATTGAACTTGAATTCTTTAACCATTTTTCTGAAAATGTAACTTTCCTTTAATGGAAACATTCTCAAAATGGAAAGTTTCCCAAATTAGCAGGTTTTCAACACATGGTTAGTTTCCGTTTTTATACGTTTCCTTTTACGTAATTTCCGATTACGACTATTTAACCCAACTAAACGGAAACAACACCTTTGAAGGGATTCAAAGACTACCTTCTCGGCATTTCTGCCGGTTTAATTGTATCTCCGGATCGTCACCGGATTCCGGCAACTTGCCGGAATCTCCTGCCGGATTCCGGTCAACTTGCCGGAAATTCGCCATAACCTCCTCGTTTTCCTCGTTTACCAAGTTACGACAACACATGCAGGAAAACACCCAATTAATATCAGATCAACACCAAATCAAACTTAAATCCAACACAGTAGCTTAAAACCAGGAATCTGCCTCACCTCTGAACTTCACCAAAACTCCAACTCTGCTCAGCTGCCTCGCCATGCAGCCCTGCCACTTCCTTCTATATCTCTGCTCCAAAACCAGTGCAACTGCCTCGGTCACCACCTCCATCAGCTGCCTCCATGCTCCTGTTAGTCTGAACGGCGGCTTGGCTCCTTCCTCCTCAGGCATGCAGGCCACCGTGACCGGGAAACCGTTCGAAAACGAGAGGGGAGGGCTCTCGGAGGAGCAGAACCCAGAAAGAAGAGAAGAATATGAGATTGGGCACAAAACTGAAAAGCAAGGATTAATCGAGCTCGAAATTGAAAGAAAATAGATGGATTCACCTTGGGAAGACTCGAGCTCGCCGGAGAAGGATGAATCGGAGGAAGAACCGATTTGGGGCTAAGGGTTGACTTTTGAAAACAGGGGAGAGAGTGAGTGAATGGGGAAACTGTGACCATGGATAGAGAGAGAAGACAGAGGCGACTCCGGTGGTGGTGGTGCGACGGCCATGCGTGGCCGGATGATGGCGGTGGCACGGCTGAAGGGAGAGCGGCGCGTCTGCTCTCCTTTCTCTCTGTTTCTTCTCTTCTCGACAGAATGAGGTGAGAAGGGAGAGATTGGTTTTTATATATGCTGATCCAAGGGCTCACAATAAAGGATGAAGATCAAAGGCCAAGATTAAAAGTGGGGTTTTAAAATCAGAAAATAGTAATTTAGAAATTACCATGGACTTGGGAAATTCGTAGGAAATAGACGGAATCTTCGAAAAATAATCCGAAAATATCGGGAGACTCGTGTCGACACGTACTATGACATCGAGTCATTAAATCAGGTATTTGGAGAACTTTTGAAAACTCGAAAATGAACGTGGTAATTAACTCGCGAAGTTACCGAATGTGACTTGAACCTTAATAACTCGTCATTAACCACGGTTAAAACGTGCGGGGTCCCACAACGCTCAGGTGTTTCCTCTCCAAAACGCTCCCACCAACTTGCTGGAAAAAAACAAGTCATTATTATCTACAAACAGCCTATAACATTATATGTGTACCATAAAGAAAACATATGAGGCATTACCTGGACTTCTTATTTTTCTAGAGTCTATTGCAAGCTTGGTTCCGAACTCTTCAAAGCATTTTTCATACATTTCTAATTGGATATCAGTTTTCAAGTGATCCTCAAACACCATCATCGGGTCCATGCACTCATGCAGTGCTCTCTTAACTTCCAAGACAGTTGAGAAGTTTTCTTCATAACGCAATTGAGGGTTTAGATAGTAACCGGCAGCATGCAAAGGTTAATGGAGTTGAGGAGTCCACCTTGCATCAATTTTGTTCCAAATTGGTTGATAATGCCTTTTGTTCTTCTTCAAACCAAATGCAATCTTTTCTTTGGCAGAATCCATCAATTCATAAATGTAGCCTATAGCAGGTCTTACCTCAGAATCAATCTCTCTCAACACACACACACACACTAATAACAACACACCCTTCACACAAAACGCAACATTACTCCAAAAATTCTTCTCAAAAAGAACAATTGCACGGACTTGTATCGCTTCATGGCTTTTGACAAAAGGTTCCTCATTCCAATTCTTGCTGTTAAGCATCATTTGAAGGGGCTGCTTTTGCTTATAAATACTTTGAAGGGTAAGAAAGAAAGTTGCAAAGCGAGTCATCGCTGGTCGAATTATCTCCTTGTTGCTTGTAAATTCTCTCATGAGAGAAAGAACCCATGTGTGACCACAGAGAAACTTAACCACTTGCTTAGCACTTCTAATTGTTTTCTCAAAGATTGTTAGTTTGCTAATATCTTCAAGCATAAGATCAATACAATGTGCCGCACATGGAGTCCACCATAACCTTCCCTTTTTTGCATAAATCTAAGCCCTGCATTCTTATAATTGGATGCATTATCAGTGATTATTTGAACCACATTATCTTCCCCAACTTCTCTCACTACATCATCCAAGTACTTTAGCATTAAAGATCTATTTTTTACACTACCAGATGCATCAATGGACTTCAAAAAGAAAGTACCAGCCGGACTATTCACATGAAAATTAACAAGCACTCTACCCTTTCCATCGATCCAACCATCTGACATAATTGAACATCCATATTTTTCCCATGCCTTCTTATGTTCAAACTTATATGTATCAATATCTTGCACTTCTTCCTTTAGAATCCAAGTTTTTAACTCATGCATAGAATGAGGCTTAAACCCTACACCATACTTAGCAATTCCCTCTACCATAGCTAGCCAAAATGGATCATTAACCGTATTGAAAGGAAGTACCCTAGAAAACATAAAACGTCCAACCATACGACACACTTCTTTCCTTAATTGTTTTCTATAAGCTTCGTTCAATACGGTTTGTCTAGGCTCAGAAGACAAAAATGCATCAAGTGGTCCTATAACTCTTGGTTGAGCAGCACTACTCCCACATTCTTCACCTAATGGAGATTCTAAACTACTACTTCCACCACTAATTCCTGCCCCAATTTCACGCAACATTACATTCCTCTTATATTTCCCATCTTTCAACTCCTTAAGAGTTTGTTGATAATCTTTTTTCACATCTGCAGGAACTTTATTGCAAGCTTTCATACCACCACTAATACCGGCTAAATGGTGCTTGAGCCTATTAATCGTACCACTAAATACTTGATTGTAGTAAATATATCTAAAATATCTCTCCTCTTCCACTTTTTTGGTATGCTTCCATGCTTTGTCTTTCCCCTCTATCACCCATCACTAACATATCAAACAAACATAAAAATAAATCAATGTACAAGTCTTGTAATTTTATATAAGCACATATTCACAAATTAAAGTCTTGTAATGGAAGTTACACCATTTCACAAATTATTACTTGTGATTAAATTTTCAAAAGATAAACTTTCAAGATAAAATCAGTACCCAAAGAATCACAATGAAATCCGATATTGCAACACCAAAAAGTGGATGCACTGAATCCGAAAGACAATCAATTTATCGAAAACAAAGTTGCAAGGGGAATTGCACATAAATGAGTCAAATTGCCAAAAAGTTCAGAAGGAGATACATAAATATAAACAGGACTGTCAAATTCAACCTGAATTTTTTGGTCTATCTCTTCTTTGAGGGCATGCTCCCCTACAGGATCAGCTGAAGATCGTTTTGCTGAAACAAACAGCAGAAATTAGACATTAGGTCATCACGATTGTAATAATGAGAAATGATTGGAGAGCAGTGCATTAAGGTTTTCTTTCCCTTCACTACCTTGTTGTTCTTCCAACTGCCTAACAAGGTCATCCTTCAGCCTTTGAAGGTCATTCTTTTGCTTTTGAAGGTCATCCTTTTGTCTTTGAAGATCCTCCTTTTCCTTTAAGCATGTCTCATACCTCCTCTGTTAGAAGATGGCAATACCAAATTCAGCAAAGAACAATAATATTTAGTTTAAAAGCATGCACTACAAGCCAAACTGTAGTGATGAAAGATATAAATAGATTATACTTTTACTTGTTTACAAAACATAATTGAAAAATGACCTAAAAACCTTAAACTGAAGGCCGATCCTCTGTTTCTCTGCATCTGATCTTGCAACAGAAACCTCGTACTAAAACTTAATCTGAAATGTAAAGACAACAAGACATTGATTCACACAGAATTCAGATCCTAGAGGGATTTTAAGAGAACATTACGAAACCCAAACTCTTATACTGAACAAACGATTCGACCATCAAACTGGATGAAAGCACTGACCCAATGTAACCAGAATGAATGAAACCCAAGTTTCCGAAACAAGTAACTCAAAGAGAATCTACATCTACTTATTCCGAAATTTACAATGGGTTGGTTGAAATCATAGATGAGTAACTTACCTGAAATATGAGTGGGAGTCAAGCATGGGTCTGGAGAGGCAGAGAGATTGTGCTTTTTCTGGCGGCGCAGAGATTAGGGAGGCAGAGGCTCGAAGGGTTGGGGAGGCAAGGAGATAGAGAAAATTATAGTGTGTTTTGGGGTCGACAACAGCACAACAAAGGATTTAATCGATCTGAATTTGGTCGAAACGGCGTCGTTTTGAAAAAAATCCCAAAACGGCGTCATTTTGACGAGAGAAAAAAACAAAAACAAAAACCTGCAGAGCCTTGTCGCTCCGACGCTCGCCTTTCCAACGACGTCCCGGCGAAAGAACCGGCGGGGCTTTTCTCCCTCTCTCGCCCCAAGGCACGCCCCACCACGGCCCTGAAACGCCTTTGACAACAGAAGTGCTAATCAAGGAAGTGCGTAGAGGGTTTCCAGAAGATAATGGGGGAATTTGAGCAGTGTGGTTGTATTGAGCGATTATGATTGGTGACATCAGATCAGACGACGGTCCTAGACCTACTGTGCCATCTTCGTACAGAACTATCGAAACCCATCCCAGATTTCACCCTGAAATCCGAAGTGAACCGTGCAAGGACCACCTCTAAAGAAGTTTCTACCGACAATTTGACATAACGTCCTTTCAAAATTGACAACCTTTCCTGCAAACCAACCAAACACTTCCATTAACAATATAATCCAACCTTAACACCTAGAGCCACCATGATCCCCAATTCACACCTACAATCCACCAATCAATTCATCAACTAAACCACTCGTTTTAGCCAAAATATAAAATAAACCCTAAAATAATCAGAGCAATCTAAGTGGGAGAAAGACTTAAATAAGAATACAATCGACAAAAGATTAACTGACTATGCCCCATCTCCTTGTACGCACAACCTCCTCTCAATTAACTTGCAATCTGGACATTTGATACCGAAGTGCCCAGAAGAAAAACATTTTAAAAAAAAACAAATGTTAGCATGAGTTGACAAACTAAATATCCAAAGACAAATACTTATTTTATGATTGGAAACATCAATAATGCTCTTCCAAATATTTTCTGAAATACCTTGCTGCATGCCTTAAGCAATCACCAATGTCTTGGAAAAATGATAATTAAATAACGAAAAGGAATTTAATCCAAAGCTCCGCGCCCAGCTCACTTGTGGTGAGGGCTACTATATCCCGCATCCAGCTCACCTAGTGGTGAGGGCCACAATATCCCGCGCCCAGCTCACATGCTGGTGAGGGTTGCTAAATAGGAAATAGTCTCGAGATGTGACATCAACTGTCAAAACGACACAAAGCTTGCTGCCTAACTCGACCTGACGGTGGTGCTAGGTGGCAGCAAAATTGTTGCCGTGTGGGCGCGCGAGGAGGAGGAGAAAAGGGTGCAAATCTGATTTTTCACTTTCCATCTTAGGTAAGTTTCCCATTTTATACTACTTACCGTGAACGGTAACTTTACATTTTAACAACATAACTTTCTCATATGAACTCTGATTTAAGCATGGCATATGTCCATGAACTCGTATAAATGGCTTATACGACTTTTTCTCAAATGTTGATTCTAGAAAAAAGTCAACTCTATGGTTCTTTTAAGATGAAACATTTACTTAAAATAGTAAAAGGCAAAATGATTATCCGTAAAATAATTTAGAAACTGGGATATGACAAGAACAAGTTACGGATGGGTGGTAGATTTCTTAGGTCTTAATCTGAACATTTTCAGTCTGAAATCTTGGGTATTTTATGGAGTAAGGTTTTGGAAAGTCATTTTTTGGGATTTTGGTGATTTCAGTAGTAAGTGTTGGAAATTTATTGAGAACTGAAGGGGCTCTTGATTGACGTTGAGTTTCTATTCGCTTCAGTCACGCTTTTTTAAGAAGCTTTGTGATGTTTGACTTTTAATCATACCGTTTAGAGGTACATGGTATGTGAAGTCGCAGCCCTTTTCAATTACGTTTGGACAAGCCCAGGAAGAAATCTTGAGGCTTGGGGGCGATGTTTGGCCAAAATTACATTTCCAGATTATCAGGCGTATGGACCGATGACTTGCGGTCTAATTTTGTAAATATTCTGTTGTTGGGTAAATACTGGTTAAAGGTTGTAGTCATCAATTGGTAGATCAGTTAGGAAAGTATCTTGCTCGAATCAAGGAGGAAGGTCTGATTGCCTTGGACAAGAAGGATTCGCGAACCCTAACTACATCGTTCTCTTATATATAGAGGGTTTGGCGAATGACAGAGATACAACCAATTCAATACAAACTTGCATACTCTGCAAACAAGCCTCCAAGGTGCACCCAATTCAAACAACAAGCCTCTCAAGCAGTGTTCTAAAAAAAGGCACCCAGGGCCGCCTAGGCCCTAGGCGGCGCGGCCCTAGGCGGCAGGGTACAATTCTGATTTTCTCAAATCGGCCAAGCTAGGCGTTGACGCAAAAATCGGCCGCCTAGGCAGCCCGCTTAGTTTTTTTTTTAATTATGAAATACATGAAAGCTTATCTAAAAATGAGAAAAATCAAACACAAAAACACAATATTATACTCTAAAGTCTAAACAAATGATACACTATTGTATTTTTATTATTTCTAAGAACATTGTTGTTTTATTATGTATATTTTTGAAGTATTTTTGCTATTTTAGAACATAAAAGTGTTTTTATTTTATTTTATTTATATAACTATATTTATTAAATAAATAATAGGTTAATATAAAACCGCCTACGCGCCCTGGGCTCTAGACGCTGGTTGTCCACCCTAGTAGCAACAAGAGTTTTTTAGAATCTTGCTCAAAAGAGAACAACATTCTCTAAAAAGCACCACCAAAGTCCACCAGTCGCCAAATACCAGATCATTCACTAAAGCCCGCCATCGGCAAAGACCATCCCTAGTCCATAAAGCCTCAATTACAAGCACAAGACAGCCAACCCATTATTAAGGAGCAATCCCCAATACATATCCTTTTTAGTTTTCGCTATCTAAGCACCTTAGGGTTGATCCTAGGTTTGGAGAAAGATACCAACAGTTGCTTGAGATAGAAGTCAAGAAGAGAAACGTTGTCAGGACCTACCCTGGATTTTACCCAGAAATCTGAAGTAAATCTTGCCTAAAGAAGATTCTACCGAAAATTTGGCATAACCCCCTTTGAATATGAAAAACCTTTTAAACAAAAACCTGAAAACATTGCAACAATCAAACGCAACCCTTATACTCATGGAGCATTCGTGCTCCCTAAATTCACAAATCACCCAATTTAACAAATAAGCTGACAGTAATCTCATATCCAACATTTTAGGTTCAGAGCAATTCTATTTTGAAGAAAGAAGGCAGGAATATACAAATAAACTGAAACTGTATTATTAACTATGCCTCGACTCCATGTAAGCCCTAACTCTACTAAGCTAGCCTGCAAACTGGGCATTTAAAAGCGAAGGGGCCATGGGAGAAGTATTTAAAAATACGTTAGTGAGTGGACAAAAATATAGTTTAAAAGAAATAAAATTAAATGTCACTTTATGCTTTCCCAATTGATATATTGTAAAACCAGTAATGCTCTAATAATAACTAAATATGTGACTAGCCACGCTAGTTAAAAACAATGAAGTATAATGAGCCTAGCTCTAACACATAACCACATATGTATACCCATACCGGCTATGACGCTCACGTCTCGCGCTCACGTCGGGCTATAATGGCTGTAGAAATAAGCTACACAATGATGACATAGACTTCTTATAAGAATATAATATATAATCATGATTTTACGACTATATATATATATATTCATATATGTATACTTATCAAGGTTCTAGAAACCGCTAGGCGCTACCAGGGCAGCGCCTATGCGGTTTTGTATTTTACATATTATTATTTATTTAATAAATATAATTATATAAATAAAATTTATAAAAAGTACTTTTATGTTCCAAAATAGAAAAAAAAAAAACTTCAAAAATAGACAAAATTTCTTTAAAATAATAATAAAAAATCTTGTGTCATTCGTTTAGATTTTAAGTAGAATATTGTGTTTTTCTTGTTTAATTTTACTAATTGTTGATAGGCTTTTATGTATTTCATAATTTTTTTTAAAAGCCTAATCAGGTCACTTAAGCATCGCCCAGCCCGGCCAAGCGTCCGATTTTTACGCTGCCTAACCCGTCCAGGCGCCTCCCAACCCTCCTAGGCGACCGAGTTTTGCACCGGCGCCCATCTTGGCCGATTCCAGGAAAATCTGAACGGTGACCTGCTGCCCAGCGCCTAGGGACCGCCTAGGCGGTGCTGGGCACCGATTTTTAGAACCTTGATACTCATACAGTGCTGCAACACTCGTGTCTCACGCTTACATCACACCAGAATGACGACCAATATATACAATAACATTATGGCATAATATACTCCCTGTAAGAATATAATATATATTCATAACTAATTTGTATATAAATATATATATGCTCATACAGGGCTACGACGCTCGCGTCTCACGCTCACGTCACATCATAACGACGACCAATATATACAATAACATTATAGCGGAATATACTCCCTATAAGAATATAATATATATTCATAACTAATTTGTATATATATATATATATATATATATGCTTATACAGGGCTAAGACACTCGCGTCTCACGCTCACGTCACACCATAATGGTGGCGGATATAAGCTACACCATTACGGCGGAATATACTCCCTACATAAATATATATATATATATATATACATGTACATATATATACACACACACACACACTCATAATTATATATATAAAACTATACCGAAAAATCCCATTTTCGGTAATTCTTCAATCCAAATAAAATTCTGAATAAAAATGGAGATGAATATTCCAATAAATTAGACTTCCCAATAAAATGAAACAATGCATACATTTAATTCAAAACAAATGTTCACTCACAGTATTAAGCACTCCTCACTACCTTCTAAGATATCCAAATTCTTAAGGCACCCGATGTCTGACAGTAAACGATGGCACAAATGGGTTAGATCCTTTTATATTAATATTGGTTCAACTTTTTCCTGGTTTGACTAGGAATTGACTAGACTTGTCAGATAGTAAACGATGGCACAAATGGGTTAGACTCTTTTATATTAATATTGGTTCAACTTTTTCCAAGATCGACTAGGAATTGACAAGATTTGACTAGCTTCCCATAAATGTAAAGTTTCCAAATGGGAAAAGTTTTCCAACATAGAAAGTTTCTAAAAATGAAAAGTTTCCAAATATAGGAACATTCTAAAATTAGCAGGTTTCCTTAATTGGACAGTTATCTAAAAAGGGAAAAGTTCCTAAAGTAGAAACTTTTCAAAAATGGAAAGGTTTCCTTTAAACATCCCAAATCAACCTAATTCAAAACTATGACTCGAATCAGAAGGTAAAGCTTGGAGAACTAGTTTCTCAGCACTCTGTCGGATTCCGACGACATGCCGGGAAATCAGCATAACCTCCCTGTTTCATCCACGTCCCAAGTTATCACCAATCAACCAAAACAGACGA
Organism: Comarum palustre; assembly: GCA_951800085.1. Lineage (NCBI taxonomy): Eukaryota > Viridiplantae > Streptophyta > Magnoliopsida > Rosales > Rosaceae > Comarum > Comarum palustre. The sequence goes on from OX637586.1 coordinate 18,091,123, forward strand.
ATTAACTTCTCAACATCACAATGCCAACGAGGTTTGGCTTAGTTGGCAAGGGCGGGCTTGTGGTGGAGACCCCATCCGAGTTCGATCCTCGCTACCAACAGGCCTCGTTGGTTCGTGATCTATAAATTCTCTTGTGAAAATCCATATCTTGAGGCTAGTATGACAGGTACGTGTCCACTGTAAGTCCTTCAGGGTTAAGGTTGCAGGTTTGCCCTGACGATGGTGGTGTAGCGTAACCAAGCGCTCACCTAAACTTTTCTGAATCGAAAACTTCTCAACATCACAATAACACAACACTAAGAATATAAACAGAACACCAATTTACATCCTTACCTTCAACCTGCCCCAACTAGGGTTACCAAAAGTTTTCCCCGTCGCCGGCAGCAGCTCTCTTGTTGCAACCTGGGTTCGAGGTTCCCACAACCCAGCAACAGCAGCAGTACCACCACCACCAAAACCAGCCTCCCCTGCCTCTAGCCTTAACCCAAACCGATCCCTACAGCTTCAGAAAGAAGAGAAAAGACATCGAGAAGCCACAGCAGCGCCAACGTCGGTGGCTCGCCCATAATCCCAAATCAAGCAGAAATTAGGGTTTTTAGTGAGGGTTAGAACCAAGAAATCAAAGGCACAAAAAGGAAGAAGGAAGGAGGAACAAAACCCTACCTTTTGGAGGCTGCATTGCTGCTGGATTGGTTGGAATCCGATCTGCCTTGGTTCTGATCTCCAATCTGGATAGGCGTATGATGGATTTGGTTGAGGGGTTTTGAAGAGAAGAGAAAGACGATCAATTTGGTGGTGGTTTGACGGTGGGTTTTTTCTCTTTTCAGTCTTTTAGTTCCTTTATTTAAGCTTTATTTTCTAGTTTGGGCTTATCTAGTCTCTTATATCTTTGGGCTTTGTGACTTGAAAGTGGTCCTGCGTAGGCTTGCTGTGTGGCTTTGGCTCTTTAATGAAGTTTCTCTCTCGTCCAAAAAAAGCGAACCAACAACCATGCAATAAAATTAATCGTTCAAGTGGGAAGGATGCAGTGATATGTTATGGGCACACACACCCAAAGAAATCAGACAAGCTTGCTAGGCTCCCGTAGAAGTTATCATTCACAACCATTTAACTAGAAATGGTGTGGTTGGTGAGATTGCTACATCTGGTCCTACATGCACTTCTGGAGGGTTCTATCATTCTAGCTAAGGCTGCTAAGCTTAATTAGTGAAGGAATCGCCTAATTGAACTTACTAATTAGCTTAATGATTAGAATCGCCAATAACATGCTGTCTTCTATCTGATTTAGTAAGTTTAGGCTGTTTAGCTACTAGCTCACGCTTCATCAAGACAACAACCGCTCACGCTTCATCAAGACAACCCCCGCAGCCTATTATACATACACATATATCAATCTGGCAGCTCAATCCGTTACTCGTTAACCGTCCGTTAAAAACCTGTCCGATTATATAACGTGTTAATGGGTTGTCACCCGTTAACAACCAGCTAGTTAGAGGACGGAAACAGGTTGTCTGTTAGAACCCATTTAACCCGTTAAGGCCCTCTAAGGAACAAAAATAAATAAAAATAAAAGGGAGAAAACTTTACTAATCCATTTTCTTCTTCATCTTTTTTTTTCTTTTATTTTTTTAACTTCATCTCATGTAAATCATTATAACTTCCAATCAGTAAGGAAATTTTTTGGTATTTGACTAAAAATTTATATATAAAAAAGAATGAAAAAATTTCTTAACGGGTTCTAACGGGTAACCCGCGAACCCGTTGGGTTCAACCCGTTATAACCCATTAGCTTAGCGGGCTATAACGGGTTGAACCCGTTAAACGTTATAGCCCTCCCGCTAACCATTGAAACCGTCCATTTGTCAAGTTGACACATACAATACACATGTGGGTTGGTGTGCATAGATTATTGTTTGTTCTCTATATGTGAACATGCACCAGCTTAGCAGCAAATATAGAAACGATTGAATAAGAAGCTTCTACGGTATAATATATACGAAATGAAAGGGTCATACGTACGCGTATAACAAGAATATAGCTAACACTCCTACTATTGGATTGGTTTCAAAAAAAACTCCTACTATTGGATTAGCATCCTTAACAACATATATTAATCTCATTAGTCTATATTAGTTTTTTTCCATAAAAATGGAAATTTGTTAATTAGTTGTTGAGGGATTCAGCATGTGATCGTTAAGTAAAGGGTAATTGCAATTTAATTTACAGGATGGACTATATAGAAATGAAAACATTTTGCGAGGACTATATAGAAATGAAATTATTGTGCCAATTTTGCAAAATAGAGTGTTGGCATCACTCAATCCATGTACAATTAGGATTGTGTATTGTTAAAAATATTTAATAATATTCTTATATAATAAATTTTATATTAAAATCGATGTAAACTTGTATATACTTCATTCTTAGAGAATATTAATATATCACAATATTCATAGTTCTTTGTTTTCTTTAGATTTGGTACTAGAGCCGAGATCTCCATGTGCTATTGAGTTTCAGCTGCAATAGAAGTCAGTCTAATCTTGTTCTGTGGTTCTTAGTTTTTTTTGTTGCCGAAAAATCAGAATCCTTGTTCTTGCTTTTCTGTCGGAGAATCAGAATCGTTCTTCTTTCGTTTTGCTGTTGGAAAACGTTGTTCTTTCCCTACGGTTGGGAAAAATCAGTTGTACTTTCGTCTGCTGTCGGGAAAATCAGTTTTTGCTGCCGAGATAAAATTTGTCGCTGTTCATTCATTTATTTGCTATCGAGAAACTCAGAATCATTGTTTGCTGCTGTTTTGCTTTGTCGCTGTTTTTTTGGGTTCGACCATCGTCACTGTAGTCTGTTCTGCTGCCGAATTCACTTCTGGTCGTCTTCGTAATAAGAACAACATACCACATTTGATCTGATCGTCGTCGTCTTAGACCGTTGTTAAGCTTAGACTCGATTGCTCGGTCGCCGTCGTTCATCTCTATCGTCATTCTCTGTCCGATCAGTTCAATAGTTTGGCACGTCTACCTAATCCAAAACAACAAAACAAAGAACAGAGAGAGAGAGAGGAAGAAAGAGAAGGATAAATAATGTCATTGCAATTAATTCACAAAATTCTCAACAGGTTGAGGGAGTTCGGATTTTGAATGACAACTCTTCTGTATTTCCTGGTGAAGGAAAGTCAATTCAAACTTTTGTTGAGAATTTCAATGTCTCTTTGAATGTGAAAAAGCGGGGTAAAATTAGTGTTGTTTTAAAAGTCAGTTATTGATTCCGGTGTCTCAAACCACATGATTTATAATAGGTCATTCTTTGTCACATTATCATCTTCGTCCATAAAACAAATCTCTAATACGAATGTTGAGTCTTTCCCAATTATAGGTATTGGGTTTATTCATGTTACATCTTCCATCGTTCTTCATAATGTCTTATATATACCATATTTATCTCATCATCTCTCGTCTGTGTCTCAGTTAAGCTCACAAAGTAAGTGTTTTGTCACCTTTTGTTACTCCTGCTCTGAGAGTTCAGGACGAGGGAGTACCACTAGTCTCTTGCTATCTGAGGCCTTGCATAATTAAGTAACATCAGCGTTAGGAGTCAGGACTATGGTAGACCCAATTTTAGACTTTCCGATGCCTAAATTAGTGTCGATGTGGGTAAGTGGTTTGACAGAGTCTGGGCTAGAAGAACCATACATGTTCCGGAGCCTTTTGCTGGCTTATATATGAGTGTTTTGGGAACCGTATCTTCCCTCCCCAACACCTCCATTTGAGAGGCAAGAAAGTGGTATAGGGAAGATTTGATTGGCATGTTTTGTTCTGATTCTAGCAGTTCATGCACCTAGGTCGTCGTGGGAGGCGGCGTGTGGGACGCTCCTTCTTAACTCTATATTGTGGTTGTTTTTTTTACAGAGTTTTGAATTAGATTTTAAAACATCAAGATTCTCTTGTGCGTACTAACGAATTGATTACTACATCAGATTACAATGGTATTCTTGTTGAGTAAACTTATGATAAGTCTAAGTGGAAGAATGTAAGACTAATTTGGACTATATCATTAGTTTACATCTAGTATTGACAATTTACCAATATATGCAGAATAAGTAAATGGAGAATTTTGAGACTTTAATCCAGAATATTTTATTTACGGTATATCAGAGTAAATAAATAAGTGATCTAATATGACTTGTTTTGTCTAGTTTGTCTAATAACGTATGCAACTACAATTAGGGATCTAGACTTAAACTGTTACTGTTATGGGAGGTTAAAAAAAATCTAATTCTATCAAGACCCACCTCGGATTAACCCCTTTAACCCGAAGTATATCCTATGGGATCCATCTCAAGAGAGATTTTACCGCAACATCCATTGAAATTGATAACCCTTATCTACTTTTAACCAGCACACCCTAACCCATTATGTTCTTTCTAATATTTGTGACTGTACCCGTACATTCGATTAGGCTTCTGACGTACCCTTTGAAAGGGATCAAGCCACTCGTAGTTCAACTTTAATCTTATAATTTTCATCAACTCTAACATCCAATGTAAAGGAAGGAAATAACCATAACCACCATCACTACTACCCTGCACAGTAGTTGAACACATTGTCCAAACCCATTATCTTCACACTTCAAGAATTATCAAATTCAAGCTCCTACACTTGTATCAATTTAATTTGCTAGCTAAAGTCAGAAAACAACTACAATAACCATCACGGCTGCTGCAACACCAAACACTGTAACTTAATATGAACAGCAAGCCCAAAAAACATCAAACAATGTCAATCTGCACAGCTTTCATTCACTTCAATATTAATCAGCAACTAATCTCAACCATTAACAACACCAATTCATTCTCCTGCACTTTCATGTAATTGAAATGGAATAAGAACACAAAAATCACCAAAACTAGATGTAAACCCAAACTGAGCAGAATACCCAAATCCATCACTTCCTCAATCTTAATCAAAACTAAAATTCAAGCATTAAAGAACGTCAATCCAACTCCAGCAAGCAAATTCGAAACCAGAAAACAATAGAAGTACCTCCACCACCGCCCTGCACAGTGGCACTCATGGTGGTCCTCCACTGTTAAAACTCAACTTCTCCTAATCACAACTACTCAATTCTAAATATACAGATAGGTCGAATTCAAAGAGTAGATCATCTTTCATACCTCACTTACCTTTGTCGGTGACCGGAAACATCATGCACTCGTTTGAAAACGCAGAGCCCTTCCTATGCTTGATTCTCTCTCCTCAAGACTCCTCTTTGAAAACTAAAGACCCAGAGAGGTTCTGTCACGCCCGAGAGGTTCTGGGATGGGTTAGGACGTGCGAGACCCATCCCAAGAGAGATTTACTCAAAATCCCCTTGAGAAGGGATAACCCTTTTTTCCAAACCAATTCAAATGGTCCAAACGAAACCAGAATAGACCTCACAGGCGGTGGTTATTCCGATTTCTACATTTGAATCTCAACCAATCATTTTAGAGGACCTAGGATTCTAATATTATTTGTGACTGCACCCGAATCCCGGTCAGGCTGCCTACGTACCCTGTACTCAGGGGTCAAGCCACACGTAGCTCTTATCATTAAGTAACACCCTAACCGGCATAGGGCCGTCTAACAACAACAACAACAAAAAACATTAAAACATCCAACAACACACCTTTTGACAGCAGAATATCGAAAAGAGGGAGACGTTACCTCTTGGGTTCCGCTCAGGAACCCCTACTATGCATCCACGAAACTTCTAAAATCCTTATCCTTCTGCTTGCGAAAATGCAATATGCCTCCAAGTCTTGAAATTACTTTGGGCACCTTACTTTACTCTTAACCACCATGTTCCATATTCCAATTTGGTAGTCCTTCCCATCTTTTAATTTGAAGTCTGATTCATAGACTAACAATAACTTCATTTCGTCGTTAATCGATCATCACTTCCATATCATTCATGACCACCCAAAAGCTAAACTATAGTAGTCCACATTGGGTGTAAGTCTTAAAATGACCAAGGACACCCACCTTGATTCACACCATACTCACAATCGACCAATAGACATCACCCATCCCTTTCTTATTGTCAACAAAAATTCTCTGAATTTACAAACTTCAAAGCCATAAGAAAACCTCTCAAACTTTCCGAGCAATCCAGCATGCCAAACTTAGTCTTCCACACACACAACTCTCCCATAACTAAATACACATTTATTATGATCATCATACACTGCAATTAATCCCTCTCCTACAATTTCAGTTAATCAAATAACCAAATTAACCAAAATATGCTTAATCTTTCATATTGTGCTCAAAAGTAAGTAATCCCTCTCCTACGAACCCCGATTAAAGCGTAGGACAACCCACGAGTTCGTATTAACGTCCTCTACAACTTTCTCAAATGAAGATTCCTCAAATTCTCGACTTATCGCAAAGTCATCTTTTTACAAATTCTCGACTTATCGCAAAGTCATCTTTTTAAGGTAAAGTAATTAACATTTTTTACTTCCATAAATTAGATAAAATCATAATAAACAGCTCGTACCTCTGAAAAATATTTCGGACATACTGGCGGACTCGTATAAGCATGATCTAATACCTCGGGACATTAATTCTACATTCCCCAAAAATCGAGAATATTTCGTTATTAAACTCGAATAGTAGTTCGAGGAAGACTAAAAATACGGTTACCACCCTCTGTAACCTGTCTGATCCCGGTAAAAAGGAAAATTTTGAGGCGGGGTCTTACAGGTTCGCCAAGTCGAGGCGAAGTTGCCAACACCAGCCATGCTTGACTTTGTGACCTGAATCAGGAAACCCTGATCGAACCCTAAAATCTTCTCTCCTTCAATTCTCTCTTATCGACACTCTTCATTGAAATCCAAGACCACATACAAGTTGTGGATGACGAGGCAAAGCTTTAGACTCTGATATTGAGCCGAGAAACGGCGAGACGATGGCGCTCCGCCGTAGAGAGGAATCAGATGAAGTGGGAGGACAAAGAGGGGGGTTGACTCTGGTCGAGGCCGAGTTGGGCTATTGACACGGTCAACATCTCTTCCCCTTTTATAATTAAACGGACGGCCCAGATCATATCCCCTATTGATCTGGGGACCAGATTTAAAGAGGGCTATCAGTCAGCCGGAGCGAGTCATAAAAACTCCCCGGCGAGTGGTACTTACAAGCCACCAAAATGCTCAAGGCATTTCCTGAAGCATGACATTATGCACACCTTGAGTACACCATAGGAAAACACTTATGCTGAATCAGTCCTCGTTCTGGTACGCAATCAACAAATTCATTCATGACACCGAGGGACTTGTGCATCCTACCCGACACCATGATATCTCTCGACACTAAGGGGACTTATTTATGGCTACTTTGTTTATTTATTCAAGGTTTGGCGTATATTATCACCATGCCTTTTGGCATACTATCGCTACCATTTAGCTTGCCTCAACAGCAAACACCATTACCGCACCTCTTAGTGTGCTCTCATTACTCACGCGAACCCTTGCTACACAAGCGACTTGCTAGTCATGTGAACCCTCGCTACACATGCGACTCGCTATTCACGTGAACTCTCACTACCCACACGATACTCTCGCTACCCACGCGACACTCACTACCCACATGATACTCTCGCTAACCACACGATACTCTTGCTAACCACGAGACACTCGCTTTCCACACGATACTCTCGCTAACCATGCGACACTCGCTACCCACGCGATACTCTCGCTAACCACGCGACACTCACTACCCACGCGATATTGGCTACCCACGTGACGTGCCCCCAAACCAAAAACTTGGGAGTGCCACTCTTCGACCCCCGATCACCCTACATTACAAAATACATCCCTAGTAACCCTACGAATTCACACATGGGGGCTCGCCACCATGCCTTCCTACTCCTGGACATTCCATATTCCCGACACTCTTTCAAACTAATTGAACTCCCCACCCGAGAGTCCTTGTCGACTGGGGACTTGGAGACTTATTAACACTGGGTGCAAACCCTCTTCTCGTGCCGGGAAACATCTCATTATCCGGTAGCCAAAAGTCATCTTAAGTTAGAGAGGTTCTTATAAGATAAGGAACCTACACACTTGTCTAAGGGCATATTGGTAATAGACTCTCATAAGTGCAAAACAATACTTTTATGGTTGACTCATCCTACCTCTATAAATATCCCTCTTAAAGACTCATTTTTTATAAGCCTCTATCTGCATCCTATTTACCTATTATCTCTATCATTATGGTTGACTTAGGCATCAGAAGGTAGAAGGCAGGTGCACCCGGTCTTCCCTCTTATTTCGTTTGCTCATGAGTTGCAGGTATTGAGTCTAGAAGATGAGGTCCTCCATGTTCGATATAATTCTTTCGTGTTGAATTCGTTCCCAAACAGAAATGTATGAAATTTTTTGTTTGAAAAACCCTTTGAATCGGCTAATATTATCCCTAGTTTAATATTTAGCTCACCAAAATTTAGGTTTGACATTTTGTTACCAATAAACATTTAGAGTTGGAGTAGCTGAAATGGAAAAGCCAGCTTGAGCCGAGATTCCCCCGAGAATGGGACATGACGGCGATCTGACGTCACTTCCGACGCACCTGTAAAACCCTCCGATTGGGATGTGGTAGTAGGTGGAGGGTTGGCGTTTACTAAAATCACCAACCGCAACATTGGCAAAACGTACGTTAGGTGGAGTTTCCTACGTGGCAGGGATTAGTGGCTTTTTATTCCCAACGTGTATACCCCCACACATCCGAATCCCGTTTCTGCTTCCCCCCTCACCAACCCCATTTTCTCATCCTCTGCAACCCGGCCCGCAGATACTTTGGTGGACTCCTAATTGTTTGATCACACGTGTACATTCTTCGGAGTATGTGGAAACTAATGGATACGTGGGGTTGTGGGATTGGTGATATGGAATGTTAGGGTGACAGACACGTTACCGAGCGATCTGAATGAGCTTCTGTTAATGAGATAACTGGACGTGATCTACCCTTGAGAAAGTTTTTAATACCGGACATGTCCAGTCTCATTTCTCTATCACCTACTTGTATATTACTTCGACCAAAACTCAAACCTAACCAGGGAGAAGGCACATTGCAAGAAAGCTAAACCCAATCCAATCCCCACCTTCTCCTTTCTCTCTTTATCTAAAACACTATTTGCATTTCCCGTTAGAACTTTCTGTCCGGCTAAACCAAAATGGAGAGCAAACAGGACAATCACGAATTCATTTTCATTTCGAAGTTGCCGGACATATACATACCGAACCACCTCCCTCTCCACACCTACTGCTTCGAGAACATCTCCCAGTTCCATGACCGTCCTTGCCTTATCAACGGCAATACCGGCGAGACCTTCACCTACGCCGATGTTGAGCTCACCTCCCGCCGTGTCGCCGCCGGTCTCGACAAGCTCGGCATTCAGCAAGGCGACGTCGTCATGCTCCTCCTCCAAAACTGCCCCGAGTTCGCCTTCGCGTTCCTTGGCGCATCCTATATCGGAGCCATCATCACCACCGCGAACCCTTTCTACACTCCGGCAGAGGTCGCCAAGCAAGCCACCGCCTCCAAAGCCAAGCTGATCATAACGCAAACAGCCTACGTCGAAAAGGTGAAGGACTTTGCCAAACTCAACAACGTGAAAGTCATGTCAGTGGAGGAGGCTTCCACGAGTGATGAGGACGTGTTGCATTTCTCCGAGCTGACGTCGGCTGACGAGAGCGACATCCCGGCGGTGAAGATCAACCCTGACGACGTGGTGGCGCTGCCGTATTCTTCCGGCACGACGGGGTTGCCCAAAGGGGTGATGCTGACGCACAAGGGTCTGGTGACGAGCGTGGCTCAGCAGGTAGACGGTGAAAACCCGAACCTCTACTTTCACAAGGAGGACGTGATCCTCTGCGTGCTGCCGTTGTTCCACATCTACTCCCTCAACTCCGTGTTCCTCTGCGGACTTCGCGTCGGGGCGACGATCCTGATCATGCAGAAGTTTGAGATCAACAAGCTGCTGGAGTTGGTGGAGAAGGAAAAGGTGACTATAGCGCCATTTGTGCCTCCGATTGTGTTGAACATCGCCAAGAGCCCCGACCTCCACCGGTACGACTTGTCGTCGATTCGGTTGGTGATGTCCGGCGCGGCTCCGATGGGGAAGGAGCTCGAGGACACTGTCAGGGCTAAACTGCCTAATGCCAAACTCGGACAGGTAATTAATTTTATTAAATTCATTTTAACGTCAAAATGTTCATAGTTTGTTTTGTTTCGTTGTTTTTTTATTTTCGTGATGACAAAACCTTCCTAGTTGTTACAAATGTTAAAATATGTCTTTTTTTTTCTTTTTTTGAACAAGTTAAACTAGTCAACCTGACAAATAGACGGGTTAGACACGGGGGCGTAGTTACACGATGATTAGAGGGGTCAAATGACATTTCTCATCATCTTTTCATGTGTGTTGTGCTTCAGATTTTACTTGTATATAAGAGTAATGTAAGCTATTTGGCTTATTTTGCCTCTTGACAAAGTAAAATTTTCTTCCTACATAATTAGATTGTCTAAATTGACCCATCTTCGTATACTTTTTTCTGGCTACGCCACTGGTTAGACGGTTAGCGGGTGGGTTTTAGCGGTTAGCGGGTTCAACCCGTTATAACTCGCTAAGCTAATGGGTTATAGCGGGTTGGACTCGTTGGGTTTGCGGGTAACCTGTTGAGACCCGCTACGAAATTTTTTCATCATTTCTTATATATATATATATGTTTAATCAAATACCAAAAAAAAATTCTTTTTGCGGTTAAAAGTTCTAACGATTTAGATAAAATAAAGTTAAAAACAAAATAAAAATAAAAAAAGAAGAATATGGATTAGTAAGGTTTTCTCCTTTTTATTTTTATTTTTTTATTCTTTAACGGGCTTTAACAGGTTAAATGGGTTCCAACGGACAACCCATTTCCGTCTGCTAACTAACGGGTTGTAATGGGTTGACAACCTATTAACCCGTTATGTAATCGGACATTTAGAAGACGGGTTTTTAAAGAATGGTTGGCGGGCGGTTAACGGGTAACGGGTTGAATTGCCAGGTTGAAGTTAAAGTATGTCTTTCTAACCCCAAAACATTATTTTTGGGTTCTTTTGGTAGGTGAAGCCGGAAATTAATGTGAGATATGGGAAATTGATTTTTATTTCTCTTTAGAAGGAATTCAATATAAGTAAATCGGATTCATAATTGTAGTTAATCTTACTCTAAAATAATTTTAATTGATTGGGGGTTGAATGGTGAGAGTTGACTGGGAGTTTTCAATGAAATTTCAGATACGCATTTCTATCAAAATAGGGGAATAGGATACGTTTTGGACATTATTCGAAAAATGAATTGTGATTTGGACCGGGACGTAAGATATATATGTGAGCATTTGTCGACTTCATACTATAGGAGATAAACTTGGTGTAACAGATAAGGGATGCATCAATATCTTTATAGTCGTCTTGATACTTGAAAATATGATGCATGTACTTAACTTTCACATAGATTGAAATTGTTTTATCCCAATTTCACCGTGTCAAAGGAAAATGAAGATTTATATGTTGTTTACTATCAGTGTAGTTTCATCTGGGATTATGTTCTAAACTTTACTTCCATATTTTCAAAAGGGTTACGGGATGACTGAAGCTGGACCAGTTCTGTCGATGTGCTTGGCATTTGCAAAAGAACCCTATCCGATAAAATCAGGTGCATGCGGGACCGTTGTAAGAAATGCTGAGATGAAAATCATCGACCCCGTCACCAACGAATCCCTTCCCCGGAACCAATCCGGGGAGATTTGCATCCGAGGGAGCCAAATCATGAAAGGTACATACTAATACTAAACCAACTTGATCTTCGTCTATAGCTTTTGTCTTGTATACGAAGTTTAATTGGAAAATTGGAGAATACGACTCATATTTTTATCTCTTCATAAAATCATAAGAAGTTATGTTTGTTATAATATTTGTAGCAAGTTGGTAAATTGTAAGACTTTTTCATTTCGTGTGATGGAAGGATGTAAAATATAATCAGAAAATACCTAATTATATAACAAGATTGGACGGAGTTATATGTGGGAGCTAGGGGGCATGACTTTGTCTTGCTTGTACATACTTAATTGGAGCAATAGACCCTTTCATAATGTCTTTGTTATTAATGTCTATCTCAGTCAGTCTCCTACGCGTACGCCAATTTTCAAATAATATCTATCTTTCTTTTCAAAACTTTGGATAGTCAAAATTCAATCTAGATTGTTGTCTTAAGTAGCTTGTGTAGAAGGGGTTTGGTTGTTGTCTTGTCTTTCAACAGACCGTCAGATCATTTTGAATTTGGAATTGTTGAACGATTCGACGGTAACACAGCCTGTTGCATATATAGCATGTCGGACGGTACAACAGAAATCTCTGTTCCCTTGTTAAATGTTGTGTAGTATTCTGTAGTTAGAGCCATTTTAGTTTGTTCCCTTGTTAAATGTTAGAAATTTTGAAGGTAAGGGATAACTATCCATCATTGCATCCTCATGGCTAGTGCACTAGCTAGTTGCTGTTTTCTTCTGGCTCGATCTGGCTAAAAGCCTAAAACACACTTGCCGTGACTTTTTTTTGGTGGTTTTATCTTTTCAGTAAAAAAGGAGTCATCGATCTTTACATGATAATTTTGGTGTAATTAAGCCCTTAAAATAATAAATTCCGAAGATTAAAAATTTAATATATCAGTTTACCAATTAGCTCAAGTCATTGGTGATGCAGGATACCTGAATGACCCTGAGGCAACTGAGAGGACCATAGACAAAGAAGGATGGTTGCACACAGGTGATATAGGGTACATCGACGATGACGACGAGCTCTTCATCGTCGACCGATTAAAAGAACTCATCAAATACAAAGGTTTCCAAGTGGCGCCGGCTGAGCTCGAAGCCATGTTGATCTCCCATCCCAACCTCTCCGATGCTGCTGTCGTACCGTAAGTTAATTAATTACCCTACGGCATAATATGACTTGATTTTAAGCAAATGTTGAAGTCAATTACTAATAATTTGATTAATTGATTGTGTTCAATCAGGATGAAAGATGAGGCTGCAGGAGAGGTTCCCATTGCATTTGTTGTAAGATCAAATGGTTCCAAGATATCTGAGGATGACATTAAGCAATATGTATCAAAACAGGTACGTTCCCTCTTCAATCACTCAGGTGGTTGTAGTTATTATGTACTAGCAAGATCGATATAAAGCATCTGGGCGACTGGGCAGGACTAGTTAGTGATTAGTTTGAATAGCCGAAAGGTTAGCTATTCTATTAATTCTCACATGTAGCATAAACGTTCTCACATCCATTCCATGCAACACTAAAGCTGGTTTTGTTCTGAGAACAAGTGAGAGATCACATCTCCAGTAGCTAGGATGTTCTTATAACACTTATATCAACGTGATTTCACTTATAAGACCCATGCTTTGGTAGAGACTTTCACTGAAATTAAATATCCGCTGGAATTTATAGCCTTGAAGTACAGTTTGTTCATAGGTTCCTGGCTTACCTGCTTTCATGACATTCTTTGGTATCTCAAGTCGAAAATATCCTGATATTTACCATTTTTGTCCTTTTATCATCTGAGTAGAACTGTGAGTCTGAAATTAAACAGCAAAGCGTTTACGTGATCATGATCCAGATATGTACTAGTCAAGAAAGAGGCAAATTATATATCAATTGTGAACATATTATCTAAAACCTGATTTACAAGTATTCAGTAGTAGTCGAATTAACTGTTAAGTCCACGTTAATTTGTGCAGGTGGTGTACTACAAGAGAATAAGTAGGGTTTTCTTCACAGACAAAATCCCAAAAGCTCCTTCTGGTAAAATATTGAGAAAAGATTTGAGAGCAAGGCTGGCTGCAGGTGTACCTAACTAGGCTTCCAGCAACTACCACATAGTAAGATCAATTATCAAGTGTGATGAAGATCAAACGCCTATATATCAATGTTTTCGGCTAGTTTTCCTAATCGACCAAGGTAAAATGAGGATGGAAAGGAAAAGTAGTCGCAAGTGTTTCCATAATGGGGTGATTTTTCAAGCCTTTGTATGTACCTAATTTCTTCCTCTCCGGGACCAATTAAGGAGAGAGAGAGAGAGGTTGTAGGCTTTATACAAATTTGTTTTATGTATAGGGTGATGGAACAATTGAAAAATGGACTCATAAATGTTTGCAACTCTTAATGTTGAGTAATATATTTGTTCAAAATATTGCTTTCTCATCTTTTTACATTCTGTAGTTGGAAAGATTTTTAGGCTCTGTTCCTTTTCAATTCATTTTCAGAGCACAACAGCCATTATGCACTTGTTCAGTTGTTCTACTTTGCCGGTTATTATTCATAGAAATTGTTGTTACGTGTTCGCTAACTGAGTTGGACATAGTCTGTCTAATAACCAAGATTTTCTAATACAGAGATACGTACCTTGTAATTGAGCAAAACATGCAATATGTACCTGATACACAAGCGAAGAATCAAACGTAAAAGCAGTTGCAAAATGCTAAAGTTGTTTACGACCACATATATGTTAATGCAATTCAAACATTTCCCAATCTGTTAGTCTACTAAAATATCAGAAGAAATGAAGCTTTAGTTACAAATTGCATCATAAACTCCTTTTTTATCAAACGAACGCTTTCATTAAGAGAAGCAAGATTACAAGGGTCATAAACTCCGAATTTATTCTCCGAAATAACCCCCATTATTTCACTGTTCTCATAATATCTGTTTTTCCATCTATTACAATCATATGACTTCATGAAAGCATTCAACAGATTAGTGAAAGGAAACCGCTAGTCTTTGAGCTCAACAACTTTGCTGCAATTTTGGTATCCAAACATGTCCAAAGAAAACGGAATAAATAAAGTATCAAAACTTTCAAAAGACATGTTCTCTTCACCATCCTACCTATACCAAGTTTTAGTTTCTACAACCAAGCCACTCAAAACATTTTGAAAATCAGGTGTCATAACTTTAGAATAGGTCAGACCAAAAACAGAACTTCAAAGAGATGCCTCCTTTACCACCCCACAAGCAAGAGTTGCAAAAGTGTCATCCTAATGTGTAGGCCGTTCTTTGCTTGTTGGAAATACGCAGCTCTTGGATCCCCATTGACATCCAAAGTAATCTGAATGACAGTCAGAGGATGCTAAAAATTAAGAGATATATTGATTGCCTATCAAAAAGGGGCCAAAAATCTGATTTTAATTGCTTACCTCATCAAGTA
Organism: Comarum palustre; assembly: GCA_951800085.1. NCBI lineage: Eukaryota > Viridiplantae > Streptophyta > Magnoliopsida > Rosales > Rosaceae > Comarum > Comarum palustre. The sequence goes on from OX637586.1 coordinate 18,106,399, forward strand.
TACGCAGAGGGTGCATGACCACAGCATGCTTCTGTATCACAACTAAAACATGATGGTCCACGATGTGCATGCCTCCAGCGGCTTCATAGAGGTCGATTCTTTCTCCAAACCGTTCATGCTGAATGCAAGTTTGATAAAGAACATCACACTTGGAAGCAACTTCCATCAAATCAGCACTTTCTTCGCACTCAACATTCTTTGATGTCAAATAATCTTTTATATCATTCTACAAATAGAACATAAAATAGGTGAGATTAAAATCTATTGGTCATAACCAGACTCCCTAATGAATTCAGCAAAACTAAAAGATATGCAAAATACGCTGTTTGGAGAGTTACCTTCATTTTAACAACACCGGGAGAGACGAAATAGATCTTCACATCATTATACTTTGCGAGCAAGTACGCCAATGAACGCACTGTCCTTCCATTATCAAGATCACCAACAAGTGCAACTTTAATTCCATCCAGCTTTCCTATCTGTCTTTCAATAGTGAACACATCTAAAAGAGCCTGTGAACATAAAACCATAGAATTATATACAACTGGATAAACGATATTAAAACTAGTGGGAACTATCTAGCAGCATGGCTCAGATGTGAGACACAATCAATAAACACACAGCCACATCTATAATTGTCAAGGAAATTGAAAAAAAAAACAGTGTCTATATCATTATAGAAGGGTTTATATATCCACACCTAAATGTGTAATTAACAATATTAGCAAACCAGGGTAACTCAGATATAGCAAAAAGTTGCTTATCAGGAAAATAATCATTAATGATCTGCCACCACATTCTCTACTCCCTTCGTATCTTTGATAGTGATGTCAAATTCTTGAAGTAGTAGGATCCACCGAATAAGTCTAGCTTTTGCATCCTTGGTGAGAAGGTACTTCAAAGCTGCATGGTCAGTAAAAACAACAATAATAGGGGATCCAACAAGGTAAGCACGAAATTTATCCAAGGTAAATACTATAGCAAGAAGTTCTTTCTCAGTTGTTCAATAATCCATTTGAGCACTATCTAGAGTTTTACTTGCATAATGAATGACATAAGGTTTCTTATCTTTTCTTCGCCCGAAAACAGCCCCTATTGCATAATCACTAGCATCACACATAATTTCAAACGGCAAATTCCAATCAGGTGGTTGCACAATAGGAGCAGAAGTTAACATCTCAATTAATCTTTTAAACGCAACTTGACGCACAGCAGTCCAAACAAATGGGATATCCTTCGATAAAAGATTACACAAAGGTCTAGATATGACACTGAAATCCTTTATAAATCTCCTGTAAAAACCAGCATGTCCTAAAAATGATCTAACATCTTTCACACTCTTTGGAACAGACAATTTAGCAATTAATTCAATTTTAGACTTGTCTACCTCAATTCCTTTAGTAGAAACAATGTGACCAAGAACAATTCCAGAAGAGACCATGAAATTACATTTTTCCCAGTTTAACACAAGATTTTTCTCTTCACATCTTATCAGCATTTTTTCAAGATTAGACAGGCATTCATCAAACGAATCACCAAAAACAGTAACATCATCCATAAAAACTTCAACGCAATCCTCTACCATATCACTGAAAATACTAATCATGCATCTTTGAAATGTGGCAGGAGCATTACACAAACCAAATGTCATTCTACGAAAAGCAAAAGGGTCAAAAGGACATGTAAAAGTAGTTTTCTCTTGATCTTCAATGTCAATTTCAATTTGATAATAACCTGAGTAATCATCCAAAAAGCAGTAAAATTCATGACCTGCAACCTCTTCTAAAATTTGATCAATGAAGGGCAAGGGAAAATGATCTTTCCTAGTTACAGAGTTACGTTTCCTGTAATCTATGCACATGGGCCAACTAGAAACAACCCTAGTAGGAACCAATTCATTTTTCACCAAAGTTATTCCAGATTTCTTAGGTACAACATGTGTAGGACTAACCCATTTACTATCAGAAATCAGGTAAATAATACACGCATCCCATAGTTTCAAAACCACAGTTTTAACAACTTCTTTCTTTGTTGGATTTAGTCTACGTTGTGGCTGCCTAGATGGTTTAGCATCCCCTTCCAAAAGAATTTTATGCGTGCAAACAAGAGGGCTAATTCTCTTAATATCAGCAATAGACCAACCAATGGCAGATTTATGAGCGTTCAAAACATTCAACAACTTACCTTCCTGTTCAAATGTAAGAGAATAAGATATTACCATAGGAAAGGTGTCGTTCGGACCTAAAAAGGCATGTTTCAGACCTGTTGGAAGAGCTTTCAGCTCCACTTTTGGTACCTCAACATTTGATGGTGTGCTCTCAATTCGTGGTCGTAGCTCCTCAAACTTGGGTGTCCATCTATTTACTTTCTGGACCTGAAAAGAGTCAAAGTATGAACTTATTTCAGCAATTTCAACAATGTTATAAGAATTTGAATCATATGAATTTGTGAGAAAACTTTCTAATGCATCAACAACATTGCCCCTAACATATTGCTCATGAGCCAAAGTTCCAATAAAATCAACAAATTCACATTCCCCATCTTTATATGGATGCCTAAACCCATTGAAAATATTCACTTCCATTGTCATATTCCCAAAACTCAATTTCATTACTCCACTCCTGCAATTAATATTAGCGTCACATGTAGCCAAGAACGGACAACCTAAAATAATGGAAATTTGATTTTCAGCATGTGGAACAGGTTCTGTGTCTAAAACAACAAAATCAACAGGGTAATATAATTTGTCCACTTGGACCAACACATCCTCAATCGTTCCCCTTGGAATTTTAATAGAACGATCAGCCAACTACAATTTAAGCCCTTTAGGCTGAAAGTCACCAAGACCTAGCTGCAAATACACTAAATAAGGAAGTAAGTTCACACTAGCACCTAAGTCAAGTAAAGCACGGTCAATAAAATTATCTCCATTGACACAAGAAATAGTAGGATTACCAGGATCTTTTTATTTTGGAAGAATCTTATTTTGCAGTACTGAACTAACATGAGCGGCTAATAATGCAGTTTTCTTCACATTATGCTTCCTTTTTCACAGTACACAAGTCTTTCAAAAATTTAGCATAAGATGGCACCTGCTTAATTACATCTAACAGGGGAATATTTATCTTTACTTGCCTAAAAAGATCAAAAATTTCAGTATTTTGGTTTACTTTCTTTAAAGGAAACAAAGCTTTAGGAAACGGTGTAGGTGCATGGTAATTTTCAGCAACTTTATTCTTTTTAGGTTCATTCAACGAAATGTCAATTACATAACCAACGAGTTAGCTTGTAAAAAAACACAATTGATTGATATGAAGTTAACAACAAATTTATATTAACAACCAAGATGTCTGAAATTGTAAGTAAGAAACACTTATTAATATATGTTATAAGCTGAAACTGATAAACTAAATCGATAGAAAAATTAATTAATGTCCTAAACCCGAAACCCAAAACCCAATTTAAATACCTAACTTAGATAGATCCACATACCAACACTCCTATGCACAGCTAAAACTACTATTTTAAAAAAAAGTTATAGAAGTGGTTATAAACCCTGAACAATCAATATATATTGATCAATACAATTATTTAGGTTTAGAGCGACTCAATTTCTTTTACATTATTATTAGTATTATGAATATTATCATTATCATTAATATTACTGTATTTAAAAATGTTTTTTTTCGTCATGCAATTCAATTAAAAAAACAAATCATTTATGAAAAAACAAAAACAGTGGCAGAACTGTAATTATATTAAAACCGAGGGTAAAAATGTAGAGGAATGAGGGGCAAAGTCGTCATTTCACTGTTTAAGGGTAAAAATGTCAATTACATAACCAACGGGTTGGCTTGTAAAAATGTAAAGGGAGGAAAGGCAAAACCGTCATTTCACTATTTATAGGAACAATGAAAAAACCTCATCAATACTTGTCATAAGCTGAAACTGATAAACTGAATCGATAGGAAAATTAATTAATGTCATAAAATCGAAATCTTAAACCCAATTTAAATTCAAAATCTAACCTAGATAAATCCAATACCAACCCTCATATGCACAACTAAAACTACTATTTTAAAAAAGTTATATAAGTGATTATAAACCTTGAACAATCAATATATATTGATCAATACAATTATTTAGGTTTAGAATAACTCAATTGCTTTTACATTATTATTAGTATTATGAATATTATTATTATTATCATTAATATTATTCGTACTTAAAAAAGTTTTTTTTTCTTTATGCAATTCAATTAAAAAACAAATCATTTATGAAAAACAAAAGCAATGACAGAACTGTAATTATATTAAAACTGAGGATAAAAATGTCAATTACCCTGAATGTCTTTGAAAAATTTAGAGGAAAGAGGGGCAAGACCGTTATTTCACTTTTCGAGGGTAAAAATGTCAATTACATAACTAACGGTTTGGCTTGTAAAAATACAGATGAAGGAGCACTACAAGAATTAGCAGTTTAGCCGACGAAAATTTTTCATCGGGCTGTTCATCAAATTCGTCGGCTAAGGTCATAGCCGACAAGTTGTCGTCAGCTAAGAAGTCGTCGGCAAAGCCTCGTCGGCTATGACTTTAGCCGACGAAATAAAAGCCGTCGTCGGCTATAGTGGCACACTTAGCTGACGACGTATTTTTCAATTATTCGTTGGCTAAAGTAAGAGCTTGGCCGACGAAATACATTGTCGTTGGTTTAAACATAAGACTTTTGCCGACGAAATATTAATATTTCGTCGGTCAATTTAAAACACTTTAGCCGACGAAATGTAGTATAAATCTTCGGCTAAATATTTACAAAAAAATTAAAAATTAAAATACTATAGCCGACGAAATAAAGTACATTTCGTCGGGTTAAATACAACCATAACCGACGAAATTGACCATATTTCGTCGGCTAAACGTTGAAAAAATAAATAAAAATACTATAGCCGACGAATTATGGTAAATTTTGTCGGCTATAGTACTTTTTATACTAAAAAAACTATAAAATTTCTAAATTACCATCCAAGCAAGCTGCAAATTACACAAACAATTTGATATAACCAACAACAAACACCATCAAAAGTATTCTAAACATTTTGCATTAAATTTTTAATTTATAAATTGTTCATAAACCTAAAAAACTAAATAAAATCGATATCATCTAAATCTATATCCGCGCCAGGAGGAGGTTGCTGGGGAGCTTGCGGCGGTTGAGGTAAGGGAATAGGCGTAGGCATGGGCGGAGGCGGAAGTCCCTGAAGCTGTGCAGCTGAAAAATCTTGCAAGTACTGGAACATCAGCTGTTGCTATGCCTGCTGGGTGGCCTATATTACCGCATTATACTCTTGTAAAGCGGCAGTATATGTTGTTTCGGTGGCTTGCTGTTCCCGTAACATCTGAACTTCCGTCTCTAGCTTAGTCGTTCTGCTGCTGGTCGAGGCTGCCTTTTTCTGAAATCCGGGAGTGGTCTTCAGTGCCCTGTCTCCCTTCTTTCCTAGACCCCGACAGTAGAAGTTATTTCCTCACGGTGGGAATGCCGTGCCCATGATCCTCGCCCCAACCCTGAGATCCGAAGTGTCGATCCGGGACATGGCTTCGGACATGTTTTCCTCTTGCGTGTCAGCCCATGTCTCCCTGACTATAGCAGTCATTACCTCGTCACTAGCCTGCCTCACCCTCGCCTAATTGGATAGGAAAAAATAATTAATTAACATTTTGAAATATATATATATATATATATATATATATAATTTACTAAATTTTAAAACGTAAAACGACTTACAATATCCTCCTGGGCGTCCGGATATGTCTTCTCGTACGTATAGACGTACCGGTTGACCTCTGGATGTTCCCTGGTTGCCTCCTCCATCAACGATGCGAACGGTCTAGAACCGGCATGATGGTTCCTTGTGTTGCGTTGCCGGTTCTGAGCGTTCGTCCAGGAAACGGCCTACAAAGGAAAAAATTAATAAAATATTTTAAAACGTACTAATTTTAATTTAATATAATAAATTATTATTTTTAATTACCTGTTTATGTGGGTTGTTGAATTCCGATATCAGAAGCCAACGCCACTCATATTCTCTGAACTGGAACTCAAGGGGGTACCAGAACGTTCGTTCCCATGCGTAGTCCAGTGGGTCTGTAACTCGTTCTTCCACTCCTTATACCTGTAATACGACAAAAAAATTATAAATATTATTAATTATACATAATTTTGTTTTGTCATTAACTTTGCAACGTACATTTTCCCATGCACAACGTCTGCCCAGGTGTTCCTCAGGTGCTGGGGAACATCAAACCACACCTGCATTAAAACATTTATTAGTTTAGTTTTTCATAAATCTACAATGTAGTAAATAATGTTAACTGTGAATTTTTTTGTGCTTACCGACATTGCGTTGTGGACCATGTCCTTAACCTCCTGTGGGACCTCACCCCAGTCTGACCACAACATAGGGACTCTATCCTTAATAAGCGCTCCCACGCGCCGGAGTACATCCTCGTCTTGCCGCCCGATACCACGTTCTCATCCCCGTCAGTATCAATGACGATCCTTCCCGAGGTACTCACTGTCTTCTCGAGAGCCTTCCCTGTGATGTGACCTCTCTTCTTCCTTGTCGGCTTGGCTCCGACGGTGCCTATCATAAATTGATTATTAATAGATTATTTTTGTTATAACATTATAACATAACAAATTATTTATATATCATTACCTGAGGGCGTTGGGGCGGATGTGACGGATTCCGACTCTGTCGCCGATGATGATACCCTCACAGAAATTAAATCCGTACCAAACGGCACGAACAGGTACACCGCTGATGGGGTCACTTGCGGGGGTAGTGGATAAATCGGCGCCCCTGAGTCATCGACTGCAGGTAATGCCGGTACCAACCGCGGATGGTAGAGAAGAGGCGGCGGCATCTGTACCCCAGAAGACCCACCCTCCGAAACAGTAAGGCCCGGAGTCCGTGCCCTGTGTATCTTAGACATACGTGGTGCATACACCTCTGCTTGAGATGGAGGCCACAGCTGACTCGAGGAGTGAGGGACGCTCGGCTGCCTCAAGCGAGGGGCGTCCGGCAGCCTAGAGGAGCGAGGGGCGTCTGGCTGCCTGGAGGAATGTGTGGCCCCCGACTGTCTCTGTGTCAGCTCTAGAAGAGACGCACGCGGGCTGTCATTGGGCCCTGAAACGACGCCTGAGGGTTGCTAGACGTTCCTTCAGACGATTCAGCCCTTTTGGCCCTTTGAACTCTTTGATTTACTAAACAATCCTTTCATCCTGTTTATTAAATAATTAACATTATCACAAATAATTAACAACATTATCACTAATATAATTAATATTTTGTTAAATATATAGCATTATAAAAGATTAACAACATTATCACAAATATATTTAATATACCAAATTTATTAAATATACAGAATTATAAAAAATTAACAACATTATCACAAATATATTAAATATACTAATTATTATTTTAATATACCCAAATATATTGAAATATACCAATTAATATTTTAATATATCCAATTTATTAAATATACCAAATTTATTAAATATACGGAATTATAAAAAAATTAACAACATTATCACAAATATATTAAATATACCAATTAAAGAAAATAATCCAATATAATTCAACATTATCACAAACAACATTATCATATAATTCAATATATTGAAAATAATTGAAAATAGTTCTATAATTCAATATAAACATGAAATTTGATACCTTAATTGTTTGGGAGATGGGGGAGGCGGAGTGGAGGCCGGAAGGAGACGAAAAAATTGAAAGAAAATCGAGAGGAGAGGGAGAAAGGAGTGCGGCCGAGAAGAGGAAAGAGGAGAAAGTAGGGTTCTGCCGCTAGGTCTGAATATATAGGATGAAGTATAGCCGACGAAATAAAAAATTCGTCGTCTAAAACTTAGTAATTTCGTCGGTTGTAGTCCCACTTTAGACGACGAAATTACTAAAAATTCGTCGGCTAAATTACTTTTTTAGCCGACGAAATTACTAAGAGTTCGTCGGCTAAAGTAATTTTTATAATAATTTAGTAAATTTAAGTCCAATTTATATGTTTTATCAGTATTCAACGAAAACCGACCGTCAGATATCATCATTATGTTGCAACATGTGTGGGGGTAAATTTTCATCATCATCCGACAAACTTAAGGACTCGATCCGCACGGTCAATCCCGTTAGTCAAACTCCTAAACACAAACAAACGGTGATTTGACCGTCTAAATTACGTATTCTGTCCGGACCTTCAACTACAAATAGTTTCAAATCGAGGAGACTCAACTAGTGGTATAAAAATTATAAGAAAAATAACCATTAGAGATAGGGCGTCCTCTAGGGAGAAAGAATGAAAAAATGCAATAACCGCAAGTATTGGCACCGAAACTTATCGGAATTACGTGATTTTTCAACCATAGACATATTTCATCATTCTGGTCATATCTTATGCCACTACTTTTTTTCGTTTGAAGCTTCGACATATAGTTTGTTTTTTAAACGGAACATTTACTTGACACGGTAAATTAGTTATACAACATTAGTAGACATATTTTGATTGTGACGATCAATCTTGTGAAACGAAAAACCGACCGTCAGATATCATCATTATGTTGAAACATGTGTGGGGGTAAATTTTCAGCATCATCCGACAAACTTAAGGACTCGATCCACACGGTCAATACCGTTAGTCAAACCCCTAAACACAAACAAACGGTGATTTGACCGTCTAAATTACGTATTCTGTCCGGACCTTCAACTACAAATAGTTTCAAATCGAGGAGACGCAACTATAATAAAAAAATTATTATTTTATTTATTTAACTTTAACCGACGAATAATTAGGGTATTCGTCGGCTATATTATAGGGTTTAAGGTTTAGGGTTTACAGTTTAGCCGACGAATAATTAGGGTATTCGTCGGCTATATTATAGGGTTTAAGGTTTAGGGTTTACAGTTTAACCGACGAAAAATTAGGGTATTCGTCGGCCAAGACAGTTTTAGCCGACGAAATATGATGTATTTCGTCGGCTAAAACTATAAAATAGATAAAAAAACAGGTGGTTTAACCGTAGATATACCAATTTCCTGCATATATCACCCACATTAAACTACATTATGAATTCAACAGCTTGTAGCATATAAACACACACATCAATTTAAACTAAGAAGGCTCGGAATTGGAATCGGAATCATCTGATGAGTCTTCTTCGGTGTCAGAATTAATTTCTGGCAATCTATGCATTTCTTCATCATAAGAGTCGTCGTCTGTTTCTTGATTTGGATCCACATCAATAAGCCGAGCATCTAAATCACGAATTCGAACTGAACGACCCGCTTTAAAATTATTAAGGCGATTTGTAGAGGAGTCAGGAATACTTATTGCACTAGGCTCTTGATACGTAACATCTTCTTCCTCGTCTTCGGTCTCTCCAAGTGTAGCTGCCCGGTAAATGTTTCGAGGGTACACAAGGTTGACGACTTTCCACGCGTCACCCTTAACAAGGTCATCAAGATAAAACACTTGTTTCACCGATGTCGCAAAAACGAACAGGTTATCTTCATAACAACTTGTAGCAGTGTTCACGGATAAAATCTTGTACTGATCAATCTTCATGCTCTGCAGGCTTCTAGTATCAAACAATCTACACTTGAAGAGGTGCACCGTCATGCCTTGCCCATAAACGAGTTCCACCACTGAATCAAGAACACCGTAATAATCAACTTCATTCCGCCCACCATGCGCCATCACCCCAGAATTTTGTGTTCTCCGTCTGTTGTCTCTCTGTTCACATATAAATTGCACGGCATTCACCTTGCACATCGGATAAACTCTTGACATTATCGGCTTCATCTCTAGAAGTCTTAGTTCGTGCGACCAATTTGGGTGACCATCAAATTGAATATGGTTCATCTGTAACCAAATATTCAATGTATTGTAAATATGAATAATTATGCAATGAATGAGTCATGAACAAAAATAAAGAATTACATACCCAGCCGCCAAAATAGTTCGCGAACTCCTTATTGTGGTAGTCGAGATCACCTTGAATGTCTGGACAGTATAGATGGATGTCTTTCCAGTATTCAACTTCTGAATAGTAAATCAATACCCACCAATGGGCTATGACTAGCTCATGTGGTTGCAACTTGTAGGACTCTGGTAAAATTCCATAAACTTCAACATCATTTGAGACTATGGAAATGTTAAACTTCGGTACATCTACTGGTATGGTTTGTGGAGTTTTCTTCAACGCTCCTAAATACAACTTCATGTAGGTGACGCACTCGTGCGCAATATATGCTTCAGCCATACATCCTTCAGACACGGATTTGTTAGCCACATAAGCTTTGTAGTCTCTAAGTTGTCTATATATAAATAAATTTGTTGTAATATGTTACGATTATACATTGAATATGTAGAATAAAAAAATGAGGTGTAAAAAACATACCTTTCCGTAGGATACATCCAAGTGTAGTGTACTGGACCGGTAAGTAACAATTGCTCAGGAAGATGGATCATCAGGTGCGGCATGATGTCAAACAAATTTGGAGGAAATATTCTCTCAAATTTACACATGATATAAATAATGTCCTGTTGCATTTCACGGAGGTCAGATTTTGTCACTTCCCTTGTGCATAACTTCTGGAAGAATCTTGATAACGCTACTAACGGCTCCACCACCTGACGGGGAAGGAACGGTCGAATGAAAATAGGGAAGAGACGTTCTAGCAGGATATGATAGTCATGACTCTTTAACCCGTACATTTTATTGTCCCGAATGTTTACACACCGGGCTATATTTCCAGCGTAGCCTGAAGGATACTTCACATAACTCATCCACCTAAAAATTACGTTCTTCTGGTCAGGCTTCACGGTGTATGGAGCTTGAGGCATTTTTTTTCTTCCCTTCTTTCAACCACAAACGTCTTCGTATCTCCATTTTTTTAAGATCAATGCGTGCCTTTGGACCGTCTTTCGTTTTTCCCTCCAAGATCAGCATTGTTCCCACCACACTGTTACACACATTTTTTTCTATGTGGATCACATCTAGGTAGTGCCCTATCAACAACTGACTCCAGTATGAGAGTTCCTAGAATATGCTCTTATGTGTCCAAAATTTATACTTGTCGGGTCTGTCAGGTATTGCCGCCATAATATTAGGATGATTGCTAAGCTGCCCAAAATCATACTCATTAAGCACTGCAAAAATTTCTTCTCCCGTCCATCTTCTAGGAGGCACACCATTTTCTACAGTCCCATCAAATGCCTTGTCATCGAACCGCCATTCGTGATCATACGGAAGGAGAGTACGGTGACCCAATCTGCATATCTTGTTGCAATGACTACTGCTCCCCTCATCGCTTAGGCACTCTGGACAAGCCTTGTATCCCCTAACAACATTGCCCGACAACATCCCACGGGCAGGAAAATCACTAATGGTACCAACAACCATGGCATACATCTGGAACATCTCGTGCATGAACTTATCATAAGTGGGATGACCAACGTCTCAAAAAAACTTAAGCTCTTCAATCAAGGGTCTCAAATACACATCGAGACACTTCTCTGGATAAACGGGTCCCGGAATCAACAAACTTAACATATTGTATTCCTTCTTCATGCAGATCCACGGAGGAAGGTTGTATGGTTCCAAAATCATCAGTCATACACTGTATTGAATACTCATGTTGCCAAAAGGATTAAACCCGTCGGATGAGAGCCCGAGCCTCACATTTCGGACCTCTGACGCAAAATGAGGAAACTCACGGTCTATATGCTTCCAAGCCTCCCCGTCAGCAGGGTGTATAAGGGTATCTTCGCCATGAAATTCCCTATCAGCGTGCCATCTCATAGCTTTGGCCGTGTGTGATGACATGTGCAACCGTTCCAGCCTATCCCTCAACAGGAAATACCGAAGTACCTTCATAGGTTTCCTATTACCTGCAGAAGTCAGCTTATACCTGTCACTCTAACATACTGGACATGCGTCAAGGTCACCAAGGTCATTCCCTTCTGGATCTTTACCCTAGAAGAGAACACAATCATATTTGCATGCATGGATCTTGATGTAGGAAAGCCCAAGATCTTTCAGGATACATCGGACCTTATGATGAATGGTAGGAAGACAATGACCGTGGGGCAGCATCGAAGCAATGTACTGTAGGTAGTCATCAACAGCCTTCACAGTCGATTTTGTCTCAACTTTAATCTTCATAACGTCCATCACACTTTTAAGAACCGTCTTCTGACAACCAGGGTACACAGGGGTCTGTTGGAAAGCAAGTAGTTTGTTGTACCTGTCAATACCAGCAGTGTTGACAACTCTAGGGAAGGGCTGTACCGGCTCAGACATATACGGTCCTTCAGAGCATACACCGCTCTCATAAGGAAACATATCGCTGATGAAGGCCGTTGTTGGATCGTTGGATGTACTGCCCGTCGCAGAAAATTACCCATGATCATGCGGACCCCCTGATGATGTTTCACCGTGATATATCCAACATGTGTACTTCTCCCAAAACCCATTACTTTTAAGGTGCTGCCAAACCTTGTCAATTGCAAATCGATGCATATCGCTGCGACACTGACATTTAGTGCATTGACAATAGAAAATTATATTCCCTTTAGCATTATCCATCAAATATTCAACAAAACTAATAACTCCTTTACCACATCTTTTGTCCCATTTTGAAAGCGAAATCCAACTCTTATCCATATCCTGAGAAGATAACATAATATATATGTATAAACGCTAATTAATTAAATTTACAAATCATTCAATATTCTATCTACAGTTAACGTATAATTAATTAATATATATATACATGCATATATATAATAATTACTAATTAATATAATCAAATTAATATATATATATACATATACATATATATATAACAACAACTTCATATATATTATCAAACCCAAATCGATCAACTCAATCACACTCAAAATCCAATAATCAACACTAATTGAAACTCAAGATCAATATATAACGAAAATAAAACTCATAAATCAACTCAAAAACAAGATATATACACATATACGTACCTATATATAGCGCCACAAACTAATTTCGGACAGATTTCGACAACACCCAACAATTTCGCCAACCCCCAAACTTTTTCTCCCGTTTTTCCTTTCACATGAGCTGTTGTCTAGATTTGGAAATATAAGGACTTTTAGCCGACGAAATTATATATGTCGTCGGCTAAACTTTAAAAATTTCGTCGGCTATAGTTTGTAAACTATAGCCGACAAAAAAAACATTTTGGTCGACAAAAAAACATTTTGTCGGCTAAAAGTCTACTTTAGCCGACGAAAAATTAACTTAGCCGACGATATTTTTTTTCATCGGCTAAAATAGACTTTAGCCGATGAAAAAAAAATTCGTCAGCCTGTTAATTTTTTTTTTCGTCGGCTATAACAGTTATTCTGATAATGGAGGGGCAAAACCGTCATTTCACCGTTCGAGCGTAAATATAACAATTACACAACCATGTGTTGGGTTATAAAAAAAATAAAGGAAGGAGGGGCAAAACCGACATTTCACTGTTTATATAAACAGTGAAACCGCCTTCGCTTATATATAGATGAAGTTGTGATAGTGACGACAAGGGTACTTCCGACAATACTAATACAAGTACTCTAAAATCAAATAAGCTATGCTTTTGAATGAGTGTTATTTTCAACGTACATGTACCGTATATACATTCTCCACCAACGCAATTACGCGAAGGAAAGAGTAGTGCATTGTGGCCGGTGACTTGAAAATGGAAAACTTGTCAGCGTTCCAACTACGCAGTACGTAGAAGACGATGTTGATTTCTACTTCAGGTCAACTTGCGTAGTCCTTCTGTCTGCCAACTTTCCATTTTCCGGCAATTGGGTCCTATTTGATACATGGTCCTCCACAGGTGGTAGTCTTTTTTTTGTTGGTAGTTCTTCCTGGCCTTTAGCTAGCCATTTGATCCTCGTGTCTGTTCGTATATTTGAACCGAAATATAAGACTACTTGAATCCCTAAAAATATATATGCATTAAAACCAAGGTTCTAAAAAACGCTAGACACTATCAAGACGGACAACCAGCGTCTAGCTTCCAGAATGCCCAGACGACGCATAGGCAGTTTTGTATTTTATATATTATTATTTATTTAATAAATATAATTATATAAATAATATTTATAAAAAACAGTTTTACGTTTTAAAATAGCAAAAATGCTTTAAAAATAGACAAAATAAAACAACATTGTTCTTCAAAATAATAATAATAAAAATAGTGTGTCCTTCGTTTACACTTAAAAGTAGAATATTTAATTTTACTAATTTTCTATGTTGCACGGGCACTTCATCGGGTGGAGTGTCGGAAAATGTTGACTTTTCCGACACGGTCCCGACACGTTGACTGACATGTCACATAAGCTTCGGACACGCCACGTCACCAAATTTAACAATAATTATTATGAAAAATAAACCAAAACCTTGCTAAATCTAAAAAATCTCACATTCTCAGCCTAGTCTTTTCGTCTATCTTCACGACAATATCCTCTCTTCAGCCTTCAAGAGCTATGAGTATCTTCCTATTGTGAGTCACGCCAAGGTCCTTTTTGTCGACGGCATCTTCACCGATAGCCGCGTTCATCAAAGAATTAGGGTTTGAAGGACGAGATTTGATATGGAAGAGAAAGGAGGTATGGTTATATTTCTGAAACTCAAATTGAAATTTGATTTAAGAATAGAGAAGAGGTGGCATGATAAATTGTGTTAGTTTAGTCAGAAATAAAGAGAAAGGAGGGAGGGATTGGGTTGAACCTTTGAGTGAGTATGACAAGAAAACAAAATGAACCCATATATATATATATGAGAAGTTTTTAGTATGTTTTTAAGGCATTTTTATAAATATTTGGTAATTTATATATATATATACTAAACATAAATAAATATATTAATTATTTTTCATGTCCACGCCGTGTCGGAACTTCAGTTTATGAGATTTGTCGTGTCACCGTATCATGCCGTGTCGTGTCGCCGTGTCTGTGCAACATAGCTAATTTTTTATAGGCTTTATGTATTTCATAATTAAAAAAACTAATCAAGCCACCTAGGCGCCGCCCAGCCCGCCTAGGCGGCTGATTTTTACGCCGCCTATATGCCGCCCAACCCGCCCATGCGTCGTCCAGCTCGCCTCAGCGGCTGATTTTTGCACTGGTGCCCTGCTTAACTGATTTAGAGGAAATCAGAACGGTGACCTACCGCCCAGCACCTAAGCGCTGCCAAGGCAACCTTGGGCGCCGATTTTTAGAACACTACTTAAAACTCTCCTTGATGGCCATGGCCTTCATGCTATATGTAGCTTGATCGATCTACTTCGTTCTCTTCAAGATGATCATGAAAGTCTATTGAAAGATATATGACTAGAACAGGTTTGCTCACATGATGATGTACAATTTTAATGGGAATTGTGAGGGACAAATGTATCCCAATCATATGTATTAAATATAAAGTGGTAACTAATATAAATTAAAATTGTGCATATATTTTCCGTCCTCTGATTTGTTTCTCTCAGTCTCTTAAAAACTGCCCCTTGGAGGAGTAGTCCTTTATGAATACAATATACAACCTCGAAGGCACGTTGTGTCACTCAAATTTGGTAATAAAAGCATAAATTAGTTATCAAGAGCTTATTAATTTGATCTCATCGGGAAAAAAAAATAGAGCTTAATTTGACAACTAGTAGCCATTACTTATGTAGCACGTTGGTTAGAGATCACCTTAATCGATGTTGTGAATAATAATCCCAGATTTATACAGGAAGGTAGATTGATTTTAAAAGATGATCAGTTATTTTTAAACTAATTTTATTTTCTTTATTCACAAATAGATTTTCATATATAGCATATAGGTAAATAAGGGTCTTTCTCACAAAATACTAAGGAATTCTAACTACTCAAAATGTCACAAAAGTGACTACTGATCCTAGCAACCAACAGTCGAAAACCTAATTAATTGACTAACTTAAACCTGTCAGAAAAATATGAAAATTTACAAAGACAAACTAGACATACAGACGAATAAGCAAACAAAATTTCAGATGATTTGGAGTTCATTTGCTATATGAAATAAATACATAAACACAGAGGACAGAATAATGACTAAAAATGTTTTGGGGTTTTGGTTTTGGAAAACAATGAAAATAAAGATAGTTAGAGAAGATGCAATTCACCTCTGACGATCACGCACAAGACAATTTGTTTAGTATCTAATCCAATCAAGTTAAATGAAGATGCTTAAGTTGGCTCGCTACACTTGAAACACAACCTATTACTCTTTCTTACTTCGTACGCCAATCAGGAAGTGCTCTACACCTAGATTATTCTCAAGCAATACAACCTAAAGGTACGCTTATTAGATTGAACATGCAGAGATCATTAAGTTCAAAAAGAGTATGAGACTTTCAGAAGTTTGTCTTCCAATTTCTATTTTTCTTCTTTTCTTCGTATTTGTTTCGGAACACCTAGAAAACAAATAAACAAAATAAATAACTATAAAACACAACAAACAAATGAAATATAGAGTAATTTGATATAAATAATGTATAATTATACATATATGAAAAGACGTTTGTGAGAAGGACCTAACAAATTAAAAAAAGACTCCTTATGATGATTGAGATAAGCTGAGGCTATTGCTTATGATATGGACTCATCGTGCATATATTGATTTCTGTCACTGCCAATAAAATTGAGAATGCCGGAAACCGATCGAGATCACACAAAGATGACGATGCATGAGGTCTATTCTATCCTTCAGATCTAGCACCCAATCGGGTTTGATTTCAACCATACATGAATATATCTATTACGAACGTACAAAAGCTAAAGCTGATGATCGAAATTAAGCCATATCCACAAGAACACAATGAAATGAAGGATCGATACACGTAAGCTCATAGTTGATGAGCAAATAGCAGAGTGGTAGTCATTGTCCATGTGGAGCCGACAGAACACAAACATGTCCACTACCATTCTCAGTTCAGTACCTTCATATAGGATGTGCCGTATCCAAACGCAGAATTTGGACTCTTCATCTCAATTCTCAACAACTCTAGTCCCAAATTGACATGCATCTCCCATGTGATGATGATCATCTCTCTCTGTCTCAATTATCAATCATTCTGAAGTTCTAATTCATATTTTACACAACTTTAGTCATTAGGAGCATTTATCTAATTTTCCTAAATTATCTCTGCAATATATTTCAACCTTAAATATCTGTTTTCCAAGTCACATCTAACCACCATTCAATTCATCAAAACTAATCCCACTCCCCTTGACCAAATTATAAAACAAACCCAAGGTAATTAAAACAATCTAAATGAGAGAAATTGTTAAATACAAATACATGCAACAATGGTCTAATTGACTATGCTCTGTCTCATTGTACGCATGACTTTTTTTTTCTGCTAACCAGCAATCTAGACATTTGAAACCGAAGGATCCAGAGGAAAGTAATTGTAAAACACGTTAAACTGAGTGAACAAAAATATGTGGAATGTTTCAAATGTCATTTACATACTTTCCCACATTTTTAACCTTAAAAACTGAAAAAAAAAATAGGCAACATTCTTAAAAATTTAACAAAAAGTACACAATTCTCGTAAGAGAGACAAACCAGCCCTGCTGTTAATCAAATAAATAAATGAGAAAAATAAAAATTGATAAGTCAATCTCATTGTTTCAATAAATACGATAAGAAGAAGCGGAAGATGTTTCACTATAACAATGAGTCTCTCAAGTTAGGGTCGAAGCCTCTCAACTATCTCTCATAATTATCTCTTAACTATCAGTCTCTAAAGCGTGATGCTCAGCTCATCATCAGAAGACGGCCGCTAGAAAGGCTAACTAGCAATAACAATATATATAACAACCTTTTGTGATGAAATAAAATAAAACAAATCTAAAAATCATAAAAGACGCGCCCGTAAATTGAATAAAGCATCTCATTGTTTTAGCGTTGACCAAATCCTATTGTTGACCAAATTTGACCAGTTGATTAGCTTTCCAAAAATTAAAAGTTTCTAAAAAAGAAAAGTTTTTTTAAAATAGAAACTTCTCAAATGTGGCCGGTTTTCTTAAAACAAAAACTAAAACTTGAACATAAAAAGGAAGCCTTCAAAAACCACATTCCCAACTCTATGCCAGACTTCTGCCTTGTTGGAAACCCCTTTCCGGATTCTGATCACTTGCCAGATAAAAAGGCCATAACTTCCCTATAAACTCCAATTCCCAAGTTCCCCGACATATAATCATTAAAACAAGGATTTCAGCCACAACACAGTAACAACACAGTAGCTCAAATCTTAACCCTCACCTTCCATCCATCTATCGGGAGTTGACAGGCAGTCGTTTGCCTTGCCTATATAGTCACAACAGCTTCCAAATTCGTCAAACCTCACAAACAAGATACACAAAGTTGCCTTTAACATTTACAATAGTAATACAACGCAAAAACAATACCTAAAGCCAGAAGCTTACCTTCAAACTTCCTAAATCATGAAACCAATAGCTTCTCCTTATAGAACATAACCTCAAACTACTCATAAGCCTATGCTTCGACCCTAATCGTCACATAAACTCCTTTGGTGCCAAAATCACACACAGGACCAACCGAACAGTTCTGAATAAATACACAACTTTAGTACAACCCAACACAAGCTTAAACAATAAATTTCTGAATTAGGGTTTGATTCCAAGAAAAGAAAGACACAGATGAAGAGAAAAGAAAGGTGAACTCAGACATACCCCTCGAAGCCGTCGTCATTGCTTGAGCTTGCCAGAATCCGATGAACACAGTGGTGTTCATCGATCTTAATCTCTTCCAAAGGTGAATGGATGTGTGATTTGTGGACTGAGTTATGTAGAGGAAGAGTAGACGAAGAGTTTGGGACAAGGTTTGGGGTGCACGGTGGCCAGACGACCGAGTTGCCAGTCAAAGATGGGGGAGGGCGACACTGGCTTCGGAAGAGAGAGGGAGACATGGGTTGACCAAGTTTGGTTCTTTGACCAAAGTCAACAGTCTCATTTTCATTTATACTTCAACCAATGGTCTACATTAAAACCCTAATCGATCTGATGGCTTATATTAATCCATGATTTCTAATTTCAAAAAACAAATAGTAAATTTTTTTTACCGAAACTTTAGAAATTTGTAGAATAGCTTAAAACTCCGATAAAATAATCCGAAGACATTAGTGAGCTTCTGTCGACGTGAACTACGTACGACACTAAGGCTAGCTTAGAAACAAGACTAACATTTTCGAAAAAAATCTGAAGATAATTGTGAGTGTTAACTTAGAAAATTGTCGTGCACGGTTAAAATCCCGCGTAACCGTAACGAACTCATTAAATAGGTAAATTTTACCTATTGTATTTTACATCTTTCAACATTAATACATTACAAGGAGAAGGTGTTTAGCCGACCAAAAAAACAAGCCGACAAAATCATTTTTCGTCTGTTAAAGTCCACAGACTATAGCCGACGAAACAAATTAATATAGCCGATGAAAATTTAATTTAGTCAGCTAAAGTTGACTTTAGTTGACGAAAAAAAATTCGTCTGCTAAGTTAAATTTTCGTCGGCTAAAGTCAACTTTAGCTGACTAAATTAAATTTTCATCGTCTAAATTAAATTTTTTCGTAGGCTATAGTCGGTGGACTTAGCCCACGAAATTATAAAAGTTTAGCCGATGAAATATATAATTTTGTCGGCTAAAGTGCATTATATTTTCAGATCTAGACAACAACTCATTTTGAAAAAAAACGTTTGGGTGTTGTCAAAATTGTTGGGTGTTATCGAAATCTGTTCAAAATTAGTTTGTGAAGCTATATATAGGTATGTATATGTGTATATATGTTAATTTTGAGTTTTATTTGAGTTGATGGATTTTAAGTGTGATTGAGTTGATCGATTTTGATTTAATAATATATATATGAAGTTGTTGTTAATTAATAAGTAGTATGTATATATATATATGTTAATTAATTTAATTATAATATTGTGCTGATATATGGTATGGATTAAGTTGTTGATGATATGTTGATTATGATTTTGTAATGATCGATGTTGATATATAATATTGTTATGTAATTATTAAGTAGTATGTATATATATGTGTTAATTATTAATTTGTTATTAATTAATGGCAGCAGAATATATACTAAATGATTTGAGATTATATAGATGGAATTAATTAATTAGAGTTATACATATATATTTTGTTATCTTTTCAGGATATGGATAAGAGTTGGACTTCGCTTCCAAAATAGGACGTAGGTCATCCCACTTATGACAAGTACATGCACGAGATGTTCCAGATGTATGTCATGGTTGTTGGTACCATCAGTGATTTTTCTGCCCGTGGGATGTTGTTGGGCTACGTTGTTAGGGGATACAAGGATTGTCTAGAGTGCCTTAGCGATGAGAGGAGCAGCAGTCATTACAATAAGATATGCAAATTAGGTCACCGTACTCTCCTTCTATATGATCACAAATTACGGTTTGATGATAAGGCATTTGATGAGACCGTAGAAAACAATGTGCCTCCTAGAAGAAGGACGGGAAAAGAAATTTTAGCAATGCTTAATGAGTACGAATTTGGGCAGCTCAGAAATCATCCAAATATTGTATCGGCAATACCTGAAAGACCCGACAGTTACAAATTCTTGACACATAAGAGTATATTCTAGGAACTCTCATACTAGAGTAAGTTGTTGATCAGACACTACCTCGATGTGATGCACATAGAAAAGAATGTGTGCGACAATGTGGTGGGCACAGTGCTGAAGTTGGAGGGGAAGACGAAAGACGGTCCTAAGACACACATTGATTATAAAAAAATGGATATACGAGAAGGCATATCCTGACGCCTAGGAGGATATTGTAAGTTATCTTATGTTTTCAAATTTTTTTACTTATATATATGTAAAAATGTTTATTAATTATTATTTTTCTTATCAAATTAGACGAAGGTGGGGCAGGCTAGTGACGAGGTGATGACTGCTATAGTGAGGGAGACATGGCCGGACATGCAAGAGGAAGAGATGTCTGAAGCCATGTTTCGGATCGACACTTCAGATCCAAGGGTTGGTGCGAGGATCATGGGCACAGTCTTCCCACCGCAAGGAAACAAGTTCTACTGCCGGGGTCTAGGAAAGAATGGCGAGGGGAGTCCACCTAAAGACCACTCCAGAATTTCAAAGAAAGACAGTCTTAACCAGCAATAGGAAGACTCCGCTAGAGTCAGAAGTTCATAGACTTGGGGAGGAGCAAGCCACTCAGGCTGCCGCTCAAACCGACTAGATCGTTGCCCAGACAGCCTATGCTGCCGCCTTACAGGAGTTTAATGCCGCGGTATATGCCACCCAGCAGGCCCAGCAGCAGATGTTCCAATACTTGCAAGAGTTTTCAATTGCCTAGCTTCAGGGACTTCTGGCTCCGTCCATGCTTACGTCTATACTGCTACCTCAGCAACTTCCTCAGCAGCAGCAACTTCCTCTTAACGGGGATATAAATTTAGACGATATAGATTTTGTGTAGTTAAATGATTATATAGTTTTATGTGTTTATGAACAATTTGTAAATATTTTAATGAAAAACGTGTTGCCACAATTTTTGGTGTTGTTGGTTATATGGAATTGTCTTGGTGTATTTTGTTGGTTGTTTAGAATGGTAATTTAGAAATTTCAGGGTTTTTTTTACTGGAATGAACTTATAGTCGACGAAATTTGCCATAATTCGTCGACTAAAGCCATAATTCGTCGGCCATAGTATTTTTTATTTTATAGGTTTAGCTGACGAATTATAGCAAATTTCGTCGGCTATAGTGTTACTTAGCTGGATGAATTAAGCTATAATTTGTCGGCTATAGTTTTTTATTTATTTTTTTAAGGTTTAACCGACAAAATTTGTTATAATTCGTCGGCTATAGTATTTTTAATTTTTTTATTAAATACTTTAGCCGACGAATATTTTAAATTTTTCGTCGGCCAAAGTGTCAGACTACTGTCGACGAAATGTTATTTCGTCGACTATAGGATGACACTTTATCCGACGAAACAAATAAAATTTTCGTCGGCTAAAGTCTCAGACTATAGCCGACGACAACTTCAAGTTTCGTGGCTAAGACTTTAGCCGAGGAAAATTTCGAGTTTCGTCGGCTAGTCATAACCGACGAGTCTTTTCTGAAGACATCATAACCGACGAAGACTCGTCGGCTGTGATACCCCGAATGTTTTAACCGTGGTTAATGACGAGTTACAGTGGATTAAGTCGCATTCGGTAACTTCGCGAGTTAACTACCACGTTCATTTTCGAGTTTTTCAAAGTTCCCCAAATACCTGATTTAATGACTCGATGTCATAGTACGTGTCGACATGAGTCTCCCGGTATTTTCGGATTATTTTTCGGAGCTTCGGTTTATTTTCTACGAATTTTTGAAGTTCCTGGTAACTTTTAATTATCATTCCGGTAAATCAGTTTTACCATTTTACATTTTACTTTTCACCTTCTTTAAATCTGAACCGTTGGATCTATTCCAGATTGAATCTGGACTGTTCGTTTCCCTATAAAAAGGGAAGAGAGGTTTGACCCGAGTCAAACACCCATTTCGGGCGTTGACCCGAGCTCCTCTCTCTCCTGCTCCGTCGTCTCCAACCGGTATCTCCGCCGTCGGGCCACCGATCGACGGCGGACCACTCTCATTCTCTTCCTCTCCCTCTCTTCTACAAAACCCCTCTATTGAAGGCGCCAGACGTCCCACCCACGGTGGAGATCGAGCACCGCTGTGCTTGATCGATTTCCGGTGATTCCCGACGATTCAGGCCATGAATCAGCAAACCAGAGGTTTGGTTCTTCGTCTCTTCTCTTCCTCTTCCTTCTCCTTAGTCTTGATGTTCGATTCGAGCCCAAATCGAGAAATCTCACTTTCCACTGTTTCTCACTATTTTCTGGGTTTCGAGGCTCGCAGCTCCGGCGACGGTTTCTTGAAGGGTTCTGGGTTGTTTTCCGAGCTCCTGAAGGTTGTTAGTCACGCCTAGGCAGTTGGAGATGGAAGTGAGGGGTAGGCAGAGGATGAGAGGGAATCCGGAGTAGTTGCTTGGACTCGAGGCAGCAGGGCAGGCTGAGGCTTGGTCTCGGTGGAGAGTGAAGGAGCTGAGGAGTGGAGTACAGAGGAAAGGACAGGAGCAGAGGAGGCTGCTGTATTCCTCGGATCGATTTTGGAGGTGAGACAGATTTCCTGGGTTTCGTCAAGCTACTGTGTTGATTTGTGTTGTTGTTGGATTTGGTGTTGATCTGATATTAATTGGTCATTGTTTTCCTTGTCTTGTTGTCGTAACTTGGTAAACGAGGAAAACGAGGAGGTTATGGCGAATTTCCGGCAGGTTGACCGGAATCCGGTAACGATTCTGGAGATGCAGTTAAACCGGCAGAAATGCCGAGAAGGTAGTCTTCGAATCCCTTCAAAGGTGTTGTTTCCGTTTAGTTGGGTTAAAGAGTCGTAATCGGAAATTACGTAAGGAAACGTATAAAAACGGAAACTAACCGTATTTTAGGAAAACCTTATAAGTTAATTTGGGATAATTTGGGAAACTTTCCATTTTGGGAAAGTTTCCATTAAAGGAAAGTTTCTATTTTGGGAAAGTCTAACTTTCAGAAAAATGGTTAAAGAATTGAAGTTCAACGAAGTTTAACACAGCTTGGTTAAATTGGTAAAGTGTTGAATTGTTATCGGAAAATGATAACTGGAAATTCTGGAAAATGGCAAGTTGACCATGTTAAGTAAAGTTGGTGTTTCACGTAAATCAGTAAATCGACTCTTGGTAAATAAATTGATTGTGTGACACGTTGGGTGCCCATAGTAATTCAACGAATTATTATGTGACACCCTAACGTCAAGTTAAAGTGGTTAAAGGAAAGTTCGGAAGCTAAGTTGGACTTCCGGTAAATTGAGTAAAGAGTCGATAACTGGAAAAGAAAGTCAAAAGGTTAAAGTGCTATAAAAGGAAATTGGTTGGTCAACTTAGTCAATGTGGTCATTCCTGGTCAAACTAGGAATGCTGAGGTCTGTTGACTGTTATTACATCTTGGTTGCTAAGCTACTTTAATTCTGCAGTGATTATTGGACGAGGTAGCTTACGCGGTGACCTCGGTTTACCGAGGCAGCTCCGGGAAGCTTGGAGCTTACGTATGGAAAGACAATTCTAGGTAGGGAATCTGAACCCCCTTGGTAGTGGTTTTATATATGTATAAGAAAGTGCATGATTTTGTGTATGCTCATGGTCGATGCCTCGGGAAAGTTTTCTGTATATTAAATGATTTATGATTGGGCCAAGAAAACCCGAGGCCAGACGTAAATGATTTTATACGTCAATGTGAGATGTGTGGAGCACCGTTGTCCTGATTTCCGGTGCGTGACCTGAGAGTGACGGGACCTAGTATCTAGTACTCCCGCGGTGTCGAGACCGTGAACCTCCGGAGGGTGGTGCCTTGTTTATTTTATTTTCCCGCTTACACTCGTCTCGCACAGAGTTAAGCGAGTCGTAAGTGCGGTGTGTTGTTTATGGGTACTGCAGTAAATGGACACTCTCGCTACTCTGCGTTTTCAAGCGCTTAGGTAGTTGACCCCGGTTTGCTGTGAAGACAAACCCGGGATTCGGTCACTGAGATTCGAAAGTCCTGCAGGCTGTACTTGTACATTGAGCGCTCTGGGCCCCTATGTTTTTAGCATACTGCATTGTTTTTCCTAAAGGATATAAAATGATGGTTTTTGTGTGCCAAGGATTTTATAAATGGTTTTATTACGAGCTCAAATTTATATGTATGTATACGGATTTTGGTTTTCAAACCTATCATTGGTGGGCCTACGTGAGCACGCGAGGACGACGCTCACCCCTACAACAGATTGTTTGCAGGTACTGTGACGGGAAAGATAGAGAGAGCTATGTGTGGAGTCTCATTCCTTCCTCGATGTTTGGTCCAAGTGTACTCCTTATTCCGGTTTTACCCTTCGAGTCATTTACCAGAGCCTTATACATACACAGTAAAGGTGTCACCCCGATTTGTTAACCATGTTGTACATTTTTATTGTTGTCGCTAAAGTTTTTAAATTGTCCCCTTTATTTTTACCACCTTCCGCGAAATTAGATAAACTCTGATGATTGTTTTAAGAATTTCATGTGGTGCCACTCAAAGTATTTAAAGTTTAAATTTTATTTTACTCACTAAAAAGCCTACGACTTTAGGTTAATAAGTTGTTGGCACGTCCTTCGGACGTGTTGGCTTCTTATTGGCTTAAATTCGTGGCTACTGTAGTTTACCCTCAGGGGTGCTACATCGGCTAAGATTTTACCTGACGAATTTGGTTAACAGGCCGACGAAAATTTTTCATTAACCAAACAACTGATTCTGGTAGTGATAATACCCTAATTTGAGCGATAGAATTCAAGATATGAAAGAGGCCTGCATTATTTGTTTTTTTATACATTTAATAAATGCCAAATTACAAGTGATTATACGGGTATAACATGTTTTCTACCAATATACCTAAGAGTATTATTGAAGAAAATTATTATTTGTACCAAGAATTACTGTTCGTAAGAGTTTTATTGAAGAATGAATTAATGTTCCTTCAAGCATGAAAATCGGAAACTTATTACGGCTGTTCGATTTGTGTGTGATTCAAAGACAAACTCCACCGCAATCATTGCCAACCTGCAAGATTTTGATTCCCCAATCATGGTTCGACAGTATCAAATACATTTACTTCTTAATTCCAAATATTTAATTTTGTAGATCATGTCTACATTCATCATTCATGAATTACTTTACTATCAATTTGGCTGAATTTGGCTGAACATATATGTAGTTTCCTATCCTCTTCAGTATTATAAGATTTGAAGGATTGCAGCCATGTGCTTGGCTCACAGAGCTCAGGATTTTATATATGGCCATGTCCCAAGTCTATATATAAGGTAATAACAACTTGATACTTCAGATCAAAATATAACTTGATACTTTTCTCAAAGAATCGACGGCATATAGTTTTTTGTGTTGATTTTGTGTTAATATACACCTAAAGAGCGTCAATTAACAATTGGTAATGATACATTCGAATTCGTACAAAAAAGAGAGTACTTTGTCAATACATAAATTTTCTCAGAAATATAGGTCGCAAAAGTATATATATAGGAAGCTGCGGATGTTATATTGATGAAAAATTTTGGTATATATATATATATATACAGTCCGGATCACGAGCGGATGTCCGTTCCTAAGTTTAGGAACGGATTTCATCATTTGACCAACTTTCCGATCGAATTTCCTCAAACTTCCTTCTAGACATATCTATATCATCTTGTGTAGATCATCTCTACAAAATTTCAGCCAATTTGGTGATCATAAAGGCCTTCAAACTTGCGTTACAAAACTGACGGACAGAATTCTGTCCAGTTTGTCCATCTTTTTTGTAACATAAGTTTGAAGGTCTTCCTGATCACCAAATTGGCTGAAATTTTGCAGAGAAGATCTACACAAGATGATATAGATATGTCTAGAAGGAAGTTTGAGGAAATTCGATCGGGAAGTGGGTCAAAATGATGAAATCCGTTCCTAAGCTTAGGAACGGACCTCCGCTCCTGATCCGCACTATATATATATATATATATAAATTTTTGTGCTGAGAAATATATATGGGTCCCAACTGAGAGCATGCATTATAGAGAAGATGAGAGACCGCCATTTTTTCTTCATTCACTACCACACAAATTGTAAAATGTGGCGATCGGAATTTCTCATAAAATATCTACATTCCTCGCTTAAACTGGTAAACGAAGAAATTTGTTCGTCGTAAATTTTCTTCGCTTAAACTCTCTCACGGATTACAATATGCGAGGAGTTTTTGTTTCCTCGCAATTACTTAATTACGAGGAATAAAGTTTCCTCACAATTACTTAACTGCAAGGAATTAAGTTTCCTCACCGATTGATAATTGCGAGGAACACAAATTCCTTGCTGATTAATAATTGTGAGGAATGACAATCCCTCACTGATCAACAATTGCGATGAATAATACTGCTCACATATCAATTAATGTGAGGAACACATTTTCTTCGTAAATTAGATATTACAAGGAATGTAGGTTCCTTGTAGTTAACATTATGTGAGGAATTTGATTCCTTATAGAATATAAATGGCAAAGCATTCTTTGGTTTTTTACCTAGTTCTTCCATATGAATTTCTTCAAGATAAACTTACAAATCTGAGATAGAACAAGAAATTGAGTTATTAAACATGCTAGATAATATATATATATATATATATATATATATATTAGAGTTGGGCTTACATATAGCTGTTCGGTAATTGCAAAACAAAACCGTGGGCATTAAGGACTAAGTAGTTCTTTTGCAATTCTAGAATGACTCAAAATAAAACCCAAGGCATTGAGGACTAAACACAGTTCCTTAACTATAGATTTGAATTATAATTCCTAAATATGAAAAGCATTTCCTTGACTCCATCTAAAAAAATTCTTCAATACTAGATGAAATCCAAGGTACTCTGGTCTAGTCCTCCCTATCATGAATGTCATGAAAGTTATCAGGGAAGCCATCGCTACCTTCAATTCCAGCAGTTGCTTGTGTATCAGCATCATCATTGATGTTGTTACTCCCATTCAATTTGCTAAAAATTGCTCGCAACATGAATTTCAACTGTGCATTCTCAGATTCCAATGCAGTTACAGTTGATGACAGTTTTTGTATAGTACCTTTCATCTCATTCCACTCAGAGTTTATTGGCATTGAGGAAGACGGGATATCCAATCAAGGGAAAGCACCTATACCGTGAACCTCTCCACCTTTTTTGCCCCACTCCTTGGCCATAATAGCAATCTCATCATTTAAAGACACTTCTATTGATTCAATAGAAGTATCTTCTCCTGCCTCTTCTATAAGCTTTGCCTTCAAATCATCTCTCCTCTGCTTCATTTTTTCCTATAAGAAGAAGAATGATATCAATGTATATATAAAGCCAACATTTTTATAAATTGATGACAGACAAAGAACACAATTGGTTTAATGCATTCTACCAAACATGACTATATAAATCACATTCTTTAAACAATAGAAACTGAGATATACATGACATTGTACAAAAAAATTCAATCAGTGTGGCAACAACTGTGTACAGATAAAGATACAAATCACATACATGAACTGTAGATCTTATAGTTTTTAATAGACTTGATAATCTAGGTTGGTCGTTAACTTACATGTCTTCTATAAGCTTTGCCTTCAAATCATACCTGGGTTGGTCACTCACCCAGGTATGCTCTGTATCCTGATACATGTTTTCATAATTGTCTATCTGTGATACAGCCTTACCACTTTCCGGCAGTCGCAAAATCATACAGTTAAATATGAGTTAAAATAACGGAATGCCTCACAGGTGACTAGTATTTAATTACCTTTGCTGCCTGCAAGGCATGCTGAATAAATGGCATTGAACCACCCCTATGGGTACTATCTTGTTGATCCCGGTTTTGAGCATTCATAGCACAAATCTCCTTCAACAATGAAATAAATTAAGTTATGACACAGTATACGCATCACCAACATCATCTTAGGATTTTTTTTAAAATAATTAATAAAATTCATGAATGTATGATGAAGCACAACAATACATACCATATAGTCCTCATTGCTATAAACTTTATCACATAACCAATGCCAATGTTGTAGAGGTCTACTATTCCAAAGGTCTGGGTGAGGCAACTTGGCTCGAGCTTTCTATAAGGAATCGTCAATCATCGCAAATAATTTCCTCGCTGATGACATGATTTGTTGTTGTGATTCTTTCAATCTCCTAATTTTGTAATGATAATTTGCAGGCGGTGCATGCAATCGAACAGATGTCTGTGTGTTTTTTTGGTAATGATAATTTCATTAAGAGAGCAAACCAAAGAACAGATGTCTGTGTGTTTGAAGGAAAGAGCCATGAAAGTACTGAACGAAATGATTCACTGTAATGAACTTGTTTAACACATTGTTTTAATTCTTAGATACGCTCTAGTCCTAATTTGACAATATCAATGTATCATGAACTTGTTTCCGATGAAAATTACGTCTTCCTGGAATTTCGAAAAAAATTTCTACTGTTTGCGATTCAAATTTGCCAACCAGTAACATATGTTAGTCATAATGACCAACCACTAAAATGCTGTCATATAAAACATAATTTTTCAAACCTCACCCTCTTTCTATACTTTCTCTATTCACCGTTTCTCTCTGATGTTGATGATCAACAAATTTATATCCATTGTTATACACTACCAGAATAAATATTATAGACGACGAAAAAAAACAGGTCGACAAAATTTTTTTCGTCGGCTAAAGTAGAACACTACCAGAATAAATATTATAGACGACGAAAAAAAACAGACCGACAAAAAATCGACGGCTAAGTTATTTTTTCGTCGGCTAAAGTGGATTTTTTCGTCGGCTATAGTCTATAAACTATATAATTTTTTAAGTTTAGCCGACGAACTATATAATTTCGTCGGCTAAAAGTCCTTATATTTTCAGATCTAGACAGCAGCTCATGTGAAAAAAAACAGGAGAAAAAGTTTGAGTGTTGGCGAAATTGTTGGGTGTCGTCGAAATCTGTCCAAAATTAGTTTGTGGCGCTATATATAGGTACGTATATGTGTATATATATCTTATTTTTGGGTTGATTTAAGAATTTTATTTGAGTTATATATATATATATATTGATTTTGAGTTTTAATTTGAGTTAAATTATTAGATTTTGAGTGTGATTGATGAGTTGATCGATTTTAATTTGATATATAATATATATGAAGTTGTTATATATATATATATATATTAAGTAGTACTAGATATATATATATATATATATATATATTAATTTGATTATAATATTGTGTTCATGCATATATATAGTATGAATTAAGTAATATTTTGATTATGATTGATGTTAATTGATATATATATATATATATAAATATATATATGTGTGTCTAAATTATTAATTTTTTATTAATTAATTGTACATTAACGGTAGATAGAATACTAAATGATTTGTAAATTTAATTAATTAAATAGAGTTTATACATATATATTATGTTATATTCTCAAGATATGGATAAGAGTTGGATTTCGTTTTTAAAATGAGACAAAAGATATGGTAAATGAGTTATTAGTTTTATTGAATACGTGATGGATAATGCTCAAGGGAATACAATTTTCTATTGTCCGTGCAATAAATGTCAGTATCGCAGCGATATGCATCGATTTGCAATTGACAAGGTTTGACAGCAACTTAAGAGTAATGAGTTTTAGGAGAAGTACACATGTTGAATATATCACGGTGAAACATCATCATGGGGTCCGCATGATCATGGGCAATTTTCTAAGATGGGCAGTACATCCAACGATCCAACAACGGCCTTCATCAACAATATATTTCCTTATGAGAGCGGTGTATGCTCTGAAGGTCCGCATATGCCTGAGCCGGTGCAGCCCTTCCCTAGAGTTGTCAACACTGCTTGTATTGACTGGTACAACAAACTACTTGCTTTCCAACAGACCCCTGTGTACCCCGGTTGTCAGACGACGGTTCTTGAAAGTGTGATGAACGTTATGAAGATTAAAGTTGAGACAAAATCGACTGTGAAGGCTATTGATGACTATCTACAGTACACTGCTTCGATGCTGCCCCACGGTCATCGTCTTCCTACCACTCATCATTAGGTCCGATGTATCCTGAAAGATCTTGGGCTTTCCTACATCAAGATCCATGCATGCAGATATGATTGTGTTCTCTTCTGGGGTAAAGATCCAGAAGGGAATGACCTTGGTGACCTTGACGCATGTCCAGTATGTCAGAGTGACAGGTATAAGTTGACTCCTGCATACAATAGGAAACCTGTGAAGGTACTTCGGTATTTCTCGTTGAGGGATAGGCTGGAACGGTTGTACATGTCATCACACACGGCCAAAGCTATGAGATGGCACGCTGATAGGGAATTGCAAGGCGAAGATACTCTTATACACCCTGCTGACGGGGAGGCTTGGAAACATATAAATCGTGAGTTTGCTCATTTTGCGTCGAGGTCCGAAATGTGAGGCTCAGGCTCTCATCCGACGGGTTCAATCCTTTTGGCAACATGAGTCTTCAATATAGTGTATGACCGGTGATTTTGGTACCATACAACCTTCCTCCATGGATGTGCATGAAGAAGGAATACAATATGTTGAGTTTGTTGATTCCGGGACCCAGTTATCCAGGGAAGTGTCTCGATGTGTATTTAAGACCCTTGATTGAAGAGCTTAAGTTTTTTTGGGGCGTTGGTCATCCCACTTATGACAAGTACATGCACGTGATGTTCTAAATGCATGTCATGGTTGTTGGTACCATTAGTGATTTTCTTGCCTGTGGGATGTTGTCGGGCAACATTGTTAGTGGATACAAGGCTTGTCTAGAGTGTCTTAGCGATGAGGGAAGCAGTAGTCATTGAAACAAGATATGCAGATTGGGTCACCGTACTCTCCTTCCGTATGATCACGAATGGCGTTTCGATGACAAGGCATTTGATGAGACTGTAGAAAACGGTGTGCCTCTTAGAAAATGGACGAGGGAAGAAATTTTAGCAGTGCTTAATGAGTATGATTTTGGGCAGCTCAGCAATCATCCCAATATTGTGGCGGCAATACATGACAGACCCGACAAGTATAAATTTTGGACACATAAGAGCATATTCTAGGAACTCTCATACTAGAGTCAGTTGTTGATTAGACACTACCTAGATGTGATGCACATTGAAAAGAATGTGTGTGACAGTGTGGTGGGAACAGTGCTGAACTTGGAGGGAAAGACAAAAGACGGCCCGAAGGCACGTATTGATCTTAAAAAAATGG
This sequence comes from Comarum palustre, assembly GCA_951800085.1. NCBI lineage: Eukaryota > Viridiplantae > Streptophyta > Magnoliopsida > Rosales > Rosaceae > Comarum > Comarum palustre. The sequence goes on from OX637586.1 coordinate 18,138,420, forward strand.
AGATACGAATATATTTGTGGTTGAAAGAAGGAAAGAAAAAAATGCCTCAAGCTCCTTACACCATTAAGCCTGACTAGAAGAACGTAATTTTCAGGTGGATGAGTTCTGTGAAGTACTCAGGAAATTCCTCAGGCTACGCAGGAAATATAGCCCGGTGTGTAAACATTCGGGACAATAAAATGTACGGGTTAAAGAGTCATGACCGTCATATTCTGCTACAACGTCTCTTTCATATTTTCATTCGACCGTTCCTTCCCCGTCAGGTGGTGGAGCCGTTAGTAGCGTTATCAAGATTTTTCCAGAAGTTATGCACAAGGGAAGTGACAAATTATGACCTCCGGGAAATGCAACAGGACATTATTTATATCATGTGTATATTTGAGAGGATATTTCCTCCAAATTTTTTTGACATCATGCCGCACCTGATGATCCATCTTCCCGAGCAATTGTTGCTTACCGGTCCAGTACACTATACTTGGATGTATCCCATGAAAAGGTATGTTTTTACACCTAAATTTTTTTGTTGTACATGTTCAATATATAATCATAACATATTACAACAATTTATTTATATATAGACAACTTGAAGACTATAAAACTTATGTGGCTAACAAATTCGCTCCTAAAGAATGTATAGCTGAAGCATATATTGCGCACGAGTGCGTTACCTACATTAAGTTGTATTTAGAAGCGTTGAAGGAAACTCCACAAACCATACCGAAGTTCAACCTTTCCATAGTCTCTAATGATGTTGAAGTTTATGGAATTTTACCAGACTCCTACAAGTTGCAACCACATGAGCTAGTCATAGCCCATTGGTGGGTATTGATTAAATGTTCAAAAGTTGAATACTGGAAATACATCTATTTATACTGTCCAAGCATTCAAGGGAATATTGACTACCACAACAAGGAGTTCGTGAACTATTTTGGCAGCTGGGTATGTAATTCTTTATTTTTGTTCATGACTCATTCATTGCATAATTATTCATATTTACAATACATTGGATATTTGGTTGCAGATGAACCATATTCAATTCGATGGTTACCTAAATTGGTCGCACGAACTAAGACTTCTAGCGATGAAGCCGATAATGTCAAGAGTTTATCCGATGTGCAAGATGAATGTCGTTCAATTTATATGTGAACAGAGAGACAACAGACGGAGAACACAAAATTCAGGGGTGATGGCGCATGGTGGGCGAAATGGAGTTTATTATTACGGTGTTATCGATTCATTGGTGGAACTCGTTTATGGGCAAGGCTTGACAGTGCACCTCTTCAAGTGTAGATGGTTTGATACTAGAAGCCCACAGAGCATGAAGATTGATCAGTACGGGATTTTATTGATAAACACTGCTACAAGATGTTACGAAGATGACCCGTTCGTTTTTGCCACATCGGTAAAACAAGTGTTTTATCTTGATGGCCTTGTTAAGGGTGACGCGTGGAAAGTCGTCAACCTTGTGCACCCTCGAAACATTTACCGGGCGGCTGCACTTGGAAAGGCCAAAGACGAGGAAGAAGATGTTGCGTATCAAGAGCCCAGTGCAATAGGTATTACTGACTCCTTTACAATTCACCTTAATAATTTTAAAGCGGGTCGTTCGGCTCGAATTCGTGATCTAGACGCAAGGTTTACTGATGTGGATCCAAATCAAGAAACAGACGACGACTCTTGTGATGAAAAAATGCATAGACTGCAAGAAATTAATTCTGACACAGAAGAAGACTCATCAGATCATTCCGATTACGAGCCTTCTTAATTAGTTTGAATTTGTAATACAAATTGATGTGTGCTTTATATGCTACAAGCTGTTGAATTCATAATTTAGTTTAATTTTGGTGATATATGAATAGGAAATTGGTATGGTTACATTAAACAACCTATTTTTTTTATGTATTTTTAATTTTTAGCCGACGAAATACATCATATTTCGTCGGCTAAGATAGTTTTAGCCGACAAAATACATCATATTCCGTCGGCTAAGATAGTTTTAGTCGATGACAAATGATATATTCGTCGGCTAAAACTATCTTGGCCAACGAATACCCTAATTTTTCGTTGGCTAAACTATATATTATAGCCGACGAAAAATTATGGTATTCGTCGGCTAAAGTAAAAAAAATAAAATAATAATTTATACCACGGGTTGCATCTCATTGATTTGAAACTATTTGTAGTTGAAGGTCCGGATAGAATACGTAATTTAGACGGTCAAATTACCGTTTCTTTGCGTTTAGGGGTTTGACTCACGGGATTGACCATCCGGATCAAGTCCTTAACCTTGTCGGATCAAACTGAAAATTTACCCACACACATGTTTCAACATAGTGATGATATCTGACGGTCGGATTTTCGTTTCACAAGATTGATCGTCACAATCACAACATGCCTACTAATGTTGTATAACTAATTTACCAAGTGTTAAGTAAATGTTCTGTTTCAAAAACAAACTATACTTAGAAGCTTCAAACGAAAAAAAGTTGTGAAATAAGATATAACCGGAACGATGAAATATGTATTCGGTTGAAAAATCACGTAATTCCGATAAAGTTTCGGTGCCAATCGTTACGGTCAATGCATTTTTTCATTCTTTCTCTCTAGAGCCCTATCTCCGATGGTTATTTTTCTTATAATTTTTATACCACTAGTTGCGTCTCATCGATTTGAAACTATTTGTAGTTGAAGGTCCGGGTAGAATACGTAATTTGAAGGTCCGGATAGAGTCCCTATGTTGTGGTCAGACTAGGGCGAGGTCCCACAAGAGGTTAAGGACATGGTCCACAACGCAATGTCGGTAAGTATAAAAAATTCATAATTAAAATTATGTATTACATTGTGGATTTATGAAAAACTAAACTAATAAACGTTTTAATGCAGGTGTGGTTTGACGTTCCACAGCACCTGAGGAACACTTGGGCGGACGTTGTGCATGGGGGAAAGTACGTTGGAAAGTTAATGAAAAAACAAAATTATATGTGTAATTAATAAAATTTATATTTTTTTGTCATTTCTGTAGGTGCAAGGAGTAGAAGAACAAGTTACGGACCCACTGGACTACGCATGAGAATACGAGTGGCGTTGGCTTCTGATATCCGAATTCAACAACCCTCATAAACAGGTAATTAAAAATAATAATTTTTTATATTGTTATTAATTAGTACGTTTTAAAATATTTTACTAATTTTTTTTCCTTTGTAGGCCGTTTCCCGGGTGAACGCTTAGAACCGGCAACGCAACACAAGGAACTATCATGCTGGTTTTAGACCGTTCGCATCGTTGATGGATGAGGCGGCCAGAGAACATCCAGAAGTCAACCGGTAAGTCTATACGTGCGAGAAAGCATATCCTGACTCCTAAGAGGACATTGTAAGCCGTTTTACATTTTCAAATTTTTTAAATTATATATATATATTTCAAAATGTTAATTAATTATTTTTTCCTATCCAATTAGGCGAGGGTGAGGCAGGCTAGTGATGAGGTGATGACTGCTATAGTGAGAGAAACATGGCCAGATACGCAAGAGGAAGACATGTCTGAAGCCATGTCTGGGATCGACACTTCGGATCTCAGTGTTGGGGCGAGGATCATGGGCACAGCATTCCCACCATGAGGAAATAACTTCTACTGCCGGGGTCTAGGAAAGAAGTGAGAGGGGGTACTGAAGACAACTCCCGGATTTCAAAAAAAACAGTCTCGACCAGCAGCATAACGACACAGCTAGAGGCGGAAGTTCAGATGCTTCGGGAACATCAAGCCGCTTTACAAGAGTATAATGCGGCATTATATGCTACCAACCAAGCACAGCAGGAGCAGATGTTCCAGTACTTGCAAAAATTTTCAGCTGCCCAGCTTCAGGGACTTCCGCCTCTGCCCATGCACTACCAGAAAAAAGACTATAGCCGACGAAATATCTAAAAATAGGTCGACGAAATTTTTTTTCGTCGGCTAAAGTGGACTTTAGCCAACGAATTTTTTTTCATCGGCTAAGTTAAAATTTCGTCGGCTAAAGTGGCATTTTAGCCGACGAAAAAAAAAATTCGTCGGCTATATTTAAATTTTAGCTGACAAAAAAATTTTTGTCGGCTAATTGCTTTTTTCGTCGGCTATAGTATGTGAACTTTAGCCGATGAAATTTGAAAAGTTTAGCCGACGAAATTAGGGTATTTCGTCGGCTAAAGTAACTTTTAGTTATAAAATTGTACTACGGATATTTCGGTGTCCGATTGACTATTGTGATATCAATCTGGAAGCAGAACGGCCGTAGGAGTAAAACGCATGGCTTTGCCATGACATATAGGCTTTTTTGGCCATCCGAGTTCGTTTAAGGCTTCAAAATGAAGTTTTTCTAAACGCTTAATACACGAAAATGTCCATATCTACACCTATATAAGGTATTTTGGCCGAACCTTCAACACAACAAACACTCACCATAATGAGACGCAATTGTCCATCTAAAAATTTTGAGACATTTACCCCTCCATGATAGGCCTCCCTGTATAGATAAATAATGGTAAATAGTAGGCATGTTGTGATTCCAGTCATCAAAATTCACAAACAAAAATATGACCGTCAGATATCATCAATATGTTGAAATATATCTCTGGTAAAAAATTCAACTTTATCTGATAAATTTAAGGACTTCATCTAGACGGTCAATCTCGTAAGTCAAACCTCTATATTGTATTGACTGCAACTATCGGCACCGAGACGTTACCAGAATTACGTGATTTTTCAACCGTAGGCGTATTTAACCATTCCGGTCATATCTTATTTCACAACTTTTTTGCGTTTGAAGTTTCTACGTACAGTTTGTTTTAGAAACGAAACATTTACTTAAAGCTTAGTAAACAAGTTATACAACATTAGTACGCATGTTGTGATTCCGATGATCAAAGTTGAGAAACAAAATTCCGACCGTCAGATATGATCATTATGTTGAAATATGTATATAGGAAAAAATTTAACTTAATCTGACAACGTTAAGGGCTCGATCCTTACGGTCAATCACGTAAGTCAAACCCCTTAACGCACGGAAACGGTCATTTGACCGTCTAAATTATGTATTTTGCCCAGACCTTCAACTGAAAATAGTTTCAAATCGATGAGACGCAACCAGTGGTATAAAAAATTTATGAAAACTAACTACCGGAGATAGGGCTACATCTAGGGAGAAAAAATGGAAAATTGAGTTAACCGTAATTATCGGTACCGAGACTTTACCGGAATTACGTGATTTTTCAACTATAGACGTATTTCACCATTCCGGTCATATCTTATTTCACGACTTTTTTTCGTTTGAAGCTTCTACGTATAGGGTTTAGGGTTTTAGCCGACGAAATTAGGGTAATTCGTCGGCTAAAGTTAAATATTTAAAATAAATAAAATAAATAACTATAGCCGACGAAATTAGGGTAATTCGTCGGCTAAGGTTAAATTAATAAATAAAATAAATAACTATAGCCGACGAAATTAGGGTATTTCGTCGGCTAAGGTTAAATTAATAAATAAAATAAATAACTATAGCCGACGAAATTAGAGTATTTCGTCGGCTAAAGTTAATTAAAAATTCAAATTTTTTGGCGGGAATTTTTAAAATTTTAAACTTTAGCCGACGAAATTTCGTCGGCTAAAGTTCAAAATTTTCTATATCTTTCATTTTTCTCCTCCTCCTCTTCATCTTCCCTCCTCCTCCTCCTCCTCCTCCTCCTCCTCTTCATCTTCCTTCCTCCTCCTCCCTCTCCTAATCTTCTCCTCCTCCTCCTTCAAATCCCTCCTCCTCCTTCCTCTCCTCTTCTCCTCTTCATCCTCCCTCTCCTAACCTTCTCCTCCTCTTCATCTTCCTTCCTCCTCCCTCTCCTAACCTTCTCCTCCTCTTCATCTTCCTTCCTCCTCCCTCTCCTAACCTTCTCCTCCTCTTCATCTTCCTTCCTCCTCCCTCTCCTAACCTTCTCCTCCTCCTTCCTCTCCTCTTCTCCTCCTCCTCTCCCTCTCCTAACCTTCTCCTCCTCCTTACTCCTTTTTCGGTGTAAAAACGAAAAAGAAGTAAAAATTTTAATCAAAAATACAATAAATTAAAAAAGAAAAAAAATATGAAAAAATTAAAAAAAAACTATAGCCGACGAAATACCCTAAAATTCATCGGCTAAAGTTTTAAAAAATAATAATTACATAAAAAAAATAATAACTTTAGCCGACGAATTTTAATAAAATTCGTCGGCTAAAATTAAAAAAAAAAGAAAAAAAACTATAGCCGATGAATTACCCTAAAATTCGTCGGCTAAAGTTTTTAAAAAAATAATAATTACATTACAAAAATAATAACTTTAGCCGACGAATTTTATTAAAATTCGTCGGCTAAAGTTAAATAAATAAATAAAAATAATAGCTATAGCCGACGAAATTTAATAAAATTCGTCGGCTAAAATTAAAAAAAAAAATAATAATAACTATAGCCGACGAAATACCCTAAAATTCGTCGGCTAAAGTTAAATAAATAAATAAAAATAATAGCTATAGCCGACGAATTTTAATAAAATTCGTCGGCTAAAGTCCAGAAATTAAGCGACGAAAAATTTATTCGTCGGCTAAATAAATAACTTTAGCCGACGATGAACAGTAATTTCGTCGGCTATAGTGTTGGTCGACGGATTTTGCCCGACGACTTCTTAGCCGACGAAATTTAAGGTTTAGCCGACGAAAAAATTTCGTCGGCTAAAGTGGTTGTTCTGGTAGTGATGCCTACGCATATTCCCCTACTTGAACCGTCGCAACCTCCTCCTGGCGCGGATATAGATTTAGATGATATAGATTTTATTTAGTTTTATGAGTTTATGAACAATTATTTATGTATTAATAATTTAATGCAAAACGTTTAGACTACTTTTGATGGTGTACGTTGTTGGTTATATGAAATTGTTAGTGTAATTTGCAGCTTGCTTGGACGGTAATTTAGAAATTTTGTAGTTTTTTAGTATAAAAAGTACTATAGATGAAAAAATTTACCATAATTCATCGGCTATAGTATTTTATTATTTTTTTAACGTTTAGTAGACGAAATATGGCTTAATTCGTCGGCTATAGTAGTATTTAGCCAACAAAATGTACTATATTTCGTCGGATATACAATTTTAATTATAATTTTATTTTTTAAATATTAAGCCTACGATTTATAGTAAATTTCGTCGGCTATAGTGTTTTAAATTGGCCGACGAAATATTTATAGTTCGTCGGCCAAAGTCTTAGGTTGAAGCCGACGAAAATTTCATTCGTCGGCTTTAGTCTTACTTTAGCCGATGAAAAATTGAAAAATATGTCGTCGGCTAAGTGTGAAATTATAGTCGACGAATCTTTGCCGACGACAACTTAGTCGACGAATTTGGCTTACAGGCAGACGAAAATTTTTCGTCGGCCAAACTACTGATTCCGATAGTGATGGGTGGAAGAATGTATTTTCAGCTTTCTGTTTAATTAGAATTAAAACAATATAATAATTAATAACGACTGCAAATTTATTTTGGTCGTCATTGTTCATTAAACCGTGAGATCTACAAAAAGAAATCTCAATCAATGAATCAAAGAACAAAAAGAGTTCAGAATTGAATAAGATTTTGTTTTACATTTGCCCGAAAATTTTAGTTTCAAAATAGTAAATGTGATGATTTTTTTTCGTTCTTAATTGGTCCATCTAATTGTGTGTCAAACATGCATACAAAATAACTTCAGTTCTATCTTTCATCTAGCAAGGATGAGAAAATCCTAATTTCAAACCATCAGGGCCGGTCTTGTGATATATGAGGCCCTATATGCGAAACTTTAAATGAGGGTCTTTTTTTGAATGTGGCTTTATTTTTAGAAGCTTGATCATGAATGTATAAGAAGAAAAAAAACTAAAAATAAGGAGGAAAAAGGTGAAAAAGAAAATAATAATAATAATAATAATAATAATAATAATAATAACAAAAGTATGAGATAGTTTCTTATAAAATCGTAAAAAGATTAACACAAAAAATAAAGGAGGAAAAATAAAGGTGATGAAAAATGCAAGAAGTATGAAAATGTAGGGAAAAACAAAAGTAGGAAAGAGTTATAATTAAAAACACGAGAAAAATGTAGAAAGAAGAACCAAAAAGGGAGGAAAACACGATGGGAACGTAGAAGAAAAAACAGGAAAAAAGGGATGAAAACAATGAAAAAAGAGAGAATAAAACACAGAAAAAGTACTAAAAATGAGGTTTTAGAGCCTCGAGCTTGAGTGGTTAATTACCACCAGCTGAAAACCTCTAACCAAATGTTACATGAGTTCTAGTTAAGATTTAACTTTTTCTTATATTTATAATATATCTACATATTAAATTTTTTCAGAGGACCCTTAGAAATTAGAGGCCCTGTCTGCCCGCACATTGTATCTGAATACCACTAGTTATCACAAGAAGAAACGAAATTAGAATTAACTATACGATCCGTATAATTGCGAGTATGGGAATTTTTATATATTAGAGAGCAATGCTAATCTAGTTCTTTGCATGGACCGACAAGTGATTGTAATGCTGCCATTACTACGACAACCCTTCGATTCCCCACTGATCTTTGCAGCTAAACTGTCTCATTTTTCTATAATTCTCTTTCTTCGTCTCTCTAGCCTCACTCACAGAGGCACTGACATTTCTTGTTGCAGCAACTGTGCTCATATACTTTGAGACCCTAGCCTCTTCGTATATATAATTCCAGACAAACCCTCTCCCCCAAACTATACTACACATTTCTGGTTACAGCAACTGCTCATATATACGTTTGATATATACCTCTCTCTCTCTCTATGGATTTCCATCCCCCAAATACTACTCTTAATCTAAGCCTACCCAACAACAATCATCATCATCAGCTGAACTTGGATCTTGTTCTTGACAATTTATCATCATCAACTCTCGGTGTTCCTCAACCTGTAGCGGATCATCAAATAACCGCCCGTGTGTTTTCTTGCAACTATTGCCAGAGAAAGTTCTACAGTTCGCAGGCACTCGGAGGCCACCAAAATGCTCACAAGCTGGAGCGGACGTTAGCCAAGAAAAGCAGGGAGCAGCTAAGCTCCGCCGCCCGACCTCATCACGGTGGTGGCAGCAGCTTGAACCAACGGCCAGGGTCACCTCATACTGGTAGGTTTGGAGCTCATCATCATATCATGAACTGTGGATATAGGACTACAGAAAATGTTGAGGAGATCAGTCAGCTTGATTTGTCTCTTAGGCTTTGATTTTGTGTTTTCAATCAGATTGTAAGGTTTCTATTAATTACCTGCTTGATCGACATCATGTTTTCAACATATTGATTCAGAATCAATCAAATGGGTCAGTTAAAAAGACACTGACCGTTCGTTAGTTTTGTTTACTCTACAATATGGCTCATTACATGTACCGCGCAGTGGCCTAGCTAGGGGGGACGGGAGCTGACTACCTTCTGATAGAATGTTGAAAATTGAAGTGTTGGCGTGACAACGCTTCTGGGTTCAATGTAATTTTCTTGTTTTGATATTGTGCGCTTCTTCTGATTTCTGCTTCAAACGACTGCTGGTCTCTTTTACCAAACCTAAGACATAACACTACCAGCATAAACATTATAGCCGACAAAAAAAAACAGGCCGACAAAAAAAAGCGTCGGCTAAGCTAAATTTTCATCGGCTAAAGTGCACTTTAAGGCGACGAAATATATTTTCGTCAACTAAAATAATTTTTTCGTCGGTTATAGTTTGTAAACTATAGCCGACAAAATTTTAAAAGTTTAGCCAATGAAATATATAATTTCGTCGGCTAAAAGTCCTTATTTTTTCAGATCTAGATAGTAGTTCATTTAAAAAAAACAGGAGAAAAAGTTTGGGTGTTGTAGAAATTGTTGGGCGTCGTCGAAATCTGTCCAAAATTAGTTTGTGTATATATCTTGATTTTGAGTTGATTTAATAGTTTTATTTGAGTTATATATATTGATTTTGAGTTTTAATTTAGGAAGTAAATTAGAAAGTACCGACTAGGCGTGAGGGTATAATTAAGGGTTTTTACGCTAACAAGGTATTTGAGGCTGACTCCCCACGTTTTTTTTCTAGAGGTGGTTAAGGAGGAACGTTAAGGGTAGATATTTAATGTTGTTGCCCTTTTCTTTAATTGTGTGATTGAGACCTTAATTGTGTATTTTGAACATGACGTGGGGGAGTTCGAGCTGAGCAGTCTTCAGGTAGCCGGTAGACTTAGCGGCATTTTTGTGAGTGGACCTTTATTTTTAAATATAATGCATGCAATAGATTTTATTAAGTTTCTCCTTTATTTATGAATTTCCTTCACGATGTGTTTTATGGTGATTTTGGGGAAAATTGAGAATTTATTATATTTTCAAAGATAAGTGAGCTGGAAAGAGGTTCCAACCTTTCCCGTAATTTTAAAGGATTTTCTCGGATTATGGTTTTCAATTTTTATCACCATTTTGAGTTATGGAGGGGGATTATTTTTAAAAGGGGAAACTTGGCTCTTGGTTTTATTGATTTTAAAGTGCAAATCACTTTAATTATTTATTTTAATCAATGGTCATTTAGACAATTTTTCCAACACTTTGCACTCCAGCAATATAATGTAACCTTCATATCGTACATGCATCAAGGTTTGACCAAAAGCTCGACTCGATCTCTGTTTTTCCAGGGACGTTTCTCCAGACCGGTGACCTTTTTCTCTGCATGTGGTGAGTTTCTTACTCCTCTCAACAAGTTATATGATCTTTGTCTAGGCCAAAATAATATCTTTTCGCAAATGCCTGGTATGAGAGCCCATTGGACCGATTCTTGCAGCCTAAGTAATTGTAAATATTTTCTTTCCATTTGAGGTTATGCTTGACGAAGATTTACAATTGCTTAAGGATCAAATCTTCAAGAGATTTCATATTCCCAGATCCGCAAGTAAGAACAAATCCTAGTGTTCACTATATAAAGAAGGTCAAGGCGTATGAATATAGATCATCTTAAATCAATCAACAAACAACTTTTGCACACTACGAAACAAGCCTCTCTTGGAGCACCTCTACCAAAAGATTCCTTGAGTCTTTTTGTTCACCAAAGCCCTACATGTAGGCATTCTCCGCTGCTACTCACCAAAGCCCTATCTGTAGGCATTCCCCGCTTTTACCTCACTGAGCCTAATCCATGAGCGAATAGTCCATCCCCACTTCATAAAGACCGATCCGTCGGTGAATACTCGCAAAACCATTGTTAGGGTGAATAACCTTAGCAAATATCCCTAGTTTGTCAGAGAATCCTTTGGCGAACATATCCCAATCTTGATTTATAGCTCTGCTTAACCACTCCGGTCTGAGTAAGAAACGTCCGCTTCACGAGAAGAGGAGAAAAATCCTAGTTGCTCCTAAGCTAGGTCTGTGAAGAACCTAAGTGCCGGCCTGACCAATGCCTGCACGACAGTTGTTTGAGAAGAAGTCAGAAGACAAATAAGCATCAAGATCAAAGTTGTACCTGACCCATAGGTACTGGCACGCTTCAAGCTTGGTTGTTCGAAGAAAATCTATTTTCACGCCGAACCTAGGGATGCTTCTAAAGATGGGTGTCAGCTTGGCTGATGACGTTCGCGGACGGATTCTTAAGGTGAAAAAACGCACTTTACCTTCTTTCATGGCTCGTCAGGAAATTAATGATGAGCGGTTGGTGGCAACACTGGATCCTATTGATGTTGATTGGCGACAGCCTATAATACAATACTTGACAAATCCATCTGCTCCAGTGAGTAAAAAGATTAGGTATTTTGCACTCAATTACATCCTCAAGGGAGGAGAGCTTTTGCGCCAAGGAGAGGAAAGTGTTGACCTACGATGCATCTATGGAAAAGAAGCTAAAAGATTGCTGAGAGAGGTGCATTTAGGGCTCTGTGGATCTCACCAGGCTAGACCCAAGATGAGGTGGCTCATTCGTTGCTATGGTTTCTTCTGGCCATCTATTCTTAAAGATTGCATAAGCTTTGCTAAGGGTTGTTTCAAGAGTCAGGCTCATGGACCAGTCCAGCATGTTTTAAATATTCTCATGCAACCTATTATTAAGACTTGGCCTGGCAGAGGCTGGGCATTAGACTTTGTAGGAGTTATTTATCCCTATTCCTCTGAACAACATAAGTTCCTTTTGGTAGGGACAAATTTCTTTACTAAGTGGGTAGAGGCAGTTTTAGGTGAGACTCTTCTGCTGCAATAGTTTGCAGTTCATTTTTTGGCATATTAATTGCCGATATGGTATACCAGAATGCTTGGTGGCAGACCGGGGGGAAGCTTTTATGGTTAAGGAAACTCAACAGTTTCTTGAAGGTTATGAAATTAAGTTCTTACACTCTACACCGTATTATTCTCAATCTAATAGATAAGCAGAAGCTATCAACAAGATTATCTTGAGTATTTTATGAAAGATGTTGGCAGATAACCCTAGAAACTGGCATAATGAGTTAGTTCACACTTTGTGGGCATACAGAACCTCCAAGAGAACTCCTACTAGGACCACTACATATGCCTTGATGTTTGGTCATGATGCAGTTCTTCCTATGTAAATTAATGTCCATTCTCTGCGCGTTCACGAACAAATTCAGTTGATTGGTTAAGATTATGTCCAAGTCATGTATCAGGAATATGAAGACTTGGACTCAAAGCGAATGGAAGCGTTGGACAGTCTCATCATAGAGAAGAAAAGGGTTGCTCGAGCATATGATAAACGCACTAGAGGATACAGTTTTGGAGTTAGAGACCTAGTTTGGAAAGCCATTTTTCCCTTTGGAGAACAAGTTCACGGATGTGGAAAGTTGTCCCCAACTTGGGATGGACCATTTGTCATTGATCGTCTTGTTGGTAAAGGTGCTTATTATCTCAGAGAGATAGATGAAGAAATTCATACTAATCACATCAATGGCCGTCATCTGAAGAAATATATCCCTTGTATCTGGGAATATGAAGATCCTCCACTAGTTGTTCAGCCTCTTGACAAGACTTTGTTTTTTCTTTAACTTCCCACATGGGGGCATGGTACATACAAAGAGTTTGTTTGGTTTAGCTTCTTTTGAGTCCATTCGCGACAACCAAATAAAACTGGGGGTAACACTATACCATGCAGAACAATAAGAAACCCTAATTTTTTTTTAAAATTTTCAACTTTTTGGAGCTTTGAGAGTTCCATCTGATCTGTAATTATTTGTGTTTCAGTTTCATCTATATGAATATTGAACCAACACTTGTGGTTTAAAATTGGAAAACCAATTTTTTGTTTCATTGCTCAAAGATATATATAAAAAATCAGTGTTTTTATTCATATGTGACTTTGTGGCCAAGAACATTACAATACAAAGAAGCCAAAAAGTGGCTCTGATACCATGGCTTGTAATCCTAGTACTATTCACTATCTGTCATAAGAAATACAAGATAGGATGATCCGCTAGTGAAGGAAGAATTATATATACCATCTGGTAGGTCATGTGCTGATCAAGAAATAAACACAATCCAGAATGGATTGGTATAAGTTGGCAGTTCCTATTATCCTTCTATTAACTATGTTGTGAGGATACTGCAAGTTCAGGCAGTCCTACAACAGGATTCACACTTTATGGATGGACATGAGGACATGCTATTAAACTTATGTACCATACGAGGACAGACCACTAAACTTAAAACAAGGCTTTTTCGCAGTGAATGATATCTGGTGGAAATAATTTCTTAAGAAGAAGATAAGAAATGAGATCCATTTGGGAAGATGCTTTGAGGTTTGATAGGAACTGTTCTGAGTTCTTCAATTTATAGTAAGCTTGTGAACGGATCTGACATTTGAAAAGCAGCTTAAGTGGTCAAAGGTGGTTACATTTCACATCTTTTGAGGATCTTAGCATTGGTTGAGAATTAGACGTTGTGATTTTTATAGATAATGCATTTAAAGAGGAATAAAAACAGTTGGTTATTAATTAATGAAGTTGGATCTGGGCGATTTACAAAAAGGGTTAAGATTACAAGCCCAATGGGTTGTCTACAAAAGTTTGCCCGCAAATCTAATATCTATAAGGATCATTTCAAGGTCAGCTTTGGATGTTGAGGCTTTTTCTTTTGCCTTCTTTTCTGAATCTTTTTTGTTGTTGGCGTTGGTCCTTTAGGTTCTTCACCTCTGGAATTCGTGCTTGAATGATAGAGAGTCTAGCTTGTTTTTCCTCACGTGCTTGCTTCAGTATAGCTTTCAGTTCTACTATGCGCTTGTCCGCGGTCACAGTAGCCTCTTGATACTCATACTTGAGTTCTTGGGATACTTCAGCAAAGGATTTCAGTAGCTAACCTTTCTGTTCGCTGATGGCTTTGGCTGTGTCTTTATCAGATTCCCAGTTTTCGATTTGTGAAGGCGAATGTTGCATGTAGTTTTCAAGAAGCTCTAATTTTTTCAACATCTACATGACCGCTGAGGGTCGAAATGGCCTCAAGGATCTTGTTTTCAATCCCCTCCAAGGTGATGTCAATAGAGTCAAGGTTCGCCAAGAACTCCTTGGCTGCAGGTATCTTGGGATCAACAACAGAGATTTGAAACAGGGTCTGCAGGCTTTCTTCCATAGATGTTTCAGCAACAGATGTATTTGGTTGGGGGGCATTCGTTGGTACATAAGTTGTGGGGATAGTTTCTAGACTGATAACTGGTACCTACAATATTCAAACATAAAAAGTTAAGTTTAATGCATGGTAGCATTTTTGATGAAGCAAGATTGGGAAGTGTTTTACCTCAGTAGCAGGAGTAGTTTCCTTTACAATTCTAGGATTTGAAGGAGGGATTTCTTCTTGTAGTTCACCAGCTTCAGAGACGTTCGCGGGCTCAAGAATATCAACTTGGGGCACATTCGCGGCCAGAGAAAGGGTTGATTCTTGGAAACAAAATAAGTATTAGTTTTGTAAAATTAAATAAATTCTTCAAATAGACTGGAACTAGTATACCTGGATAGTTAGTGTCTCAAAAGGTTCTACGTTTTCTTCTGCAACAAGAACAGCAACTTCAGGAAGAGTGTATGTCTCTTGATCATGTTGCAGGGTCTGAGCTAGGTTTGGAGAAGCATTCGCGGTTATTTTTGGTATGGTATCCTGCTTTGAGAGGACAAGGAGACATGATTAGTAAGTTTCTTAGGGAAATTGAGAAATAACTTGTGATAAAACAGCAGTCTTACCCTTAGAATAAGACTGTCAGTTGTTGCCATGTTAGGGTGAACCTCAGAGATCTCAAAAACGGTAGGATTTGGGTCGTTCGTGGCATCATAAGCAACCCCTACCAGTATGATCATATTGTTTTGATCATCCAGTTCATTGAAGGACTCTGTTGGAGGTCTTTCATCTTTAGTTTCAACAGTGAGTTGAGATATGAAAAAGCTTTAAATTCTGATGGATACATCTTCTGGAGAGGAACAATGTTGGATGGTGGCATGAGTTGACACAAGACGACATCTACTGCTGTGCGTCTTTCAGCCTCCTAATCTCGAGGAGGGAGAGTTAGATTTGTCATGGTCTGAGAGGAGGATGCACCTGGTGTTGTGGTTCTTCTTCTTTGAATTAGCTACAACAAAAACAAAATATCAGTGAGTGATATTTGACTAGAAAGGATGATGAAGTAAGAGAGATAGGACATACCAGACGAGGATCAATTTCTTCTTCATCAGAGGATTGAATGATAGCCCTTCTATTTCTCTTCCTAGGTTTTGAAGTTGAAGCTGAAGCTGGGGAGGTGGTCTGTTCGCCATCCTGCAAAGTATAATTAGTTAGTGGCTCTCATGCATTGAGGAGATCATCATAAAGAAAATAAAGTATAAATACCATTTCTTTAGGTTATTGAGTTTCTACTTGAATTGACTTCCCAGGAATATAAGCTCCATCAAGTACAGACTTGTACGCGGCCGGTAAGAGGGGTTTGACTCTTTTGAAAATAACTCTGAAAAGAGATTCAACTTCTATGGTCTAGAGATGGCTGTAAATAGAGTTCCACCACCCTGCATAATCATCAGATGTATCGCAAGTGGAAAAGAGAAGCCTAATGTTGTGTACGTTCATGGAAAAACTGATACGCTGGACTTGAAGCAAAGGTCATCCACTTTTTGCCTTGGCACTTTTTCTATTCACCAGGAGCTGTAGCAATTAAAGCTGTTTGTGATTGGCAGAGCTACTAGTTGGCGAAGGCCAAGTTGACAGAAGAAGTGGTTAGGTGCGTATAACTCGAAGCCAGCAAGCTTGGGCAGAGGAATGTCCATCAGGAAACAACTTGGTTCAATAGTGTTCACCCTTCAAAAGAGTGAGTTGAAGTCCACATGAAGCCATTCACCAAGGCTTCAGGGTATTTACGGTTGACAATGAGTAAGCTAGAGTTCAGACCAATTGCATCAAGTTTAAATAAATATTCAAAGGACCAGGCATACCCTATGTTTGGGGAAAGGAGGCACCAGCAAATGCTCACCCTAATACATGGTGTTCAGTGAAATCAATGACTTGTCCATCTCTGAATTGAAGGAAGTAGATCTGCGACCAGAGGTCTAGAATCCAGAGCGAGCCTGATACATCTCCATAATTTAGTTGGTAGAGTGACATCTTGTGTAGAGCACGATACAGAATTCCTAACACTAGTTGTGCTAAGCCAAGCCAGTGCTCATTGAATAAAAGAGCTGCGATGCGAGTCCAGGCCTTGGTCAGCTTCTAGGTTGTGGTACAGGTTACAAACTTGTGAAGCCAGAGATCCAAGAAAGCAATTCCACTTTGCTCATCTCCGCGATAGTAGAAATGACTGACCCATCCTTTGTAAGACAGGTTTGTTGGGTAGTCTGACTGGTCAACTGTGTGGATGATGTCTTGGTCATTGTAGCGGTTCTCCTGGTAAGCTTCTTCAGCGATTGGATGACCGGTGATGGTGTATATGTCCAGGAGGGTTATACCCATTTGTTCGAACCTGAAATCAAAAGTATTGCTGAAGGAGTTCCAGAACGATATAGCACAATCCCATGACTGTCGAGCGTAAAGCTCAAATCAATTGCATCAGCGATTCTGGCTAGCCTCCACCGATCTAGATTGATAGCTCTGCGATTCTCATACCATAGTAACATCTGCTTGCTGGGGTGTGGTCATGCTCCAATTTTGGCTGGACAGTCATTTTGCTTTTGCCAAGCAGTGACATCGGTGATTATGTTCTGGAAAGCAAAGATAGGGACCCGTTACTTGTGGTAGTAATGATGAACTTTTGGGAATCTCTTCATGTACGGACTAAGTCTGGCGGTGGCATTAGTGGTCAATTCAAGATGGGTCCGATTTAAATACTTAATGCTTGTTAGTCCCTCAGAGATTTGTTTTCCTTCGAGAGCCATTTCTGCAGTAGGAGTGTTGGCCATGGTGAGATTGGTTTCTAGGAAATGGGGTTTGGCAGATGAGTATTTTAAGAAACTGAAATTGGTTTCTAGGAAATGGGTTTGGCAGATGAGTATTTTAAGAAACTGAAAGGGTTTCTTTGAAACTAAAAGTTGTTTGCTGAAGGTAGACATCAACAAAGGGGGAAAGATGTGTCGTTCCAATTATTTAAAGAAACTGGGCCGGGTTTCTAGCTCTTATCAATTTCACAAGTTGGCTTGGGTTCAATCTCAAGGCCTGGGGGCAATGTTTGGGCTAAAATACTATCTTTCGATGAATGTCTGGCAGGAGAGCTCATTAGACCGATTCTTGCTGTCTAAGTAATTGTAAATATTTTCTTTCTATTTGAGGTTATGCTTGGCGAAGATTTGTAGTTGCTTAAGGATCTAATCTTCAAGAGATTTGATATTCCCGGATTCGCAAGTAAGAACAAATCCTAATGTTCACTATATAAAGGGGGTCAAGGCGTATGAATATAGATCATCTCAAATCAATCAACAAACAACATTTGCACACTGTAAATCAAGCCTCCCTCGGAGCACATCTACCAAAAATATTTCTTAGGTCTTTTTGTTCACCAAAGCCCTACCTATAGGCATTCTCCACTACTCATAAAAGCTCTATTCGTAGGCATTCTCCGCTTCTACCTCACTAAGTGAGCCAATAGTCTATCTCTACTTCACAAAGACCGATCTGTCGGTGAATACTCTTAAAACCATTGTTAGAGTGAATAACCTTAGTAAATATCCCCAGTTTGTGAGAGAATCCTTTGGCGAACATATCCCAATCTTGATTTATAGCTTTGCTCAACCACTCCGGCATGAGTAAGAAACGTCAGCTTCATGAGAAGAGGAGAAAAATCATAGTTGCTCCTCAGCTAGGTCTGTGAAGAACCTAAGTGATGGTTTGACCAATGCCTGTACGACAGTTGTTTGAGAAGAAGTCAGAAGGCGAACAAGCATCAAGATCAAGGTTGTACCTGACCCATAGGTACTGGCACGTCTCAAGCCTGGTTGTTCGAAGAAAATCTATTTTCACGACGAACAACCTTATTTTACGATCGATTGAGATTTTGATATTCTGAGTTTGAAAGATTTGGCTCCAATGAAATTTCAACTCCGACGAGCGTTTTTAATGCCTCTAGAGTTTATCTCAAAATTGGGAAACTTCCACATGACCACATTTCAAGTTTGGGCAAGTGGTTTCAATTCTTGGCTCGATTTTGTTATTCTACAGATCTTGGGGTCATGAGTGGAGGCATATGTGAACATTTTTGGTGGCACTTCATGTTTGGTTGGTCTGCGTCGGATCCAAATTTGCTAACGACCACTCTTTTGTTAGTCATAGCACCACTCAATCAAAAGCTACCACGTCTGAATTTTCATAACCCATGACTAACCGTCGTTAACTTTTTTATTATTATTGAACCAACCATGGTTACGTTAAGAAATTAAAAAAGGAATATTTTTTATTTATATTTATTACTTTTTCTCTCACTTCTCTCAGCTGCAACGCAACACCAACACTAGCCTCGAGAAATTTTTCAATAATCTCAAAGGACCACATGGCGTTCTAGCATTGTCCTCAATTCCATTCAAATTTTTCACATGTGACAATGAAAGTTATTTTAGCTATTTTTTTAAATATCATTTTTGGTTTCGTGTTGAATTTTTCATTCCAAACCCTAAACCTTAAATGTTAAACTTATACCCTATACCCTCTACCATATACGATATCCTCTAAATCTTATACCTTAAACACTTTGTCCAAACTCACAAATGACCAATGACCGTCATTTCACAAATTATATAAAAAAATCGTAGTTTATATTTTAGTTGTAATAAATTCACATACCAAAATTTAATTGGCAAGAAGGATCATGTTAGACTTTCACGTGATCATTCAGAAGCATTTAAAAAGTTCTCAATATGGAGACATAAGATTTTATCCCAACATGAACATTTTTAGTGGTGTGCGATTGATATAATATCATGCGGATGAAATCTAGAGTGGAAGCTGTTGAAATCCAGTGTCGTACAACTCGTACTGCTATTCATGAATTTCTTGAAGTTAATTAATATAAGAATTAATTTCAGTTTACCAAATTAAGGTTAGGGCTAACACTATTTTACAGTTTACCCTTTAAAGTTTTTAATTTTTATAAATCATTCCTAATTGTTGAAACTTCGACCTATTTGGACGGTAAATGCATCTGTTAATACATAGTCGTAGAAAATGGATTCTAAAAGACTATTTTGTTGTTAGATGACTATATTTGCCAGTAAAGTGAGTTATAAAATTATAATTAATGTCTATACTTTAGTAATTGAGCATGATTTATGATTGAAAATTTTAGGGTGTAAACTTTGAAAATTAAGAATACATAGGGTGAAATGATGTTAGCCCCAAACCTCATGAGGGTAAACTGAAATTAATCCTTAATATAAGTAACGTCATTGTTGTTCGATTCATTTGTCTTTGATGCTCTCAAATGTAAATTGAACTAAACTGGAAGTGATTCATAGCTGTAAAAGGTTGAACTGTTTAGGTAATAGCTTTTTTGTCAGCCACATAGAAGTAGTAAACATTTCCTGTTTTGCTGATCAATATCGTCTTGTTTTTTTTCAAGAAATATTTAGAAAAAAAAACAAGAAAATAACCAAGTTTATGGTCAAAATAATTTAGAGCATTTAGATTTTTTTTATAGGAGAGCACTTAGATTTAGGTTTTTTCTTTAGCAATTAGATAATGTAATTAAAAAATAGGCTCCTAGGGTTTTTGGTAAAAGTGTCTGGCTTCTATCTGGCTACGCGTCAATCGACACTGTCGTCGGACGGGATATGTTGGTGGATCGTGGTTCTATTGATCGGAGTATTCTTGCTCTTGATCAAGGTAATTGGTGCAGGTAGCTTGGGGATTGCGATTGCGAGGTAGGTTTGGCTTTGGTACCAATAGGACTAAGCGGCGGATCTGGGTTGAGGAGGAGGATGTTAGGGTGTTAGATCGCTACCTTGTTGCTCACAATCAATGTTTCATGGTTCATCTGATATTGGTCGGAGACACGAGTCACGATCAGGGTAGGTTGATTGCCAAATCATTGTCTTGGTTTGTTTTCGGGTAAACTCGTGGTCCCTTTAGCGGGTCACACGGCTCCGGAAATAGCGAACTTCCTTGTACTCCAAGTTTTCTTGTGTAAAGAACAAACACGTCAAAGAGGCGTCCCCGGGTTTACCGAGGGAAGCCACTCCGATGCTTAAGTCAGACACTGTCAATTAAGCAGAAAACTCAAGAATAGTCGAGAAGTTGCGCGTCCTCTTACCGGGAGGCCCGCGCTGATATCTATAGTAGCATTAAAGACAGCATGCCTTGTCCTTTTCCAATGTGGGAACAGTTTCCCTTGCTTTTACTTAGCTTTACGGCGAAATGGGCCCTGACAAAGGACCCAGAGTGGCTTCTCACATTTAACTGGGCTTTCACCCTATAAACAATAACTCAAGCACAATAAACAATGCATATTTAATAATTAACTAGACATTTAGAGGTTCTTTCTTGAATTGTAACCCGGTAAAGGTGAAATATTAGGTTCCATCTATAAACAAGTCCCCCAAGTCCTCAGTCAAGGGGTACGCTTGGGTGGGGACTTAAAATCTTTTCTTTACCGGGTTACAAAGTTAGTAACCAAACCCGGGGTACCCAGTCCCCCAAGTCCGTACGCAAGCGTAACCCGCAGACACTTTTCACCATGAGAATTTAAAACGACGTCTCCGGGTTATAGTGGGGGGAAACTGAAAAGTTTTCAGTTTTGGGACGCGGCATGCGTGACACGTGGCGTTTTTCTAGCAAAACCGAAACGTCCCTTCAGTGCACGCCTTTAACTGTATAAATAGGGGGTGAGAGTGACAGTTTTGTCTCACCTCCAAACCCGATAAATGTTTCGAGCTTTTTTGCTTTCGCTCTCTCTCTTGTCTCTGTTTCTTTCGATTCCAAGACTCAAATCTGCCTCAAAACCCCTTCAAACGTTCCCAGCTAAGGTATGGCTTCTCCTCCCCTTTTTTGTGTGTTTTGGGATGATATTTGTGCTGTTTCTGGGTTTCCAAGAAGGTTTTTCTGGGTTTCTGCGTTATTCTGGGTGGGATTTTAACTTATGGTCCCCGGGTTATCTGGGTTTTTGTTGACGTCCCCGTGTTTTTTGGTTTTGCAGATGGCCAATGAAGCAATGGACACTCACGTCCCCGAGTCCAACTTTGTAACCTTCACTGATGGGACCGCTCTCGACCCTCCCGGGTATTCACTGACAGCGGAGGAGATCGTGGAGTTGAGGAGCAACTGGAAGATCCCCGAGTCCGTTGAGATACGGCCCTTAGAACCCGAGGACCAATTCTTCGCTCCCGGGGATGGGTGGACGCTGTGCCACGAGTACCAGCTGCGGTACGGCCTGTCACTTCCACTAAAAGTAGAGGTGCAGTACCTCTTAGCTGCAAGCAACTTCGCTATCGGGCAGATTGGCCCGAACACGTGGAGGCAGCTTCTCGGGTTGTGCGTCATGTACAAGGTATTGAGGCAGCAGATGCCGACATACCACGAGTTACATGCCATGTACCGAGCCGAGTACTCCCGGAAGGCGGGTTTCAGCGGGACCATCCAATTGAAGTCCAAAGCGGCATTTAAGA
Organism: Comarum palustre; assembly: GCA_951800085.1. Taxonomy (NCBI): domain Eukaryota; kingdom Viridiplantae; phylum Streptophyta; class Magnoliopsida; order Rosales; family Rosaceae; genus Comarum; species Comarum palustre. The sequence goes on from OX637586.1 coordinate 18,160,508, forward strand.
AGATCGTCGAGGACCTGCCATCCTCAGTGAGCAGGACTTGGAGGGAGAAAAGTTTCTTAATAAGAAACTTTCAAGACCCGGGATACACGCTCCAAGTACCGGTTGACTTCCAACAATTTATGAGTAAGTTCTTCTTTCTCTCCGGATTCTTCTCTTTTTTCTATCCCGGGTTTTAATTATGTTGGTGTTGCAGATGTCCCCGACATTCCTCTGGAGCCAGTGATGGAGAAGAGGATCCGGAGGATGCTATGGGCCTTCCGGGGACAAGATGACCAGAGTTCATACCGGCTTTGTAGGCTGTACGTGTACAGCAGGTGCCGGTTGATGGAGCTCCCAGGTTTGTCTAGTGTCCTTAGAACTTTTCTGTTATCGTATGCTCTTGTGTAACGGGCTATGTGTTCTTTATGTAGCTCTTCTACCGATGGAGTTCACCAAGCGGAAGAATCCGGGGATATACGACGGGTTTAAAGATAAAGCTGTATGGGCCGGGATCCGGGCGCAAGCAACGGATGGTCGACTGTACGATATTGATCTGACCACGAAAGCGGCTTTCCTGCGCCCAGAAGCCGAGCAAGGGGATCTTCAGAAATTCTACGTTGATACCTTGCACTTCAACGAGATCCCCGGGTACCTTGCTGAGGTTATCGGTACGGAGGTGTACCAGGAGGAAGAAGAGATTAATGGGAATCTCGCGGAGGTGGCGGAAGACCCGGTGATTGAAGAACCGGTGACTCAATTCACCTTTGCAGACGAAGAGGTGGAGATTGAAGAACCGTTGATGAGCGCAGTGCCCTCATCTGTGCTCCCGGGTGAAGAGGAGTTTACTGAAGATAAGGCTGACGACGGGAGTGAAGAGGTTGGAGGTTTTGAAAAGGTGATGAGTGAGGAGAACCTTGAGGGGAGTGACGGGAGTGACGAAGTTCACGAAGTGGAACCCGTTCCCTCTCGCAAACGCACCCAGGAGGCATCCAGTAGCACCGGGCCATCCACGAGATCATGGAAGAGTTGGCGAGTGGAGGGATGGCGGACGTACCCGTCCAGAGGATGGTAGCGGACATGAAGAACTGTGCCGCTGACTCCTGCATCCTGGAGCACGAAGACCCGGTAATTACTGCCCTGAGGACACAGGAGAAGCTAATGCGGGTAAGTGTTTTCTTTGTGTGACGTGTTTGGGGTTTTTTCTTTTTGTTTATGGATACTAACCCGGTAACTTTTTTTTAGGCGGTCAGGATGTCATACTTGGCAACTGACCGGCTAATCAACGAAGGTATCCCCGAGAGAGAGAGTGCTCAGGGACGACCTCCGGGCGGCCCAGGAACAGGTGACGGCGAGCGAAGAATGCCTGGCTCGTGTCCGGGAAGAGGCCAGCGCATCAGCGGTCTCGTCGTGGAAGGAGTTGGCCAGGGCAGAAGATCAAGTGGCAGAGTTGGTGGCCAAGAACTCGGAGCTTGAGAGGGTCATCGAGGGTCACCGGGAGGACCGGTGTTCTCAAGATGCCGCTATAGCTCAGCTGACCGAACAGAACCAGGCGCTGCAGCAACAAGTGACTTCTTTGGAGCAGCAAAAAGGATATTTGGTTCAGGCGGTTTCCCGGGCCAAGGACTCTGCTATCTCCGAGTTTCTGGTGAGCCCCGAGTTTGACTTGAAGCTGCGGACGGCAAGGGCTGAGACTCGTGCCGAAATTGTTAGTGCCGGAATTCGCCAAGGCTGGCTCGACAAAGCGGGTTATGATGGTCACCAAGGGCATGTCAGACCTGACGAGGTTGCAGGCGCCTCCCGGCCTAATCCTGCTGTGGCTGCAAAGCCTAGAGCTCCCACAAACCCGGTTCGGAGTCCCCCGGTTCCGGCTTCAGCAGCCTGGAGAGGTGCATCCCGTGGCGATATTGTCGGGGGTCCTCAAAACCGGCTACTGCCCCGTGGAGGACAGTTCATCATACGGCCCCGGGGAGGACGTGGCGGGGGTAGCGGGTCTGCAGCGCCATGAGCTGGAGCTTCTCTAGGATTTTTGTCTTTGCTTTTGTAGACTAGCCTTTATTTGTAGCGGCTCTCTGCTTTGTAACTGATTTTTGAATGAAAGTATTCAAGCTGTTTTCATAATTCTTCCTGTCGAATAACACGGTAATTTGATGCATAATATACAAGTTGACAAAATTTTCACATATAGTGCCGGTTTGGCATGTTAATGTTATAACATGAAAATAGGGCCGCTAGGGCTTTACGGGTCCGTTAGGACTTTCAAGGGCCGTTAGGGCTTTAGGGGTCCGTTAGGACTTCCAAGGGCCGCTAGGGCTTTACGGGTCCGTTAGGACTTTCAAAGACTGAAATAAGGCCGTGAAAGACTTGCAATATTTCAAGTCATATGGAGATTGCCGAGTCTTGACAGTGAAATAAGGCCGTTAAGGCTTGCAATATTTCACGTCATATGGAGATTGCCGAGTTTTGACAGTGAATTAAGGCCGTTAAGGCTTGCAATATTTCACGTCATATGGAGATTGCCGGAGATTGCCGAGTTTTGACAGTGAAATAAGGCCGTTAAGGCTTGCAATATTTCACGTCATATGGAGATTGCCGAGTGAGGCATACAAGTAGTGCCGCTAAAGGCTGCATTCATTCAACAAACTGATTGATAAACATAACCCGGTAGGGTTTTATGCATTATGTGGGCCTGAAAAGCTTTACATATAACATCAAAACATAATAAATTTGGACATTTGTAGATAACTTGGTACCTATTTGGGGAAGAGATGTAGATGTTATGCGTTCCTCCATCTGTACCTCTGATGTAAAACGTGGCCGGGCCCACGACTTCAACAATTTCATATAGACCATCCCATAGAGCTTTCAACCCCGTTGGTTTAGGGATAACCTCCTTCATTACCCAATCTCCGAGTTTGAGTGGGCGCTTGATAACCCGAGAATTGTAATGTTTGGCCACTTTTTGCTTCTTGTTGATATTCCAGAGATGTGCACGCTCCCGGCGTTCCTCCAGGATGTCCAGGTTAAGGTGAATGCCTTCATTATTGGTTGCCCGGTCGAACAGTTGTACCCGGTCACTAGGGACTTCCATCTCTACCGGGATTACTGTCTCAGAGCCAAAGGTCATAAAAAATGGGCTCTCTCCATTGGCCTCTGTCGGAGTTGTTCTAAGTGCCCACAAAACTTCTGGCAGTTTTCAGCCCATAAACCCTTTGCATCCTCCAGCTTCTTCTTCAAGACTTGCTTGATCAGCTTGTTAACAGCTTCGGTTTGTCCATTAGTCTGCGGGTGGGCAGGGGAGGCATATAGCACCTTTGTCCCATTGGAATGTAAGAACTCCCGGAACTCGTCATTGTCAAACTGTGTCCCGTTATCTGTGATAAACGTTTTTGGGATTCCAAACCGGCAAAAGACATTGTTCCAGAGGAATTTCTTAACATTTGCGGTTGTTATTCGAGCCAAGGGTTGAGCTTCTATCCACTTGGAATTATAATCCACTGAGACAATGGCGTGTTTGAACTGTCCCGGGGCTGTGGGTAAAGGTCCAATGAAATCAATCCCCCACATGCAAAATGGATATGGAGAAATGATGACTGATAGCGGGACTGATGGGGCCCGGAGAAAGGCTGCAAACCGGTGACATTGAAGACAGGAATCTACCACGACTCTGGCATCCTGTTCCAGGGAAGGCCAGTAATATCCCATTCTGAGGGTTTTGAAAGCCAGGTTACGGGCTCCAAAGTGATTTCCACATACCCCGCTATGAAGTGACTGCAAAACCCGGTCTCCCTCCTCGGGTGTAATACACTTCAAATCAGGGAAAGTATGTCCTCGTCGATATAGTTTCCCATCACGGATACTATACTGTGCCGCTCGAACCCGTAGTCGTTTGGCCGCTACCGGGTCCTCAGGTTGGGTTCCATGTTGGATGAAGTTAATGAACTCATCCATCCAAGATGGTGGCGGCTTTGCTTCCACTGCGAAAATCTCAGAAAAGGAGAGTGAGATACTTGGTTTCTCTAACGTCTCGACTAGTAGGCCTTTAAAATCGGTATTGGGATCTTCCCCTGTTGCAATCCTAGCCAGATTATCTGCTCTCACATTCTGCTGCCTCGGTATCTGAGTAATCTCAAAGGTGTCAAATTTTTCAAGCAAGAAAGCCGCTAACTTTTGATAGGAGGAAAGATGTGCTTCCTTTGCCTGAAATCCGCCGTTAACCTGCTGCACCATCAGTTGAGAATCACTCAATATGTGGAGATGCCGGGCTCCCATTTCTTTAGCGAGTTGAAGCCCCTTGATTAAGGCTTCGTACTCAGCCGTGTTGTTTGATGCTTTGAAGTTAAAACGTAAAGCATAGTCAAACATGTTCCCTTCCGGGTCCACCAATGCAACTCCTGCTCCACACTGTTTCTGATTAACTGATCCATCTACATATATCTGCCACCTCTCCGGGTCATCTTCTGTAGCGAGAGTTTCAGCAACTGAGGACTCTGCTGGGATAAACTCGGCAATAAAATCTGCTGCTGCCTGCCCTTTGATTGCCGTGCGCGGTTTAAAGTGCAAGTCATGCTCCCCCAACTCAACCAAAGCCAAGGCAAGCTTCTCAATATCTGGGTACCGAGTTTCAGGATCAGTGAATCCTTTTCCCGTATAATAGACCGGCAGTTCGTCAGACTCTGGCTTTCTCACCAAGGCGCAACTCACAGCTGTCTGAGACACCGCTAGGTATAGATAGAGGATTTCCCCCGGGTTAGGTCTGGATAAGGAAGGAACCGATGCCAAGTATTCCTTCAACTTTTCAAAAGCTTGATTGTGCTCTTCCTTCCATGTAATCTACTCCCGGTGTTGACTCTTAAGAATTTTGAAGAAGGGGGCACACTTATCTGTCAACCTGGATATAAACCGGGATAAGGCCACCAGCCTACCTGTAAGCTTCTGGACTTCATTTCTGGTCTTTGGCGGTTCCATAGTCAAAACCGCTTGAACCTTATCTGGGTTTGCCTCAATCCCCCGAGCGCTAACCATAAACCCGAGAAACTTGCCTCCTGAAACGCCAAAAACACACTTCTCCGGGTTCAATCTCATTCCCCTGCTCAAGGCAATGTCAATAACGGTCTCCAAGTCATCCGGGTGTTTACTTGTCTCCCGGCTTTTCACCAACATATCATCTATATAAACCTCCATAGTATCCCCAAGTTGGTTAGCAAACATGCCCACTACCAGGCGCTGGAATGTGGCTCCTGCATTCCGGAGTCCAAAAGGCATCACCTTGTAGTAATACATCCCCTTGTCCATTGTAAAAAATGTATGCTCTTGATCCGCGGGGTTCATCAGAACTTGGTTAAACCCCGAGTATGCATCTATAAAACTCAGCTGTGGGTGGCCCGCGGTTGAATCTACCAGTTGATCAATCTTGGGAAGGGGAAAACTGTCCTTTGGGCAAGCCTTATTCAAATCTGTGTAGTCAACACACATCCTCCACTTTCCATTTGCTTTCTTGACCATCACAACATTGGCCAGCCAATCTGGGTATGTTGCATCTGCAATGAACCCAATGTCCTTAAGACGTTTAACTTCTGCTTGGATGGCCTTATATTTCTCTGCACAAAATGCACGACGCTTCTGTCTTACCGGTTTAATACCCGGGAGAATATTGAGGGAATGTGTCATAACCTCTGGAGAGATCCCTGGCATGTCGGCATATGACCATGCAAACACTTTCTGCTTCCGGGTTAGAAGCTCGATTATCCGGGTTTTGACCTATGGGTCAAGGCCTGTGCCAATGCAAATCTTCCTTTCCGGGTACTCCTCTGAAATCTGAATCCATTCTGTTGCTTCAATTGGGGCTGGCCGGGGAAACTTGGCGGGATACTTCTGGCTCTTCTTCTGTGCTGTCTTACTGATGGGCAAGGAATCGGGGTCATCCCTAGGGTCATCAGGTTTGTCAAATGGGGATAGGGAAAAACCCGCTGAAAACATTTCATGCTGGGCTTGAGCTGTTGTTATCGCGTTGCATTTGACAGCTGCCTCTTGGTCTCCGCAAATTGTAACCCAGCCCTCGGGTGTAGGCACCTTCATAAGCAGCATATGACCCGCTATAAAACTCTGCAGGCCCCAAAGGGCATCTCTCCCAAGTATGGCATTATAGGATGATGGGCAGTCCACAATTATGAAGGGAACTACAATTCTTGTGGACTGGTGCCCGGTTCCAACTGTGACCGTTAACTGATCTGACCCCAATGGTTGAGTTGTTTCACCTGAAAAACTGATCAATGGCTCGTGGTTTCTATATAGCTTATCTCTTCCTCTTTTAAACCCTTTATAGCAGCTGCTGAACATGACACTGACAGCGGCTCCCGTGTCTATTAGAACTCGCTGAGTTCGCCAATGGTCGATCTGAAGAGTAATTATGAAAGGATCATTATGATGCATTTTCAGCGTGTCTTCAGAGTGGGAAAATGACACGGTATCCCAAGGAACCAGTTCCTTGTGGCATTCCTGACGAAGCTGCATTATCTCAAACTCTGGGCCTCTTGGGCAAAGTCTTTTGGCCCAGTGACTTGATACTCCTTGGGTGCCACCCCCGTGAATTGTCATTATCTCCCCATATACTTCAATCAGGTTGGCACTAGTAGCGGGTGACTTATACTGCTGTAACTTGCCGTTCTGAAGCATATATTCAGGGTAAGGCTAGGATGTGTTGATGCATACCATGCATCAACTTTGTCGTAAAGTTGTAAAATGAGTCGTTAAAGTAGTAATGTTAGTTGTTAAAGTTGTAATATGAGTTCTTAAAGATGTAATTACAAAATTTATGGTTATATGTTCTTAAAGTGGTAAATGAGTTGTTAAAGTTATAAAATGAGTCCTCAATGGGATAAACACTCAATTTTACAACTTTAACAACTAAATTACTACTTTAAGGACATATAAGCACTAATGTTGTAACTATAAATTTACAACTTTAAGGACTCATTTTACCACTTTAAGAACAAATATTACTACTTTAACAACTCATTTTACAATTTAACAACAAAGTTGATGCATACTATGCATCAACTCACCCTAGAATTTTCCATATATTCAATGCTGTTTTGAAGGGCAAAGCACCGGTTGGTAGTGTGACCGGACTCGTTGTGATAGGCACAATGTTGCCCGTTATCCAACCCTGCCTTTTTGGGAAACTTCCTTTTTGGAGCCGGGGGAATGTCATTCTTATGGCGGTTCCAAATTTCTTCATAGGAGGCAGTTAAATTGGTTAACACTTCATATCGAGGAATGTATGGGGTTTTTGCCTCCTGGGCTGGAGGTCTTGGGTATGGAGCTTCTCTTGGCTTATCTCTTGGTCTGTTTGAACTTTTGCCGTAGTACCCCTGGCCACTCTTATTTTGCCCTTCCTTCCTCCATCCATCAGCTCGCTGGCTTGTAAACCCGGTATTCGTCCGGCATTCCCCAAAGGTGTCATACTCGGCTTGAGCTTGCCGAGTTACTTCATTGATCAAATCATCGTAACACCTGAACCGCTGCTTCCTGAGCTCAACCACAAAGCGGGTTGGCTTGAGCGCTTGCAAGAATGCCTCTGATGCCACTGATTCATCTAAGTGCCCACATTTGGAAGTCGTAGATAACCAACGGGTTACAAAGACTTTTAAGCTCTCATCATCCTTTTGCTGCACTTTGAACAGTGAAGTGGTGCTTCGGTTGACACTAGACAGTAAGATAAACCGGGAAAGGAACTTCTGTGTCAGCTGATCATAGCTCTCTACTGACAAAGCTGGTAACTTAAGGAACCAACTCAGTGCCTCTTCACTGAGTGTCTCCTGGAAGGCATGGCATGCTTGGGCATCCGTGAACCGGATCGAATCCAACTGAGACTGGAACAACTCTAAGTGTGCATATGGGCAGCCCGTGCCGGCATACTTTTTGATTTTAAATGGCTTAGATTCCGGGGGCTTTTTATCTGCCTGAACCCGTGTAGAGAATGGGCTTGCACGGGTAATAAGGGGTTGATACTGCTGTTGCCCTGTCCCCGAGTTAAGACACTGCTCAAGTTGAGTCACAGTTTGCGTCAGCTGTAAGAGAAGCCGGGTCTGGGCATCAGCTGGGGGAAGTGGTTGATTTAATACCGGCTTTGGAGGTGGAGGGGGTCCTGAAAGATTGTGATTAAACAGAGGATTGGAGAGATGAATAATTTGGGGATTTGGGGTAGGGTGGGCAATGGGTGGGAGAATAGCGGGTGGGAGGGTTGCGGGTGGGATGTATGCACTGTCAAAAGTTCGCGGGTTTCCATAACCCGGAGGATTTCCTACTGGGGTTATTACATGAGCAAGTCTGGCTGATGTCTCATTGGCATTTGCCCTCTGAGCTAGGGTTGCCTGAAGAAGACCATGCTCGGCCTGGATAGTTGCTAACTGCTCCCTTAACGTCATCAACTCGGCATGTTCTCGAGAAGACTGCTCCTTCTGAGCGATTAAGTCCTTTTTCAAGAGTTCAAATGCTGCTGCCAAATCTGTTTGGCCAAACTGGGTCTCGGAGGCCCCCAGGTTATTATCCCCAGAGAAACTGAGCCTCCTAGTTGGATCTTGTTCTCCTGTTATTTCCACCATTGTTCTTTGAAATATTAAACGAGAAGGTCTTGAGTTCGACTCTCAACGAGAGCACCAATTGTTTCCGGGTAAACTCATGGTCCCTTTAGCGGGTCACACGGCTCCTGAAATAGCGAACTTCCTTGTACTCCAAGTTTTCCTGTGTAAAGAACAAACACGTCAAAGAGGCGTCCCCGGGTTTACCGAGGGAAGCCACTCCGATGCTTAAGTCAGACACTGTCAATTAAGCAGAAAACTCAAGAATAGTCGAGAAGTTGCGCGTCCTCTTACCGGGAGGCCCGCGCTGGTATCTATAGTAGCATTAAAGACAACATGCCTTGTCCTTTTCCAATGTGGGAACAGTTTCCTTTGCTTTTACTTAGCTTTACGGCGAAATGGGCCCTGACAAAGGACCCAGAGTGGCTTCTCACATTTAACTGGGCTTTCACCCTATAAACAATAACTCAAGCACAATAAACAATGCATATTTAATAATTAACTAGACATTTAGAGGTTCTTTCTTGAATTGTAACCCGGTAAAGGTGAAATATTAGGTTCCACCTATAAACATGGTTCAACTAGGGTGGAGGCGCGTTGGCGATGATGACTAGATGATGTGGCGGTTCAGAGCTCGTGAGGGAGATCTGATGTAGCTGGTTGCGAGACGATGCAGAAGATGTACCGAAGCAGGAAAGGGCTCGACACATGCTGTCCTCCGGCGCCGGTGACAGTCCAAAGTAGGTAGATCTAGCCCATTTCTAGTGGTGGTAACCCTAGGTGGATGACAATGATCAAATGGAGGACTTCGATCAGTATTAGGCTGGGCCCTACTTTATGTTTGTGAGATCCATGTTGCCTTGGTGTGTGTTTGGATTTGGGCTCACTTGTTGGGCATTGCCCAAGATGTCTTCTTTTTTTACAGTTTTTACTTATTTGAGCTATTTAGTTTGCTTATGCTTTATGCTCAATAAGTCCCTATATTAGTTGTGTAAGGCAAGTTGGGCAACGGTCTTGTGTGTACACTCAAAGTGCATTGTTTGCTCTAGGTATGTAACCAGTTTCTTGCTTTGTTAAATGGTCGTTGTCACCTAGCGGCAGGGTGAAATTATGTGTCGTCGAATTTGGACTTTGGCGGCAACATAGCTGAAAAACTGATTTAGAATTAAATATTAGGATATGTAAACGTGTTACATATATACTGTTCTTTCTAGAATGTCAACATAATTTCAAAGCAAATAGTATTGCCATTAGAGTAGTACTCTTTGTTAGTTGGTGCATGTTTGAGTGCAGGAGTATTGTAAGAATTTTTGATATTATTTCAGGTTTTTATAATCCGGAGTTTAGGCTCAATATTCTCTCCTTATATTTAACAATTTCATTAATCAAGACTTCAGAACAACTGTATCTGCCTTTTATTTAATAAAAAAAGAACGTAATTTGTGAGAATGCGTATAGATTACATGGTATATGACATGAAATTAAAGCAATTAATCTTAATTTCTGATTAAGACCAATAATCATGCATTTTTCTAATCAATACGACAATGACGTAGCATCAAACACCAAGTCATTATCTTGGATCTTGGTTACATTTCCCATGATTAGAAATTACCAAAACTAACTCACATACTCAAGAAGGACCTGGTAAGAAAGGTGGCAGCTTCTATTGACCAAAAAAACAAAGGTGACAACTTCGAGCACTTGGAGGCTAGTCAAAAGGAGAACTTGGCTTCGAGGCATTTTTAGTGGCTGGTGTGCGATTGATGTCATATCACGCGGCTGTTTACTTCAGCTAGCTAGTTATCTGGAAACCATTATGAAAAATGCAAATCAAATAGTGACATTATATTCTTTGGTACGTAGCTGGCTGGTTAGCTCGTCTTGGCCACTATTGGTCCGCGTATAGTGCTAATTTCTGGCTCACTATGGTTCGGTGGGTGGTGGGTGGTTTAAACATGTTAATTATGAGTTTTAGTAAAAGCTGGTGGAGGCATATAGCTGAATTGGTCCTCATCTATTCAAAAACGCGTCCTTGCAAAATTTGGGCTCCAAATTCCAATTTGCCTGCCTAAAATTTATCAGTTTGTTACTAAATGTGCACAGCTAAAATTTATCAGATTGTTGCTGAGTGTGCACAGCGAAGCAGCTTATGACGCAAAATTTCCATGACTTTCCACAATTCATCTCCGCCAAGGCTACTATATAAACCTGGTGCCATTTGCAGACATCCCACAACAATCTCTACACCAAACATGGCGTCTTTAAAATCTGCCCTTTCATTGTTGATGCTTTCTATTATTGTTCTTATGGTTGCCGAGGCTGGTAACTTCAACCAGGACTTTCAGATTACATGGGGAGACGGTCGAGCCAAGATACTCAACAATGGCCAACTTCTTACTCTCACTCTCGACAAAGCCTCTGGCTCTGGTTTTGAATCCAAAAATGAATATCTCTTTGGCAAAATCGATATGCAGCTCAAGCTTGTTGCCGGAAACTCTGCTGGAACTGTCACTGCCTACTACGTATGGATTTCATCTTGAATTTGATCTTCACTTCGATTGGCTTATTTGTCTTCTGAATTTCTTACCAAGTTATCTGACAAATTTTTTGTTAATATTTGCAGTTACGCTCCGAAGGATCATTATGGGATGAGATAGACTTTGAGTTCTTGGGGAACCTGAGCGGTGACCCTTACACTCTTCACACCAATGTGTTCAGCCAAGGCAAAGGAAACAGAGAGCAGCAGTTCTATCTCTGGTTCGACCCAACTGCTGATTTCCACACCTATTCCATTCTCTGGAATCCACAGGGCATTGTGTGAGTACTCCATTAATCTATGCACGACCGATGATGGAACTAAGCTTCAAACTATTTATGATTCAATAATATGGGACTAACTTTTGTCTTTGTTCTGTTTCAGTTTCTATGTGGATGGAACTCCCATTAGAGAGTTCAAGAACTTGGAATCACTTGGCGTTCCGTTCCCAAAGAACCAGCCAATGAAACTAACCTCTAGTCTCTGGAATGCTGATGATTGGGCCACTAGAGGAGGGCTTGCGAAGACAGATTGGAGCAAAGCTCCTTTCACTGCTTCCTACAGGAACTTCAATGCCGACAATGCTTGTATTTGGTCAAGGACCAAAAAAGCATCTTCATGCAGCTCGTCATCGTCAAGTTCTACAATACCTGGTAATGAATGGCTCACAGAAAAACTCGACACAACGAAGCAAGAGAGGTTGAGATGGGTGCAAAAGAACTATATGATCTATAATTACTGCTCTGACATTAAGAGATTTCCTCAAGGACTCCCTACTGAATGCAAGTCGTGAAATGATGCACTCAAATGCTTCGATCAATTCTTTGATTTATGGTTATTCTGTAAACTATTTATAATAAGATGATCAAGGTCTTTTTGTATCTATACATCATATATTTTAATAAAATCATTCACCATGCAAAGTTTTGGATTGTTGGCTAACAAGCTCTATCTAGCAACCAGTATCTACGAGCCTAGCCGATACAATTCTAATGCTATTGCAAATCTACCTCATCCATTCTAATGTTATCGAATGTTAGAGGTTTTTCGTTGTACCTTCCTGCATGCACCCAAATTAACATTCAGGATAAAACGGTAAATGAATTGAGTGAATATGAGTTGATCCCCAGTTACGTCACCAGTGGCGGAATTTGAAGCCAAGCCTTCGAGGGGCGGAAATAAAATGCTACAATTTTTTTCTGGATTTGGAACCCTGTAACAAATTATTTATAATAACAACAATAAAAAGCAATCAAGCAAAAGATTGGGTCTCATAATATTTAAAATCGTCTTTACGTGTTTAAAATAATAATAACCATCTTTTCAAAATAATAATAATAATAATAACAATAATAACCAATGTTCTAAAAAATGCTAGACGCTACCAGGGCAAACAGCTAGCGCCTAGGCGACATCCAGGCGGCGTCTAAGAGGTTTTGTATTTGACCTATTATTATTTATTTAATAAATATAATTATATAAATAAAATTTATAAAAAAAAACACTTTTATGTTCTAAAATAACAAAAATACTTTAAAAATATACATAATAAAACAACAATGTTCTTTGAAATAATAAAAATACAATAGTGCATCATTTTTACGCTGGCGCCCAGCTTGGTCGATTCGAAAAAATCAGAACGGTGCCGTGTCGCCCAGTTCCTAGGGTATGCAAACTTTTACAAATATAAATAAAAGACAAATCTCAACCTCGTCAAAACAACCTGAAACTAAAGCATGAAGCCTTAGCCTCCTTTTCCTCTCCAGCTTCCCGGAGCTTTACCTTGTTCACCTTTCACGCTCTTTGGAGCTTTGTTTTTACTCTTCATGTCCTATCTTTTGGCTGCTCTGCTTGCTACACAACACGAGTATCGATTTGGTGGTCGAAGAACTACCGTAAATCCTTGTTTGTAAGGTGACTCCTGAAGAACCTGGTGATCAAGTTGGTACTCTCTTAATCCTCAATCGCTTGATTAGAAGCAGAAAGCTAAGCGCACCACCCCTCTACTACTGCGGTTGCTCACCCACGAGTTGGCACACCCGCATTACCAAAAGAGACTTTGGTACAATTCTCTCACACTCCCTGGACTGAGTTGCGACGTCAAAAGATTGGCACACCCAGTGGGACTAGGGTAATCTCTTCCATCCACCACCATGGGAAAGACAGGCGAGTATGTGCACTACAAGCCTCTCCTAAATCGCACCAATTTTTGGATACACAAACGTTCGGGATATGTGGCAGCCTAAGTCGAAAACGAAAAAACATTGTCAATTCAGTGGTCAAAACGACGCTGGAGCGAATTTTCCAGATGTTGGATGCCATCGACACGAATCTGACAGCTTGGCGCAACAAAATCCGCTCACAACCCAAGGAAGAGGAGCTTAAAGATAGGACATAACAATCCATCATAGCAAAAAGTGATAGGTTTGAACCCTGATAACGACATGATTGTTGGCAATTCGCGGGTCGATCCACAAAGAATTAGTTGGCTCTCTATATACCAAAAGAAATCTTTGGATGTCTATTTTCTAGAGATTTTTACAGTTTGTCGTTCCGATAATCCTGAAGAGAGATATAACACTTTGAATGTGGACATGTCAAAGTACGCGTGAATTGGCAAACATGCTATTTTCAACGTCAGGAGATAGCAGTTCCCAGACCCGGAGATATACTTACTACGTCGACCTTAGACACGCGGTACGTACTCGTCGATCTGATAGTTGACGGGTTGGTTGTAGTGCCCTTTGCCTCGTTCAACATTGAGTATAAGGACGGCCGAGAGTATTGTAATTTCATAACGACTTGACACATCAAACTTCTAAGTGCCAGCAACTCAAGAACCAGGTCCAAGATTGTCTCGACTCCGGTTACCTCCGCTTTGGGGAAAAAGACGACTTTATGGTAGTTGTGGCAGACGTCGCTTGGCCTAGAATTGGCCGAATGAGGATTACCCTAGATCTTTCTCCGAGTGGCGGCGGGTTTCATAAAGGCCATGTTCGAGCCTCCAAACGACCGGCGAATGATTATAAGCCTAAGGAAAAAGTCAATTCTTCCTCGGGCCCGTTACAACAAATGCATGGCCGGTCCTTGGGAGGTCGAGATACACGTTTGGATAGGAGCAGCACGAGATAGAAGAGTAAAGCTAATGTCCCTCATGAGCAACGTGATGATATCATTGAGGAATTAGCCAGTCACCTAGAATAACTTCAAGCGTTTGTCTAGCAGCGCAAGCCAGGGGAAAACCCCTATACTCAGCGAGCCAGAGATGAAGGCACAAGTACCGATGTTTGGCAGATATGAAACACATGCACAAAACCTTAGAAGGATTTCCTAACAGACCCCTATGTGTAGTCTAACTCAAAGTCCTTAATTCAGAATGGGATCTGGTACACCCAGTGCCAAGGAAAGCGTGCCGAGATAAGCGTGTCCAAGAAGTGTAAGCTACAGAAGAAATATGGGAACATCATGCGTGCTTTATAAGCGATTAAGGATGGTCTTATTCGTCCCTCCCAGCTGGCACAAACGTCGGGCCAAATGCGCATAGAGGCAAAGGGTTTGCACACATTATTGTATTCAGCTCTAGGAGTTAGCGACCGCCAAGTCGAGGTCGACCCAGACGGTAAAGTCCGGGTGCATTGTCGGCTCCAGGTATCTCTGAAGCCTGACCCGCCATCACCGCCCAAAGCTCACCCTAGCAAAGGGGAAACTGGTCTATTCCGATGATCCCTAAGCCAACAACCATAGGAACGGACGAACAAGCATCCTCTTACCCAGAAAGGTTGGCGCCCTCGACAGATCAAAGTCGATACGCCCAGCTACGGAGAAGTACTGGAGATGCCTATCATATCAGGAGATGAAGATATTCCCGATGACGATTATCAAGACGACCAAGGTGACTATCATGACAACGACTTAGGCAGGTATCCAAATGAGGACGACGGTGATTACCACAATGATGACCATATTGCCTAGGACGACGTTGAATTTTTAAATTGCAATGTGGTTACCGTGAAAGATTGGTCGACCGAAGCTGAACTCTCTAGTAGTAAACCTATGAGTCCCTCGCCGCCCCTGATGTTGTTGACAGTGAACAAATGCATGATGTATTCTCTTCCGAGTACTCTATGATCTTCTACATTTCTGAGAAGTATGTGCTTCTTGCGTAGGAGACTTGCACCATCGATAAGCTTGATGGTAGTCCTGCCCATGCTGATCCCAAGGTGTTTAACGAGCCGGAAGATGGCTTACAGGTCGAGATGTCTTGCACCATCAAGCTTAAGCAGACCTTGACATTTACCAGACCCACACTCGATATATCCAACCACATGCGGCCGCTATACATTACTAGCGAGGTCGAAAGGATCCCGATCAACAAGGTTTTGCTCGATACATAGGTTGTCGTCAATGTGATCATGATTCGAACAATGGGATTACTTGGGATCCCTCATGGTGAAGAACATCACTGGTTCGGTCGCTTGCACTCTAGGTTTTTTGTTCCAACGAGTCAAAGTAGGTCCTTTGTCTCGGGTGTATACCTTTTTTGCGGCAGAATGTAACACCTCTTACAACATGATCTTGGGGCATAATTGGATTCATCGAAGTTTCAGCATGCCTTCTTCAATGCTCCAAGAGCTCATACTTTGGGATTGTAAATAGGATGCGACGTAAATTGTGAAAGCCAATCTGCGGCCGTTTTCAGTGTCGGCCAACTTCAATGACGTTCACTACTATAACAGCGATTTGGGACCCCTCGATATCTTAAGAGTCGATGAAATGGGTCAACCTTTTGGGGTGACGACTTCTAAGCTGGTGCGGTGGGGCCTGGCCTCACGCAGGCTAGGGAAAATCTTTAACATCCTTATACCATTGAGCTAGCTTCAAAAGTCGACAATGAGTAGTGTCTCCTCATCAGAGACACAAGCGGCCGGCGAGTCCCTTTATGAGCAACTACATTTGTATTAGGTAGAACACGAGGCCTACAACAAAGTAGTAACGATGAAATATGTCAACGAAATCATGCACTATAGAGAGACCACGAATGAAACTAGTAAGTTAGGTCTCACCGGTTTAGTCGATACACCTCCTTAAGTGCGCGATACTATAGAAAAAGTCGACATTGGGACAGAAGAGAAGCCCTTGGTAGCATCTATCAGCACCAAATTAACAGCAAAAGTGCGCGAGTCACATCTTTCTCTGTTGTGAGAATACAAGGACTACTTCGTTGAGAAATACGAGGACATGCCAGGGCTCGCTCTGTAGTTAGCTGCCACAGGTTGCCAACATACCTTAACCGACATCGAGCAGCAGGGCAAGCGTTTCATGCAGAATGACAAACAAATAGCCATCAAGGAGGAATAGAGAGCATGCATCGTTCCAGAATAATCCGGGTCACCAAGTATAATGAGTGGCTCTCCAATGTGGTTTCAACGCGTAAGAAAACGACAAAATTCGAGTCTGCGTCTACTATCACAACTTGAACAATAGTATGCTAAAGGACATATACCCTTTGTCGGTGGCAGATCTTTTGATTGATTCAACGACGGGGCATGAAATATTGTCATTTATGGATGGCACGACGGACTATCATCAAATACATGTCACCTTAGAACACCAACATAAGACGACATTTCGATGTCCTGGCTTTGTCGTCGCCTTTGTCTACAATGTCATGCCGTTTGGACTTAAATATGCCAGAGCTACATATCAGTGAGCTATGAACATGATATTTCATGACATCTTGGGCAAGCATATCGAAGTCTACATTGATGATGTGGTTGTCAAAACCAGGAAATGTGCAGATCATGTCAATGACCTACGACAGGTTTTTAGACGAATGCGAATACACGATCTACAGTTGAACCTGGCCAAATGTGTCTTTTTTGTCAAGGCCAGTGATTTCTTAGGTTGCCTGGTCCACCAAAGGGGCATTGAGGTTCCTAACGATAAGGCAGAAGCGGTCATCAATGCTTCCCCGCCAACTATAAAGGAGTTGTAACCGTAGATATGGAAAATCAATTTCCTTTGTCGGTTCATCTCCAATACGGCCGATAAATTACACTCTTTCTCCTCTTAACTCAAACTCTAGGGAGTAGCAGAATCTGTGTGGGAGCTCCAGCATCAATAGGCCTTTGACTACATTAAGCAGTACCTCACCAATCCACCAGTGCTCATGCCCCTCGAGAGGGGCAACCCTGAAGCTTTATGTTGCAACCACGGACCTTTCCATTGATAGATTGCTAGCCTAAATAATGACGAAGGGGTCGAGCATGCAGTGTATTACCTCAGCTGTTAGCTCACTAATTGCGAGACGCGCGACAACCCAATGGAGAAGCTTTGCCTCACACTTTATTTTGCAGGGTGCAAATTGCGTCATTACATGGTAGCATTCACTACAGTGGTGATGGCTCAATCAGACCTTGTCAAGTACATGTTATCGCGTCTAATCCTTAGAGGGCGCATTGGTAAATAGATCAATATTTTTCCCAAAAGGCCGCCAAAGGTCAAGCCATCGCTGACTTTCTAGCACATCATCAACCCACGAAGCTATTCGAGTTCCGTGAGTTGGAGTTCGCGGTCATATCATTGACTCCGTGGGTTCTATACTTTGACAGTTCAGACACGGATGTAGCCTCCGATGCTGGGATCACTATTGAGAACCCGTGGGGAAATCGTTTCTTGTACTCTTTCTAGCTGGACTTCAAATGCACCAACATCCAAGCGGAGTACGAAACACTCATTATCGGGTTAGAGATCATGTTGGACTTAGGAGTTCGTGAAGTCCACATCATGGGAAATTCCTTGATGGTTATCAACCAGGACCCCGAGAGATTCAAGTGTTTAGCCTTACAATCGAACCTTACAGTTGCAAGACTTAGTCTTTATTGAAGCAGTTCGACGATGTCTTCATGGAATACATTCCCCGAGAATCCAACTTTACGACAAATGAATTAGCTCAGATAGTATCCGGGGTCAGTCTTCAGGACGACGTCCGTGAACGTCTGTTGAAAGTCAAGCGTCTGACTCTTCCTTCCATTCTGGCTAGGGGCAAGGTGTTGACGACATGGAGGTGGCACCTATAGATCCGATTGATGAAGACTTGCGCCTACCGATTATTGCTTACTTGTGCAATCCCCATGATGTCACATATTCACGCCAAGTACGGTTTCTAGCTCTTAACTATGTTCTCCGCAATAACGAGTTACGACTGAGGGGAGAGGATGGTGTTGACTTTCGTTGTGTCTATGACGACGAGGCTAAAGAATTAATGCACGATGTTCACTAGGGTCTTTGCGGATCCCACCAGGCAAGACCGAAAAAGCATTGGTTAATACGGTGACATGGGTTTTATTGGCTTACCATACTTGAGGAATGAATCACTTTCACGAAGGGATGTCAAGATTGTCACGCTCATGGTCCGATGCAACATATACCCAACATTCCCATGTAGCCTATTACTAAGCCTTGGTCAGCTCGTGGATGGGCAATGGACTTCATTGGCGTCATTCACCTACATTCGTCTGAGCAGCACAAGTTTGTCATTGTCGCCACAAATTTTTTCCCTAAGTGGGTGGAGGCGGAGCCGCTCAAGGTGGTTTTGACAAATGAGGTCTGCAACTTCATCTTCCACAACATTATCTCACGCTTTGAGATACCTGAGTGCCTTGCTACGGACCGAGGGAGCGTCTTTTATGGAGGAGTCGGTGGTTAACTTTTTGTCTGCATGATATCACTCTGCTCCATTCCACCCCTTATTATGCACAGTCTAACGAGCAGGCGGAGGCAAGCAACAAGGTCTTTTGGAGTGTCTAAAGGAAAATGTTGGAGATCAATCCACGGGTATGGCATGAGAAATTGTATCACAAGTTGTGGGCATACCAGATTTCTAAGAGTGGCCCTACTGATACCACGTGATAGCGACCGAAATCGGGCGTTTCAATTAAACTCTTTGCGTAGTTGTAGTATCGTGCGGAAGCAAGGGATCGTTACAAGACAGGGATTGAGCGTACCTTTTAGAATTATGCTAATTACAAAAAAGAGGAAACAAAAGAAGATAGTACTAAATTTATACGGTAAAATGTCTGTTGTTTCTAATGAATAGCAGACGAAAACACACTTAACTACCTAAGCTACATGACTCCAAAAATTATGAAATTTTACATACTTAAACTAGACATACATATGAACACGCCCAAAAAATTTTAATGGATTTTGAGTTGATTTACTATACTAAATAAATCACGAAAAACATACAACAGAATAAGATAACTTGAATGATATAAAGTTGTGAAATAAGATAAAGAT
Organism: Comarum palustre; assembly: GCA_951800085.1. NCBI lineage: Eukaryota > Viridiplantae > Streptophyta > Magnoliopsida > Rosales > Rosaceae > Comarum > Comarum palustre. The sequence goes on from OX637586.1 coordinate 18,179,906, forward strand.
GCGGTTAGTGATTTTGGAAATTCACCACTGAATATGCTGCAAAACAATGTTACATAACCAAGATTTCAATTACCAAGTTATGAAAATGTTCAATTAAGAATAAACTGTGAAATCACTGCATAAATTCTTATTACTTCTCGTAAGTACTTAAAAGTAAGATGACGCACCGTTACGAAAGTCTTTAGAATAATAGATCAAGGTATAGGACGTCTATCCTATCAACATATTATCCTAAGCATTAAGAAGATCTGTGAAAATTTGATTGAACAAGTATGCAAAACTAGTATGGAACACATACCTAGCAAGCAAGTCTTTCTATTTGATTTCACCTAATGTCTATAAGTTTTACTACTTTGAAATAAGTCGTATTAACCGATTAGGAGATTAAACAACTTAGATTTAGCCCAAATTATAAGTTCATATTATTCAATGTTGGCCAAACATGAACATAAACAAGAAAAAGTTCTCTGTAAAACAAAACCAACTAGACGAATCATAACTACGCAATTATGAAATCAAGTTGTGAAACAAGGTTTATTACATAATTCGGGACTTCAAACCTCCACCCCTAACTAAAGAGTTTAGCCTACCATGGCTGCAAAACCACACAAAAAAACATGGTTTGAAATTAAAGAGTACAAAGGAAAGAAGAAAACTGTGGAATCGAAAGAGAGTTGATGATCTTGGAGGCTTCCCGTTGATGGACTCTTGTGTGAGGCAGCGATTTCTTGATGATAATCTGTAGTAACACGGCTTAGAGAGCCGTAATAGAATTAGGGTTTTTCTTTAAATAGTCTTCAAGTCCTTGTAATTTCCTTTTCATACTATGTTTCCTTTTTTAAGTAAGATCAATGTTTGGGCTTCTCTTTGAATGTCTTCCACTTACCATCTGGACTTGGCTTTTGGATATATGAAAGTACTGATATCACTCTTTAAAATAGTGCAAAAACCCTCAAGAAAGCGTCTTGAAATCTAGCCCAAAAACTACCTCAAACTTGACTGCTGCACTGCTTCCGGAATGACTGATTTATTGTCCAACTTTAGACCTTCATAAATTCTAGATGCCTCTGTGTTTTTAGATTATTCTTGATTCTAAATTTATCTATAAGTTCCCCTCTATAGATCTGGGCAGCCAGCATGATGAAAAACATCTCGAAAGCACATGAAAAAGGGCCTTGAAAATCAGATAAAAACGTAATTTCCAGTCTTTAGCTTTTTGTGTTTGCAGCTTCTGTTTTGGTGTAGTTTCATTGATTTTTCTTGATATTTTTAACCATATGAATGATCAATCTCCATCATTGAGATCTTTACTTCATATGGGGAGCCTTGTTTGCACCATTTGAACTCATATTTGCATTATCTTACTCCATAAAGTATCTAAGAACATAATAAAGTTAAAAAGATTTTTTAATAAATTAACTAGGTAAAAATGAAAGAGTTTAAACCAATGTTTTAAAAGACTAAAACGTAACGTAAACAATTTTTTTTATTATGTAAATTGACTGCATAATTACTTTAAAACTTGCGCAATATCAATAATAACTCAATGATTCCACATTTATTCCTTAATTGATTGTTTCCATATTAGATAACTCACAAATAGTCAAATATATATCTTTCAACGTGAATTGAACGAGTTCTACGCTAACTAAACTACCATCTTTACATTTAACGGCCATCTCCAACCTTAACTTTGACACCACAACCATAACCATCTACAAAAATCCAGCCATCACTTGTGTATCCAACACTGACCAAATCCATTTCCAACAGAAACATTTTCATCCTGTCAAATACGAGTTGTGTAATCCCCTTAATCAAACCAATAAGATCAAACTGTTCCTAATCTAATCTCACCTCGCAAAATAAGGAAAGAGTAGAATGCATCATTGTAAAATTAAGACCATTAGCTTAGGTCTCATCCGGGAAACCACCAGACACTAGCCTAGTCCACTCTTTGAATCAACTTATTTTTCAGCATTGAAAAATTGCACAAATTTACATTATATTGATTTTAAAGATTCAACGTAAATATCTAAACCATGTTTACAATATAGAAATCCGGGAACTAAATCTTCTACTCTTTGTCACTAATCGCATACACACTACACCATACACCTACAAGATCTAGGTCTCTCATCCTAGATTGGGAATTAGTCAAGAATTCAAGCTATGTAGCAACAGATAAGGCAATAAAGTAAAAATATACCTCATATATTCAGTCAATCCAATACATAAACCAAGAGAATATAAAACACTAGACAGCATTCTTGAGCATGATTAAAACACATGGGGTCCTACCTAAAAATACTGGAAGTAAACCCTAATATGTCAACAAGAGAATTCACAAATGGATATAAGACTTGTGGGGAAAACAAAAAAACACAAGTAAGAAAAATCAAACGAACTACTTACTGTACAGGCACCTGTACAAGAAGATGTTCCTTGCTATCATCTACAGCAAGTGTCAGTCATTTACCAAAAGTAAGGCTTTCACTTTTCAATCAGTGCCAATACCTCAAACTTATGGCTGGTTCTGGTTGATAGTTAAGAGCTAACTTGCAGAATAACATTGAAGTGCAGGGGAAGACTTGATTCATGGAATAATAATCAGCAGATAGAAAGACTTCATAGCAAGAACCTTATAGCATCTTTTCAATGGCTTCTATTCATCATCCAACTCCACAAGCTGTGCGCGTCTCCTTTCAGCTGCTTTCTTTCTGACGAAGAAACCCCATCTCATAGCTGCCTTGATTTTCAGCCACCCCACAACAGCTTTGCCAGGACGCGTGCGATCTTCATCAAAATTGGGCGTTGGAGATGGCATATATGGGAATGCATATCCATCATCAGGTATGCCAAGAGAGCCATGGCCTCCCATACTGAAGATTCTGAGCAAGTGCTGCATATCCTCGTTTTCAAGCATCTCATGACTTCTGATGCGAATATCTTCCTCTGAAAAGAAGTCATCACCTCCCTTTTCTCGGCTCGTACCCCAGTCATCTAAAGGATTTAGGGTAAATGGCTGAACAGAAGCCTGAAATCCTGATGTCGATGACTGTGGAGGACCAAGGGCAAGCCCAACAGCATTAGCTTCATTTGATATGTGTTGAGGCTGATGAGAGCCGTAGATCAACTGGCCATCTAGTGCAAATGAGGTGCCTTCAAACTGGGCACGGGAATTTGAATTCACAATTGGTTGCTGCGTCAAATATCTTGTTGAGAGATTATCATTATACCCTAAAGAGGACAAGAGGTAAAAAAAATGTATATATATATTAATTGAATCACACCACCTCTAGTAAAACAAGTAAATAAATAACATTTTAACTGGATAGTACAGTGCATCTATGCAGGCATTCAATTATAAATGTGTGATAGAGAGAGAGAGAGAGAGAGTTCTCAAAATTTAAAATAGAGCAGGAGTGAAAGCCCTTCCTCCCAAGAGTTGTCCATCTTATATCTCAGTGTCGCACATTTACAGTTGGAACAAGGGCAAGAATAGTATAAGAAAGATGCTCAAATTTTAGGGTAAAAATCGCTTATTAAAAATTTCATCAATGCAAACATGTAGTTAACCTTCTTGATCAGAAATTTAAACTTCAAGCATTTTGAAGATCAATAAAATTGACTGAACTCATAAGCACGACTGATTACCTGCCAATTCATGACATATCTACACAAAAATAGCTCTAGAAAGTAGATCTAGGTTATAAGCAAAAACCAAAGAAACCAATTCAAAGCCATCTTTTCATTGAGTTTTTCATTAGTCCATGTTTCATCTCATTAGTGCCAATGGTCTAAAAGGCGCTAGGCGGTAGGCGGGCAGCAACCCATAGCCTAGCGCCTGGATAGCCTAAACCCTAAACAGCCTAGGCGGGGATTAGGCTATTTACTTTTTTCATATTTATTAATAAAAAATATATATTTTATGTACTCCAGTATTTGAAAACAGTCAAATATGGATAAATTATTCAACATAAATCTTGCCAGACCTATCTATAAAATAGATTATAGCCAAAATTTAGCAATACTTCCTGTAAAAGTGAGCAACAACAATAAACATATACACTTCTAAATCTAAAAACACCATTTACTCTTATACTCTCATGCCCCCCCCAATGTAACAACCCCACCACTAAATGTAAATAAAATTAGCCGAAGAGCTTAGCACCCTAGGCAGCTAGGCGGCGTCTAATTGCCCACAGCCTGGCACAAAGGCCTAGAAGGAAAGCGAGGCGGCTTGTTGCAGCCTAGAGCCTAAGCAGTGCTAGGCGGGGCCTTTTAGATCCTTAATCAGTGCTAAACAGAACAACCAAGAAAAAAATAATAATAATATGTAAAAAAATAAATGAAAACAGAACGACCAACACAAAATCTACAATCCCCAACTCAAATCCTTAACTACAGGCCATATTCACCAATACTTTTGGAATTTATAGCCCTCATATCTTAACTTTACAAAGCCACATCAACTCCATAATACAGTTGATGCAGTCCATCATCATTGCATTTTGGTCAACCATTCTAAATTTGTATTGACTAGGGCCAACCTCTGGATGCATAGTAGCTGTCTATTAGTGTCAACTTAACTGAATAGCGATACAAGATTTTTGTTCATATAGCTGCTAAAAAAGAAAATTTTAACATTAAACGTCATGATTTTCATATGCCCATAGAGATACTCACCCACACTTCAAACCCCAAGGAGAGTTCAGGGCTCTGCGTCTAGGAGGCAAACACAAAAAACAAAACAAAAAAACAAGAAAAAAAACCTTAATCAGGTGATAATGCTTACCTCCAATTGGTAGGGGCGAATTAGATAGAAGAGTCTGTTCCGAGGGAATTGAATTTGTAAGGCGAGGCTGCTGGTCTAAAGAACTAGGGTAACTGATTGAATGCATGCGAAATTCGTTGTGGTCTGCAGCTGACCTCTTATTTTGATTGTTGTTCAGAAGTGACTTGCCATCATACTCGATAACCTGATCCCAATTTTCATATGCTTTCTTTACAAGTGTATCTACATAGAGCTGCAAGAACATAAGCATAATATAATGTTATGCACTTGACTATCTAGTTAAATAGTATTAAAACTAAAACTAAAATTGAATGCAGTATCTGGATTATAGGTTGTAGGATCTTCAACGGCCCCAGACTATAAATGACACCCAGCTCTCTGCGCATTAAAATACAAAATCACGGTCCTAGATCTACAGTCTGTAAACTATCACATCTCTCAAATATATTCCTCGTGGGATGGAAAACTGTTTGTATTTGGAAAATGCCATCCTACACCAGAGATTGACCACCTTTAAATAAGCAAACCAAACAGAAAAGGTGGGTATGAATCTACCTTCTGACTGTCGGAAAGAGTATCGGCAGAATGATACTGTTCCCCCGCAATCAGGCCACTGAGCTCATAGATGTTATTAAAAACAACACCAACATTTCTTGTGTCTCCAGAATAATAAACATAAAGCTTTCCGCTAAGGGCACAAGTCTTTGAATGCTCTACAAGAGCTTCCCACATCTTATTTGACATGCCACTTCCAAGAATCTATAACAGCAAGACAGAAAAACTTAAAACATATGCAAGCATAAAAGAATACAAAATATACCTTATGTTTGTGTGTTTATAACTCAAATTGCGTGCCACACTTACACTCCGTAATTTTTGAGGATCTTTGACCACAAGCTGAAGAAACTGTTCAACTGAGTGTATTCCTGCACTGTTCAGCCGCTTATGGAATGCCCCATCCTTTCCAATCTTCTCCAGTCTCCATACTTCATCATTTAGTGCTGGGGGGTAATGTTTCTTGTATACTGTCAAGATCGAAAGAGAAGAAGAAAAGGTGAAAAATAGTGTTAGTAGTAGCACAAGATAGGTAGGAACAGAGCATAAGCTTACATTCCCCTCTGTGATCTTTAACAGTAAAAGCTTCTGTTTTCGCTTCACGGATGTGCAATCCCTCACAAAATCCTGGTGCAACTTTCAATCCAAGCCTGAACTTCCTGCTCCGTATCCAACTTGAGTTATCCGTAAAAGTCAGATCCCCTATTGTCCCAACCCCTTCCTTCAGTGTCACTTGCAGGTCCCCATTCAACAGAGGTCTTTTTCCTTCACGCTCTTTGACCACGTGGCTTTCAAATTCTTCTTGAGTCCAGCCTTCATCATCTTCATTGTTAAAATCACCCTCCAGCACAACAATATCTAGTTTTATAGAGGATTCAGGCCCAGATGTTACAGCACAGCGAGTGTTCATATCAACTAAAACAACATGAATTGAAGCACCCTGCTCGCCTTCAACTTTCCCTCCTGTGAAGATGGGGAGAGCCAGATTGGACTTAAACTGTAGTTGCAAGTTCCGCTCGTTTGAACCTTCGATCCGTTTGGGGGAGGACCTAAAATCTCACCAGTGTCAGAAAAAAAAAATTGCAAATTAGAATGCAAAATTCTACAACTATAACCGTGGCATACAAATCCTTTTTCTTTATTGTTGAATCCTTCTTAATTCATGGTGGCAATGATCATCATATCAAGGATTCCCACTGAACTCAGTCAGATTATGATCTTATGTTCAAAAGCATGTATCATTTCCTTTCACACACACATCAAATGAACAAGAAAGTTAGCACATTTTTGACATAAAATACCTGATTCTCCAAATTTTCAAAGAGATCAGAACAAGAATTTAATCTTTGAAAACATCACGAGCCTTCAGCATCTATGCTGGTCTGACAAAACATATGAACAGCAACATGAAAATATATAGAGAAGCTTTCTTTACAGCAATTTGATGATTTTTACTAAATAGACAAGACTCATATCTTTGAAAATACATTGCTTTGTCAGCGTAAAATAGACAATCGCTCCTCATTCAATCATTTAGTACTTGAAAAGACTTGTTGATTTAAAGTTTAAACAGACATTCACACTCACAGACAGTTACACCATTTACATCTGGAAAGAAATAAATTATCTGATGCAGAGAAACAAACACTCAAGACTTTCTTTTACCTTCCATTAAGTCTTGGAGGGCCCAACTTGGCCAACGCACGTTCCACTTCTTCACTGACCTGTTAAGCAATCAATCAGAAAGTTAAAAGTAAAAATTGGACTACAGATTACATAGCATAACCAGCAAAATCAGAACAACAACATATTACACTTTTTTCTATCAGATAACTACACGTATGTTATATAACATGGTCTTAAATTAGCTATTCATAAGGTGCTCAAAACTCTAACGGTTTACGTATTTCTAATTTGAGTCTATTTTGTACATGACACATTAAAAACTTAATGTATTAGTTACATTAATCATATGATTAGGTATTTCTAATTTGTGTCTATTTTGTACACGACACTTAAATAAATGAACGTGCTAGTTACATTAATCACACAATTTAGTCATGAATTTAAATAGAATTCTCTGTTGAAAAACTGTTTATGAATAAAATAAAATTTCTGATGAATGGCCTTCCTTAAAAATGATGACAAAGCTACTTAAGAGTCCCTAACACCTCACGTTAACTTCTAGCCCCCAACTACACAAAAATTATCTTCCATCATTGAATATGAACAATTTAACTCGGGATCCTAGTCAACACTAGGAATGTATGTGCCATCAAAAACAGTAGCTTCAAACCCTGGTGGTCTTACAAATAATTTCTACCAAGTTTCCGGATCTACCCAAGCTGGGATTGTAATATAGCAAACTCCCACAAGACATCACATTTAAAACCAGTAGTTTTGGGAAAAATTATCGCTTTTAGTCAACCAACCAATGTTTTGAGTTGAAATAGATTTGATTTGTAGGAGTTACGCCAAAAAGAATAAAAGGATGACATTCAGCAAAAATGATCATTTGAATTATTAATTCTTCATATGCCATGTGTGGAGAATTTAGATAGGAAGCACATAAAGAAGTGAAGCTTAATATTAGAGATGAGTGCCTGAACTTTACACCTTTTTAAAGAGAATGCGTGAACACAGCCATCCCAAAGGATTTTTAAATTGAGAAATTAAGCTGCAAGCTTATAGCGGTACTGTTCAGCAGATAATTTGTGCTATGTTAAAAAGAGAATACATGAACACAGCCACCCCAAAGGATTTCATTCCAAAGACAACTTACAACTCTTCGAAGTATAGGCTCCAGTGAGGAGCATAGCTTCTGCAGACTGTCAACCTTTAGAGCTTCTACAATTACACTGCAAATACAATTTGTCCAATGGAATATAAAACACGTAATAGTTAGAAATTTGAAGATTTGAACAGAAAATAAAAAAAATTAGATTACTCTGAGAATTGGCAACCAAAGTTCTGTTTGAAAATCCATTATTAATTCTATATAAAACCCCTAGCAAGACAAAATCCAGATTCCAACTTTACATTTTGTGACAGACTAGAATCCTCTTAAACACCTAAACCTACCACATTATGCATCTTTTCTTCCCTACGCCCTCGTAGCGTGGCACAAAGAAATGTAATGAAATAAAAATACACTACTGAAAGCTATACAAAAATTCATTTAGTGTTTGTGCATGTATACCAAGAACTACAGCCCCCCAACAGACAATAGGTCATCAACTGCTTGTGCCTTTTGGTCCTAGAAACCTCTGACAGACTCAAAAGCAAACGTTACTCCTATCTACTCCAAATGAACTCATTCGGCGCCTTACAACAGCAAGTAAAATGTAACTAAACCTACACACATGTAATATACATAAGTCAAACAGAAAGCCGGCCTTAATTCTCCAATTAAACATCAAATTCGCAACGGAAAAACAAGCAGATTCAACTAAAAAACGAGTTACCTAGCGAGAGCAGGCCGCTTCCGCTCCGGCTGGTCCTCCTCTCCCCCGTCCGCTTGCCTCTTCCCTCTCATGGAGTTGTTCCTCTCCATGAGCCTAGTTTGCCTCTGCATTTTTTTCTGTAACCCTAGAATTCCAGATCTGCACCTCCACAACAAAAACGAAACCAAAACTCCATAAACCACAAAAATCAAGCTCAAACTGCACAAAATACAATCAATTTCGAAACCTCAGTACCTTGGGCTGAGCTGAAAATTCGAATCCTGAGACTACCAGCGACTGTAGTTTCAAATTAGGCGGCGCTTTTTTGTGAGAATTTAGGGGAAAAAGCGCGGGTGAGAGTGAGAGGGAAAGCCTGAAAAATTCTGCAAATAGGGATGAAGGTAGGAGGGAGTCTCTATTAAGTCTAACCTGGCGACCCCTTCAGTTCCAGTGGTCAATAATTCGGTGTTGCTCGGACCACCGGGATTTGCTGTGGCGCTCTTGGATTTTTTGGAATCGAGTCGACGACGTGGCGCGCTTGGATTTGCGAGCTGGGAGTGTCGATTACGTGGAGAAAATCCTGACCGTAGATTAGGCGATTTTTTTTCGATTACTGTAGTGAATCACCGTACGAGCCAATTATATTAAATTACCGGCCGAGAACAGAATTTTTGAGTGACATCACTTGAAGCTTGGGCATGCGTCATTTCCTTTATTTATTTGCATTCATTTCGTTCATTTTTAGTGAAAACTTTTAATTTATTTTTGTTGTTATTTAATATATAGTGGAATTAAAGCAGTTGAGGGATCTTTGGGATAGATGCTCACTTCCATGGGTGGTCATATGAGATTTCAATGAGATTTTGAACAGTGGAGAGACAGATGAGAGGGTTCCCTAAAGCACTAGGCTATGGGGATTTACTCGATCTAGGGTTTTCAGGGCCTTCTACAACATGGTGGAATTCTGAAACGCTTCTTAGATTGGATCGAGCGGTGTGCACGCCTACCTAGTGACTCCGATCACTTGCCAATTTTGTTGAGGGCTAGCACAGTTCCAATTGCTAAGAGACCTAGAGTTCATTGGTTTAAACTTGAAGCACATTGGTTGCAGCATAGTGAGTGCGATGAGATTGTTAAGGAGGCTTGGTGTACGGAGGTTACCGGTTTGCCTATGTTTCAAGTCACTAGGAAGATAAAGATTACTCGTCTGAAGCTGAATGCTTGGCAAAAAAACAAAATTTCGTGGGCGTCAATTGGAGATGTTGGGAATCCGAGAGAGGCTAGAAGTGTTGCTTGGAGCTGCACAAAGGGCAAAGGTGCAATGGTAAAAACATGGAGATAGGAACACAGGTTATTTTCATCGGAAACCTTCTAATAGAAAACGAAAGAATCGCATTAAGGGTCTGTATGATTCGAGTGGTCAGTGCATGGAAGAGGATGATGATATGGAGAGTGTTGTCAACTTATTTCAAAAGAATGATTACGGCGGGGACATTGATATGGAAGCAATGCAGACTACACTTAATGACCAGTTGTGCGCTCTCTATACTTAAGAGGAGATTCAGACAGCTTTATTTCAAATGTATCCTACTAAGTCGCCTGGACCAGATGGAATGCCTCCACTCTTTTCAACAGTATTGGTAGTTGATCGGTTCAGATTTGACTAAGGCACTACAAAGTTTCCTTCGCTCGGGTCAGATCCTACTGAAGAAAAGTATATCGAGACTGAATCAATTTGCTTTCTATTCATACTGGGCAATATGTACAGACATTGGACAACAAGGTAGTTACTACAAACTAAGAATCTACATAAATCTAGAATTAGGGTTGGGCACTTCTAAACGCAATCTCGATCTCGTCCCGGTTCTGTACTGAAAATTGGCTGGACGGGACAGAGTTTTAAATTGGCGGTATCGTCCCGTCCCAGTGGTTTGTAAACGGGACTGGATGAGATCGGACGGGACGAGACCGTCCTGAAAGTATAAATATACTTGTATCCAATCGTAACCGTCTAATTGTTAGGTGTATACTCTTACAATGAACTCAAACACGCTCAATGAGATACCCAAAATCTAAAGCTAAATTATAAGTACTAGTTTTACACTACAACAGTTAGATAATTCATTCTCATTTGGTGATGATGATCATAAGATATCGACCGCCACAACGAATCTAATTAGCGATAGCTAGAGGTTTTTTTATTTTTCAAGTTTAAGAGTTTTCTCGAGATCTTAATTAATTAGTTAGATATAAATTACAAACATATAATTAATTGGTTGTTGACCCTCTTTCATTTTTACAATTTTTGTTCATTTTTTTTACTTATATAGAGTTAGAAGTTTAGAACTAGAACAATTATATCATTAAAAAAATAACACCATGGAAAAAATAACATCATAGAATATATACGTAGGAATATTATACACAATAAAACTCTTATCAATATTGGATGAGTATACATTGACTTTATAAAAAAAATTAATATAAAATTTCTTCAAGAATTTAGGATCAATTTCTCTCATCTAAGTTTTTTATTTTTATTTTTTTTTTCTCTTTTTGCTGAACAGGATCATCCCGTGTCGGATAGATTTCTAAAACTACAATCACGTCCCTTCCCGTTCTGATAATATATTTTCAGGACGAGATAGGACAGGATTCGCCGAATCCCGTCCCATCTCGTCCCATGCCCAGCCCTAGTTTTCGATTTTATTTGGTTTTTCTTTCACCATAAAAGGGTTGTCACATTATTGTATATTGCTAGCTAGCCTTTATAGCGACCCTCATCCGGTGATGAGATGGTCGCTTAGCATGGGACGCTCTAGACCCTTTATAGGATTCGACCATAACCTGGGAGGCTCATCGTTATGGTGAAACCTCTTCCCCCATTTTGTTTATTTTGATTTAGTTTATACCAACGAGGTTGGTACGTGATTGGTTTACTTTTCTTATATATTATTTTTGGAATATTTTCAATGGTGCGTACATAATGATTTTTAATATAAAGCTTGGGAGAGCATCGAGAAAGTATTTTACCATAATCTTTTAAAATATTTCTCTTCTTGGCCTTTCGTTTTCAAATGTCTAGACGGCAGGTTATCTAAGAAGAGGTCAGGCGTACATGGAGATTAGGCATTGTCACTAAAGATCATTTCTGCTTGTTTCTTTTATTATGTTTTGCTTCCTTTGTTAGAATTGCTCCAAGAACTTGAGGTTATTAATTGTTGTTGTTGGTGATGTGAACTATGAAGTGTGGAAAAGAAATTGGGAGCAAGATGGCTTCAGGTGTAAGGGTTGGAGTATTTGGATATTAGAAGTGTTTGTTTGGTTTGCAGTTAGGGTTGTCCACTTTTGAAGGGGGTTATACCAAAATTTTGATAGGATTTTCTTTAGAGATGAACCCCGCAAGATTTACCTCGGATGTAACGGTAAAATCCGAAGTGGGTCCTGACAATAAACAAGTGTACAACTTTGTGAACCAATTCCACATAGGAAGAAAGATTCTAAAAAATCTTGTGAAATAAGATGTGATCAAAATGGTGAAATACAGTTATGGTTGAAAAATCGCGTAATTCAAGTAACGTTCCAGTGTTGATAATAACAGTCAACCATATTTATCCTTATAACCCCAAACCGGAGAGAGCAGTTGTGGCAGCACGGCTGAAGAGAGCGGTAAGGGCGGCTCGGAAGGAGAGATTAGCGATGAGGCTCAGATAGATAGAGCGACGGTGACAGCTTGGCAGCAGCGTTGCTTTTGGTCAAGAATGAAAACGAGTCAGTCGAGTCTTTCATAGACCTGTGGAAATTGGTGTCTATATGTAAGATGGTGTTGGAGGTTTTTTAAGACTCTATAGCCCCTTAAATTTAGTCTCTGATTGTTTCCAAACACAGGTTTTGTGGGCTTGGACCACATAAGTAGTCCAATCCATCCTAGTCCCATGTAACAAACACGCTGCAGAAGAACAAGAAGGAAGGCTAGCATGCTCTCTAGTACTCCTCTTCTGCCATCTCTTCCACCATACTTCTCTCCTAAACCTTCATCTAATCTCATCTCATTCTAGCTCCAAATACAACCACAAAAAACACAGGCAAACCAGGTAGCAAGCCCAAACAATCCACCAATATTTATACCAAATTTATTATCCCATATACCTCAATCCCTACCTTAGAAAATCAGTTGGGGTCTCTTCTTCTGTCACTCATGCTTTTTTAGCTCTCACACCATGCACTCCTTGTTAAGTCTATTTTTTCATTATGTTGTTAAGAAGTTGTCGAGAAGAACACAAAAGTGAGCTTCCTTGGATTCTCAATCCCTCGAAATTTGCTGGGGCCTTCGCTAACTCAAATAAAACGGACTGATTTTTGGGCTCGGCCATGCTTGTCTCACTGTCATGTGACCTTTAATCAAGAACACCTTCCACAGTAACTTAGATAATTGTTTCGTAATCCTATAAGGAATTTACTAACTCTCAATAGTTTACTCAAAGTTTGTAAGTACTTATATATTTACATTTATCATAATGTTACAGATCCTTAGAAATGCATAATGCTACTGACCCTTAGGAGTGTCGTAAAAGAAAGCAAGGACACTTTTATAATTTACTAATTAACAGATTTTGTTAGTAAATGGATAGAAAATGAGTTATTAGTAAATTTAAAAGACATTCTTGCTAGTGGTAATTATGGATTCAAAAGTGTAGATATTGGTAAACACAATTTTTTCAAACGTTTTATTTGAAAAACAATTACAACAATAATGACTATTTTACTTTAAAATAAACAAATAAATAAAAAAGACCTACACATTCGACTGTGAAACCGAGTATACCAATTCCCAATCCGCTTTATCCTAGCAAAAATCTCAAGTGGTTAACCCGTGAGAACCCGTAGAGCTACACTCACGAAGCTTTGGCTGAAGTCTTAGAATACTATGCTTTGGACATCTTGGACCTAATACGGATGTAAGCTGACTCCAAGAAGCTAATCATGAAAGTGTGTCCAATATGCAGTAGTTTTGACTTTTGAGTGAGTTGGTATATGAATGGCTTCCCAGTTTTTGTTGCAGCCAAGCACTTCAGTCTAGAAAACATTCTAACATCTTTTTTTGACTAGGTGCAAATAGTCACCCTAGTGCTATGTTGTTCTTAAGATGATCCAAGTTGAGAATTAAGAGTGATGAGACTTGATGGCTAAAGTTTAGCTGAAGTTTGATCTATTTGGTTCGTCGGCTAAAGTTTCATAGGAAAAATGTCGTCGGCTATGACTTTAACTGACGACACTGAAATTCGTCGTCGGCTAAAGTCTCAGACTTTAGCCAACGACGATATCTCGTAGATGTCATCGGCTAAAGACCAGACTTTAGGCGACAAATTTTTGGACTTCAGGCGATGAAATTTTGTCGCCAGAAACGTCCCTTATTGGTTTAAATGGTTGACTGAGTAAACTTTAGCCGAATAAATTTCGTCGTCTTAAGTTTGAATTTCGTCGCCTAAAGTTGCAACTCGTCGGCAAAAGTTTGAATTTCGTTGCCTAAATTTTGCATTTCGTCGGCTAAAGTTTGAATTTTGTCTCTTTAAATTTAAAAAATAATAATATTTTTTATTTCTTTTACTTTCGATTCATTTTTTTATTCCATTTTTTTTGCGTCACCATCACCACTGTTCGGAACCCACTATCATCGAGAGGAGCCGTGGTGGAGGAGAAGGAGGAGGCGAGGACAACGGAGAAGGAGAAAGAGGAAGAGGAGAAAGAGGAGGAGTGACCGTCAGAGGAGGAGGAGCCGTAGTGGAGGAGAAAGAGAAGGAGGCGAGGATGACGGAGAAGGAAGAGGAGGAGGAGGAAAGGAGGAGGAAGAGAAATGAAGAGAGATGAAAGATATAAATGAAGAAAATAAAAATTCAAAATTTTTTTTGGACTTTAGCCAACGAAATTCCAAATGTCGTTGGCTATACATTTGTGGGTACTTTAACAGACGAAATTTCACATGTCGTCAGCTAAAGTACCCTCAAAAGTATAGTTGACGACACGTGTAATTTCGTTAGCTAAAATACCCTTTACCGACAAAATTGATGATTCCGATGACTAAAATTCACAAACAAAAATCTGACCGTCTGATATGATCATTACATTGAAAGATGTGTTTGGTAAAAAATTCAACTCGATCTGACAACGTTAAGGGATCTATCGGGTTGGTCAACCCTAATCTTACAACCACTTAACACACGGAAATGCTCATATCTGCATCTATATGAGGTATTTTCGTCGAACCTTCAACACAATAAACTTTCACCATGATGAGACACAACCACCTATCTAAAATTTTGAGACATTTACCCCTCAAAGATAAGGTTACCCACAACATTCTAAGGGACTAACAATTGTTTTCGGAACTTGTGCCATGTTAAACTTCTATGACAACCATTATCAGTTCTTCTTCTATGATTGAAGGGTGCGCACCTTCTTGGTTCCTGCTGCCAAATGGGACCTTGATCAATGTTGTAGATGCTCTATATGCACCAAAAGGCAATCAAACACTAGTGAGCTTCAAGTACATCCGTGCTAATAATTTCCATTTGGAAACGCATAGTGAGAATAGTCATGAGTTTCTCTGTGTTACTTCTCAGGTTTGCGGACATAAACGCATCTTGGAGAAGCTATTGAGTAAGTCATGTGGTATGTACCTCACCACCATTTGGATTATTGAATCCAATGTAGTTGTCAAACATGACTTCTGGGACTCTGACACTTACAAGCTCTGGCATGACTGTCTTGGTTACCCCAAAAGAGACATGATGATTCAGATTTTACGTAACTCGCATGGACATATTTTCTTCAAGTCCAAAGGCAAAGGTTTGCAACATGGCCTCACCATTGATGGTGATAATGCCATGGCTGCCAAGGGTAACCCCCGACTGTCCTCTTGGTCACCGGTGCGTGGTGACGACCCTGAAGCGTCATTAGCCTTTTCTGACGCCCACTACTCCCTTTGTAAAGTTTGTACTTTGGCTAAGCTTGTGTCTACACCTTCTTATGCTAAAGCCAACACAGAGAACATCTCATTTCTTCAGCGTATCCAAGGTGATATATGTGGACTCATCCAACCAGAATATGGACCGTTTAGGTACTTCATGGTTTTGGTGGATACCTCAACAGGTTGGTCACACGTTGCTCTGGTGTCCATCAGGAACACTGCCTTCTTTAAACTCCTGGCACAAATAATCAAGCTTCGCGCTAACCACCTAGACAATCCAATGAAATCGATTCGGATGGATAATGTCAGTGAGTTCATGTCAAAACTTTTGATGATGACTACATGTTGGTAAGGATTGAGGTTCAATATCCCGTCCCACACGTGCACATGCAAAATGATCTTGCTGAAGCCATGATTAAGCGACTTCAGATGATAGCTAGGGCCTTAGTGATGGGTTCCAGACTCCTATTGCATCATGGGGTTATGTAATATTACATGCAGTAGTTCTTGTCCGTTTTCGGCCTGCCTCCAACTAAGAGTATAGTACGTACCAGCTGGTTACTGGATATGAGTCTGACATCTTGCACTTACGTGTATTCGGTTGTGGAGTGTACATGCCTATTACGCAGCCACTACGTACTAAATTGGGTCTGAAATGACGTTTGGGTATCTATGCTGGATATGACTCCCCAACTATTATCTGATACATTGAGCCCTTGATAAGTGATCTCTTTAAGACCAGATTTGTTGACTATAAGTTTAATGAGACCGTCTTTCCGTCGTTATGGGGAGATAAGAACATGGATATTCAGTATAAACGACAGGAATCGTCCTGGAGTATTCCCACACTATCTCATTATGATCCCTGCACCTCTCATGGTGACATTGAAGTCAAACGAATCATTTCTCTCAAGGATGTGGTAGATTCGATTCCCGACTCATTCGTAGAGATTGCAAAAGTCACAAGATTTGACATACTAGCTGTAAATGTCCATGCAAGGCTATAAGTCTCGAAAACAGGAAAAACCACCTCGGGTCTGAGCATGGCTGCCCTCTGTATGGGTAAAAACCAATCCCTTAATCATCGATACTGAGAACCATTCTCACGAGATTATCTTCGATTATAGTTATGTCCTTGATTCGATGTCGACATATCTAGGGGACACCCCGGGATCCACGTCGTTTATCATTGAACATGCATGTAAATCATGATGTGTTATGAGAACGCATTTGAGTTGCTGGACCGATCATCTATGTATATCTATGATGTATTTGCATATTCCGTGGCTCATGAGATCGTAAAGCACGATGATATCGAACTACGCTCCGACAAAGAATGTGAACATAGAGTGGATTGGCCTAAATGGAAGGAAGCTATCTAGACAGAATTAGATTTCCTAGCAAAAAGACAGGTATTTGGGCTGGTGGTGCCAACACGCCAAGTGTAAAGCCTATATGATATAAATGGTTCTTTGTTAGGAAGCGTAATAAGAAGAACGTAGTACTTAGGTAAAAAGTTTGCCTTGTGGCACAAAGTTTCTCACAACACCCTAGAATAGACTATGAGGAGACATACTCTCCCGTGATGGATATCATTACTTTCTGCTACTTGGTAAGCTTGATAGTGTCTGAAAAGTTTGACATGCAGCTCAGGGATGTGGGTAATGCATATCTATATAGGGATCTAGATACTAAGATATACATAAAACTCCCTGAGGGGTTTCGGCTGCCTAAATAGAGTAACTCTAAACCACGGAGTGCGTATGTCATTCGGTTTCAACTCTCACTTTATGGATTGAAACAATCCTGACGAATGTGGTATACTCGTTTAAGTAACTACCTGATTAGGTTGGGATATAAGAACAATGATCTATGCCCTTGTGCGTTCATAAAGAAAACGGACTCCGGATTTGCGGTTGTAGCCATCTATGTTGATGATATGAACATCATCGGTACTCTTGATGAGATGAGAAAAAGACTATGGCTCACTTGAAATCCGAGTTTGAGATGAAAGACATGTGAAAAACTCGGTTCTGCCTAGGTATTGAGCTAGAACATCAAACCTGTGGAGTCCTAATTCACCAAACTGCATATGTCCAAAAGATGCTCATGCGATTAATATGGACAAGGTGAACCCTATTGGCACCCCATGATAGATTGAAGTTTGGATGTCGTGAGGGATCCATTCGGCCCTAAGGAGGATGAGGAAGAAGTAAGTACTTAGAGCAGAGGTACCGTACTTTGGTGCTATTGGTGAACTATTGTACTTAGCTCAGTGCATGACATTGCCTTCTCTATGAACTTGTTAGCTAGATATAGCTCCGCGCCTACACAACGTCATTGGACTGATGTCAAGACTATTTTGATACCTTAAAGGGACCATTGACATGGGTTTGTTCTTCCCTTAGAAGGATTCAAGAAAGGCAGCAATTGAGTGTAATGTCTTTCAGAATCTAGACACTTGTCGATTACATGACCAAGCTTTCGGCCGCTCTGCACACAGCTACCAGGTGTTACCGACAGTTGTCGGCAACTATGCACACAGCTGCCAGACTCTATCGACAGCTGCCGACCGTTGTGCACACAGCTGCCAAGCGCTAATGACAGCTGTCAGCTGTTGTGCACACAGCTGCCAGGCGTTACACGTCAGCTGTTAGGCACTGTGCAGGAGTTACCGAGCACTGCATGCTAGCTACTGAGCACTGCAAGCCAGATGTCTGGCGTTGTGCAGCAGTTGCCAAGCACTGTGCGTATGGCTACTGAGCACCATGCACAACTGCAACCATTACTGTTGAGAAGCAGGATTCCTCCACTGCTCTTGATATTGCCTCCCTTAATCATGTTGAGACACCTAACGATTTGTTGGTTGGTTTTGCGGATGCTGGATACTTATCAGATCCATACATGGGACGTTCCAGAACTAGTTATGTTTTTACCATTGGGAATACGACGATCTTATATAGGTCTACTACGCAGAAACTCGTGGAGACTTCCTCAAATCATGCTGAGAACATTTCCTTACATGAAATTTTTCGTGAATGTGTCTGGCTACGATCTATCATCGGTCACATCAGAGAAACAAGCGATTTGATACCCACTACTGACAAGCCAACTTGCTTTTATAAAGACAATGTTACTTGTATCGAACAAATGAAGCTTGGCTACATCAAAGATGGCAACACTTAGCATATTGTGCCGAAGTTCTTCTACAACCAACAACAGCAAGTCTTCCTTAATATTCATGTGAATCAAGTCAGTTCAGAAGCTAATGCAGTGGATCTCTTCACCAATTCTCTGCGTTAGTCTATTTTTGATAAGCATGTGAAGCGTATTGGAATGCGAAGATTTTCAAGTCTCCTTTGTCCATCGTCCAAGGTTTAGTTTTTCTCCCACTGGATTTTTCACTTAGCAAGGTTTTAACAAGGCAACACTATATACACTATCTGGCTTGACGACATGAGGCACAAAGAGGAGTGTTGTAGGATATATGAGATATGTGGGTGCTTTTGGTATATACCGGTTAATGTGCTTTATCTTACATTAAATAACAAAATCTCTAAATAGAGAAGCTATTAGATTTGGAGCACAAAAATTATACTGATTTTTGTGTTTTGCTTCCCTATCATATAGAGAATATAGATAAGCTATTGGACTTGTTGAATTTTGAGTTGCAACATTAGTCCTCAAGTGGTAAAATGTGTCCTTAAATGGTAATTAGTCTTGAAAGTTGCATCAACTTTACTCATATTATCACTTTAAGCAATAATATACTACTTTAAGCAGTAATGTGAACATGTGGTGGCTAAAATTATTTACAACTTTAAAAACTAGTTTACAACTTTGACTAATATTTTTCATTTAATCAAAAACAGTTGAAGACGAATACTATAATTTTGAGGACTCATTAAACAATTTAATTGATGCATGTCATGCATTAACACATTATGAAATATTTTGTTTTGTTGTTTTTTTACCAAAAATTGATGACAGACAGGGAGGAAAGTCGATTTATTTATTCATGAGTTCGGAATTGAAACCAATAAACAAAACAAAGATTCCTACGATTTTTTTTGTTTTTTGTTTTCGTAAGTTGCTTGTCATAGCATTATAAGCATTCAATAGTAAATCTTATGTATAAACTCACTAAATCAAAAATTCAAACATCTTTCTCTTCATCTCTAGCTAGAAAAGCACTATCACTTTTTAAAATCCATTCGATTAAGCTCTTTTTCCCACTTTTTTTAGGAGAAAATGTCAGAACCCATCCCAAATTAACCCCTTTTAACTCGAGGTAATTCCTGCGGGATCCACCCTAAAAGGGGTTTTACTGTAGTCTCATTTGAAATAGATAACCCTTAACTACCTTTAACCGGCACATCCTGAAACTTTAGAAACTTTAGATTATCACTAATATTTGTGACTGCACCCGTAAACATGATCAGGCTGCCTACGTACCCTCTGAGAGAGATCTAGCCACTCGTAGTTCAATAATGCTCTAAGATCTAATCCAAAGTGTGAGTGTAACTTATTCCATGTACCCCAGAAGTATTTTGTTCAACCAATGCTCTAATTACTTCCTATCTTAATTCTGTCTCCTTTTCACCATTTCACAATATCTTTATAGACACACACACAACCTTATTTCCAATGAATAATTACACCTACACGGGCACTACTATTATCTCATTTAACATCTCTCTTCTACTTTTCACCATTTCAGAAATTAACATCCAAAAATGGATTTGGCCAACCACATCAATTAACATGTTTATAGTCACACCAAAATCACAGTAACACATCACTGTTCTTCACTTCTAGCGACACCAACTCAATCTTCATTCACATCAATTAAACTTAGAAACTATTTTCCTACTTTGCAGCTTCATTATTGTCGACAATTATCAAAGAACACAGAAAGTTTCACTTAAACACCAAACACACAGTAGTTTTCAAACTAGAAGTCTAAGCTCTCGCATGTAAGACTAAACCAGATTTCATGCTTTAGAGAATATCAATTCAACCCCAATAATCAAATTAAAGGAAGAAAATGATCAGAATGTCATCACCGTCGCCATACACAGTAGCTGCACAATAGCTAGCCACTGCCGAAACCCAACTTCATCCAAATTCCATCAACATCATTTTCAATCATCTACATTCACACTTACTGATTTGACATACTAATAAAGACAGAAAATACAAAGAACAATCATCCACTGCCGCCGTGTACAGCAACACGCACGGCGATCCTCTTCTGCCAAAACCCATTTTCTCCTGAACTTAACCAAACTTAATTTCAAGTATATAGAGAGCTAGAACTCGACAAAAGGACCAGTTTTGTTACCTGAATCAAGGCTGGAAGCTCATCGGAGAACATCGACCCCATGCATGAAAATTTAAGAATTTTTTCTCTTCCATTCTTACCTCCTCGTTTCGAATCGAGCTACACCCTTTTGAGGGTTTGATCTGTGGAGCATGAACTCTAGTTATTGGGTGGTGGTGCCCCTTGGATTGGTCAGAGGAGGAAGTTCGGTCCGGGTCAATCCAATAAGGCCACGCCTTCTAATTCTCGTCGAGGGGTGGTTTTGGGCACAAATTGATGAAATTGATGACCGGGCGAAGGTGGAGGAGGATGAGGCCCGCCGATCTGCACTAGTGCCGCGTCCAGAGGCGGCTTGACGACGTAGTTCTGGTCAGGTTGGCCAGAACTTTCTGTCTCTCTCCTAAGCTCGAGCAGCCGAGAGAAAAGAAGGGATCCCCCTTGTAAGGGGTTCTGCCTTTTTATAGTAGCCCCTAGCCAAATGACCCTTTTGCCCTTGAACTCCAACGAGTCCTTAAACTTCCATAGAATATAGTACAACTTCGATTAAAGCGTGTCACGTGTCTACGAACTTGCTTTAATGTCCTCCACAACTTTCATGAAGGGAATTTAACCAAATTATCAACTTAACGAAAAGTCAACTTTTAAGGCCTCTACGGTAAAACAAATAATAATCGAAAACTACTGTACTCTTTATAAATTCTCAGTAAATAGTTCGTTGCTCCGAAAAATTGTCTAGATATACCGGTGAGCTCGCATTATCACATACTACGACTTTAGAGCTTTAAATACCTTATTTACCGATTCCAGAAAAACACGATAATAAGCTTGAGCGATAACCTATAGTATTTATGAACGCTATAAAAAGTCTTCAGTAACATTTTCCGCCCGGTTTAAAGGTAACTATTAGGTTCAGGTCGTGACAGAAAATATTTGTGACACCCAGTACTTTACCCCTAAAATTAGTTACGTCCCAAAAGGTTCGGGTATAAAAAAGATTTGGAAATAGATTGTAATTTTAAAATAGAAATTAAAACTTGCCTTTATTAGATGATCACTACCAAAAGGTCTTTAGCCGACGAAAAAAAACAGGCTGATGAATTCATTTTTCGTCAGCTAATTAAAACATTTGTTGGCTATGGTCAACTTTAGCCGATGAAATTAAATTTTCATCGGCTAAATTAATTTTTTCAACTATAGCTGATGAAATTTTAAAAGTTTAGCCGATGAAATATATAATTTCGTCGGCTATAGTGTCTTATATTTGCAGATCTAGACAACAGCTAATTTGAGAAAAAAAAAACGGGAGACGAATTTTAGGTGTTGTCGAAATTGTTGGGTGTTCTCAAAATCTGTCCAGACTTAATTTATGGAGCTATATATAGGTAGCTATATGTTTATGTATGTTGATTTTGAGTTTTATTTCAGTTGATTTAAGAGTTTTATTTGAGTTATATTGATTTTGAGTTTTATTTGATTTGATGGATTTTGAGTGAGATTAAGTTGATCAATTTTGATTTGATAATATATATTAAGTTGTTGTTAATAAGTAGTATATATATATATATGTTAATTAATCTAATTATAATATTGTGTTGATGGTATGAAGTTGTTGATGATATAAGTTGATTATGATTTTGTGATGATGTTGATATACAATATTGTTATGTAATTAATAAGTATATATGCCTAAGATACACCGGACGCCGACTCCGGGTACTACTGCTTCGGATGGTGGGTCATCTAGGGTACAGATATCGCCGCCTCTTTTGTTCCTTTCGTGGTTGATACCGGCCTTACCTGCAGTCGATGACTAAAGGATGCCGATTTATCCACTACACCCGTTAGTGGATCCATCAGCGGTATACCAATTCGTGCCTTTTGGTACGACTCTTATTTCCACGAGGGTAGCATCATCAACGACAGAGACAGAATCTTTCGCTTTCGCAGCATTGCTCTCAGGTAATGAAAGATGAATGATTTGTTTTCTTATAATGTCATAACAAAGGTTCTATGATTTTAATAATCAATTTGGTTTATCATGTGATAGGCACTGTCGGAGCTAAGCCGAAAAGGAAGAAGAGAGGCCCCGACACAGGGAAGGCTCTCGAGAAGACCGTCAATACCTCAAGGAGGATCGTCATCGATACTGATGGGGATGGCCACATCGTATCGGGCGGGAAGACGAGGACGTACCCCGGCCGCGTGAGAGCGCTCATTAAGGATAGAGTCACTATGTTGTGGTCAGACTACGGCAAGATCCCGCAGGAGGTTGAGGACATGGTCAACAACGCAATGTCGGTGAGTTTATAAAATGCCTTAAAAATATTATGTATTATATTATTGATTTATCGAAAAACTCAACTAATAAACGGTTAAATGCAGGTGTAGTTTGACATTCCTGCGCACTTAAGAAACAGTTGGGAGAACGTTGTACATGGGGGAAGGTACGTTGGGAAGTTAATGAAAAAACAAAATTGTATGTGATATTAATAATATTTCTAATATTTTTGATGTATCTGTAGGTACACGGAGTGAAAGAACGAGTTGCGGACTCACTAGACTACGCACGAGAACGTACGTTCTACTACCCCTGATGAGTTCTAGTATAGGGAGTACCAGTGGCGTTGGCTTATGACATCAGAATTCAACTACCCTTATAAACAGGTAATTAAAAAATTAATTGGTTAAATTGTTATTAAGTAAGCCCATTTTTAAATATTTTACCAATATTTTATTTTTTTTTCTTTGAAGGTCGTTTCCCGTACGAACGCTCAGAACCTGCAACACAACACAAGGAACCATTGTTTCCGGGTGAACTCGTGGTCCCTTTAGCGGGTCACACGGCTCCAGAAATAGCGAACTTCCCTGTACTCCGAGTTTTCCTGTGTAAAGAACAAACACGTCAAAGAGGCGTCCCCGGGTTTACCGAGGGAAGCCACTCCGATACTTAAGTCAGACACTGTCAGTTAAGCAGAAAACTCAAGAATAGTCCAGAAGTGGCGTGTGTCCCTTTTTACCGGGAGACATGCGCTGGTATTTATAGTAGCACTAAAGACAGCATTCCTTATCCTTTTCCGATGTGAGATCAGTTTCCCTTGCTTTTATTTAGCTTTACGGCGAATTGGGCCCAGACAAAGGACCCAGAGTGGCTTCTCACACTTAACTGGAAAAAAGTCAGTTACAAAATACTTTCGTTCAAAAAAGTCAGTTACAAAGTGGAAAACCGCTACAAATAAAAACTAGTCTGAGAGAAGCTCCATCTCATGGCGCTGCAGACCCGCTACCCCGGCCAGTGCATGACCCGTCACGTCCTCCCCGGGGCCGTATGATGAACTGTCCTCCACGGGGTAGTGGCCGGTTTTGAGGACCCCCGACAATACCGCCACGGGATGCACCTCTCCTGGCTGCTGAAGCAGGAACTGGGGGACTCCGAACCGGGTTTATGGGAGCTCTAGGCTTTGCAGCCACAGCAGGGTTAGGCCGGGAGGCGCCCGCAACTTGGTCAGGTCTGACATGCCCTTGGTGACTATCATAACCCGCTTTGTCGAGCCAGCCTTGGCGAATTCCGGCACTAACAATTTCAGCGTGAGCCTCAGCCCTTGCCGTCCGCAGCTTTAAATCGAACTCGGGGCTGGCGAGAAACTCGGAGACAGCAGAGTCCTTGGCCCGGGAAACCGCCTGAACCAAATCTCCCTTTTCCTGCTCCAAAGAAGTCACTTGTTGCTGCAGCGCCTGGTTCTGTTCGGTCAGCTGAGCTATAGCGGCATCTTGAGAACACCGGTCTTCCCGGTGACCCTCGATGACCTTCTCTAGCTCAGAGTTTTTGGCCACCAACTCTGCCACTTGATCTTCTGCCCTGGCTGACTCCTTCTAAGCCAAAACCGCTGATGCACTGGCCTCTTCCGGACACGAGCCAAGCAGTCCTCGCTCGCGATGCCTCCCGGGTGCGTTTGCGAGAGCGAACGGGTTCCACTTCGTGAACCTCATCACTCCCGTTACCCCCCTCCAGGTTCTCCTCACTCCCTATCACCCCCTCCAACCTCTTCACCCCCGTCGTCATCCTCATCCTCAATAAACTCCTCTTCACCCGGGAGCACAAATGAGGAAACTGCGCTCATCACCGGTTCTTCAATCTCCACCTCTTCTTCGTCTCCAAAGGGGGATTGAATCACCGGTTCTTCAATCACCGGGTCTTCCGCCACCTCCTCCACGGGATTCCCCACAATCTCCTCTTCTCCCTCCTGGTACACCTCCGTACCGAGTACTTCAGCCAGGTACCCGGGGATCTCGTTGAAGTGCAAGGTATCAACGATGAATTTCTGAGTATCCCCTTGCTCGGCTTCTGGGCGCAGGAAAGCCGCTTTCGTGGTCAGGTCAATGTCGTACAGTTGACCATCCGTTGCTTGCGTCCGGATCCCGGCCCATACAGCCTTATCTTCAAACCCGTCGTATATCCCGGGTTCTTCCGCTTGGTAAACTCCATCGGTAGAAGAGCTACATATAGAAAGTATACTCGTTACACAAGAGCATATGACAACATAAAAGTTTAAAGGACACTGGACAAACCTGGGAGCTCCATCAACCGGCATTTGCCGTACACGTACAGCCTACAGAGCCGGTATGAACTCCGGTCATCTTGACCCCGGAAGGCCCATAGCATCCTCCGGATCCTCTTCTCCATCACGGGCTCCAGAGGAATGTCGGGAACATTTGCAACACAAATAACATAATTATAACCCGGGACAGAGAAAAGAAAGAAAAACCCAGAGAGAAAGAAGGACTTGCTCATCAATTGTTGGAAGTCAACCGGTACTTGGAGCGTGTAGTCCGGGTTTTGAAAGATTCTTATTAGGAAACTTTTCTCCCTCCAAGTCCTGCTCACTGAGGAAAGTACTAAGCTCGTCCCTCTCCAGACTGTTGCTGCAAGCGAGACAATCCCCTGCGAGAAAGCTTCCTGTTCGCCACAGCTTATAGTGACTGATGCTCGCGCGAGTGATCTTCCTCCTGAGAGCGAATTCTCTCCCGCGACTGAAACTGCCCCCGCGAGCGACAGTCGCGCGAAAAAACCACAAAAAGAGGCGAGGAGAAGCCATACCACAAATATCATCCCAAAAACGCACAAAAAGAGGCGAGGAGAAGCCATACCTTTGCTTGGAACGTTTGAAGGGCTTTTGAGGCAGATTCGAGCCTTGGAAACGAAAGAAACAGAGACAAGAAAGAAAGCGAAAGCAGAAAAGCTCGAAAAAGTTATCGGGTTTGGAGGTAAGACAAAACTGTCACTCTCACCCCCATTTATACAGTTAAAGGCGTGCACTGAAGGGACGTTTCGGTTTTTCGAGAACAGCGCCACGTGTCACGCATGCCGCGTCCCAAACCCTAAATTTTTTTCAAAAATTCCCCACTACAACCCGGCGACGTCGTTTTAAATTCCAAAGGTGGAAAAGATCTGCGGGTTACGCTTGCGTACGGACTTGGGGGACTGGATACCCCGGGTTTGGCTGCTAACTTTGTAACCTGGTAAAGAAAATATTTTAAGTCCCCACCCAAGCGTACCCCTTGACTGAGGACTTGGAGGACTTGTTTATAGGTGGAACCTAATATTTCACCTTTACCGGGTTACAATTCAAGAAATAACCTCTAAATGTCAAATTAATTATTAAATATGCATTGTTAATTATGCTTGAGTTATTATTTATAGGGTGAAAGCCCAGTTAAGTGTGAGAAGCCACTCTGGGTCCTTTGTCTGGGCCCAATTCGCCGTAAAGCTAAATAAAAGCAAGGGAAACTGATCCCACATCGAAAAAGGATAAGGAATGTTGTCTTTAGTGCTACTATAAATACCAGCGCATGCCTCCCGGTAAAAAGGGACACACGCCACTTCTGGACTATTCTTGAGTTTTCCGCTTAACTGACAGTGTCTGACTTAAGCATCGGAGTGGCTTCCTTCGGTAAACCCGGGGACGCCTCTTTGACGTGTTTGTTCTTTACACAGGAAAACTCGGAGTACAGGGAAGTTCGCTATTTCTAGAGCCGTGTGACCCGCTAAAGGTGAAATATTAGGTTCCACCTATAAACAACCATCATGCCGATTCTAGACCGTTCGCTGTCTTCATGGAGGAGGCGCAAGGAACATCCAGAAGTCAACCGGTACGTCTATACATGTGAGAAGACATATCCGGACTCACAAGAGGATATTGTGAGGTAGATATATGTAAAAATGTAACTATCTTACGTTTTTAAATTTTTAATTTTACTTATATATATGTAAAAATGTTAATTAATAATTTTTTTCTATACAATTAGACGAAGGTGAGGCAGGCTAGTGACGAGATGATGAGTTTTATAGTGAGGGAGATATGACCGGACACGTAGGAGGAAGAGATGTCTGAAGCCATGTCCCGAATCAACACCTTGGATCCGAGGGTTGTGGTGAGGATCATGGGCACAGCCTTCCCACCTCGAGAAAACAAATTCTACTATCAGGGTCTAGGACACATGGGCGAGGGAGTCCTGAAGACCACTCCAGGATTCAAAGAAAGGCAGCCTCGACTAGCAGCATGACGACTCAGCTAGAGTCAGAAGTTCAAAGACTACGAGAGGAGCAAGTCACTAAGCTGCCGCTCATGCTTCCCAGATCGTTGTCCAGACAGCTTATATGCTGCCTTACAAGAGTATAATACTGCGGTATATGCCAACTAACAGGCCTAACAGCAGCAGATGTTTTAATACTTGTAGAATTTTTCAGCTCCCCAGCTTCAGGGACTTCCGGCTCTGCCCATGCTTACGCCTAACAGCAGCAGATGTTTTAATACTTGTAGAATCCGTGCTCTCTGACCGGTTGCTGTGGGTCGCCGGAATCTCTGCCCGATCTAGCTGCCCAGCCGCGGGTCTATGGGTCAGTCGTCTCGGGTCAAGATCCAACTGCGCGGCTACGGGTTTGCTGCTTTCTCTCGGGTCGCCGGACGTCGATGCATCGACGGACGCGTCATCGGAAGGGGATCGGCCTGTCTGTCGTGGACGGGCAGGTGCAGATGCTGACCAGACCATAGAGGCAGAGTCAGTCGTGTTCAACTCAGTGTCTTTGTTTAACTCAGTGTTTACCAATTCTGACCTTGTTTCCTCGACCGTGGGCTTTTCAGAGGGCCCACTGAACAAATCTTCGTAATAGCATGTTTTCTCCCCCTGACAAGGAGTTGCGGGAGGTAGAAAATAACATGTATCTTCGCTAAACGTGACATCCATGGTAGTATAGAACCTTTGAGATGGAGGGTGTTAACATTTGTAACCTTTCTGTTGAGAGCCATACCCGACAAAGACACACTTAAGAGCTCTAGCATCTAACTTTGTCGTCTGATTCTTATATAGATGAACATAAGCCACACAACCAAAGACACGAGCTGAGAGAGTATTTGATGATGGAATGGAGACATATTCAGACAAAACGTCAAATGGAACACGACCTTGAAGAGGAACGGATGGAAGACGATTAATTAGATGTGACGCACACAACACTGCCTCTCCCCAAAGATACTTAGACATGTTAGCACTTAAGAGGAGAGACCGAGCAATGTCCAAGAGATGCCGATTTTTCCGTTCAGACACCCCATTTTGTTCAGGGGTTTGTGGACATGAAGTCTGATGAACTATGCCATGATTTTGGAAATACTCATGAAAACGATGATTGACAAACTCCCCCCATTATCAGAACGAAAGATTTTGACACGGGCTTCATACTGAGTACGTATAAGATTATGAAATGCTGTAAAGGCTGAAAAAACACAATCTTTGGATTTAAGTAGCACAACCCAAGTTAATCGAGTAAAATCATCAATGAATAACACAAAGTATCGCATTCCAGAAAGAGTAGAGTATTTGGAAGGACCCCATACATCCGAATGAATTAACTCAAATGGCATAGTACTAGAATGAAAACTCAAAGGATAACTAGACCTATGACTCTTAGCCAAAGCACAAGTCTCACAATGCAAGCTAGACTCACGGATTCTAAGAAACAAAGATGGCATAGACTTCTTCATACCTCCAAAAGACGGGTGACCCAAACGTCTGTGCCACAACCATAATTCACTTAAGCGGTCAGAATTCAATGTCAGGGCTAAAGGCTGTGCTGGTGCTTGTGTTGGTTCTGTGTACATGCAATCCAAGTGAAACAGTCTCCCCTTCAGGTCTCCCTTGCCAATGATTACCCTGGTGCACAGATTCTGGAAAACAACATACATTGGGTAAAAGGTTACAGAGCACTTATTTTGAGCGCATAACTGTGATACAGACAAAAGATGATGAGATAAGGAAGGCACATAAAGCACATCATGCAAAACAATGGACGATGTAACTTGAACAGACCCAATACCTAAGGCTGGAAACGACGCACAATTAGCATTAGAAACATGGGATATCCGAGAGGAAGACATAGACACAAAAAATGATTTATCATAGGTCATATGGTCGGATGCTCCAGAATCAATTATCCATGTATCACTACCCATAAAGTCAGAAACATGTAAAACAATACCAATTTTACCTCGAATTTCTTTACCTTCGACCATCTTTTCTCCCTTTTTTTTCTTCCTTCAAATATTCAAACTACAAAAAAACAAGCAGCAACCTTCTTGAGGCAATACACGGCTCCACACAACCTTGATCAATATAATCAAGATCAAGGCTCCTTTACATACACTACAAAACACCAAAGAATATAGCAAACCCCAAACAACAACAAGAACTTCAACGGATCAAACAAATCCCAACTACCAAAGAACCAACCAAACAAACAAATTTTTTGCAGCGGAAAAACAAACAACCGAGTCCCGAATGGATCTCGGCTCTGATACCAAGTCACAAGAAACAGAGGCTATGAATTGTGTGTTGTATATTAAACTCCTCCAACAATGGGGTATTTATACAAGATACATTATTTCTAATAATAATATATTTCTACTATTAGGAGGAAACTAATTAGTAGAGAATATTACAATAATCCTAATAATATTCACAATCCTAATAACACATAGAGTGACTCATTCCAACAGGCGGCTGTTCTCCAGAATCTGATTCACATATTACTTTTTTCATGATATCAATATCAGATATGGTTTATAAAACTTTCACTGAATTAGAGACCAATTTCTGTTTTTTTACATCCAAGCATAATTAATATACAGATCTCATATAATGGTAAATTATGCTTTTTCAAAATGAAATCAGACGAGATTAAATGAGACTTGAAAAAGAAAAAACACACACAATTCAGGTTGTATATAACGTGAAGACCATAAGGTAAACCAACTATAGAAGACCCCTTTCACCTCTCTCTCTATAGAAAAAGACCTCCATCTTCATAGAACTATGGCTTCATTTGCAAGAATGGTACAACTGCTAAGCCTTCTGCTTGCATTTTTCCTCACTATTTGTGATGCTAACAATGCAAGAGTTCGCGTTCTGATCACAAACGAAATATCAGAATATCATGGGAAACCTAACGTGACAGTCACCCTTCATTGTAGATCAAGGAACGACGATCTTGGTTTGCATCAGGTCCCCTATCTTTCGAACTATGAATTTAGTTTTAAACCAAGGATCTGGGGAAGATCACGATACGAGTGCAGCGTGAAATGGGACGGCGAGTGTCATCGTTTCATCGCATACAACCAGAAGAAGGACAAAGACAAGTGCAGAGTCTGTTTATGGAAAATAAAACCAGAAGCTGCGTGTACATACAACTACGCCAAAAAGGTTTATGATTGTCCTCCTTGGTGGGACTGGTGTTAATTGTCGTCTGAGGTTGATTAATAATCTGCTAGCCAACATTGCTTATCAGTCTATGCAAGGAGACCTGTTGGCAGTTGCATTCTTCTTCGCTATTGAATAAAGATTCAGTACCTTTCTAAATTAAGAAAATCATCGGAATGGTATATCAACTTTTACTGCTTATAAACTACATTAATTCTCTGAAATATCAGAATAGTGTATCAGTTTTTCAACCCGACCTAACATTGATACTATTCACCATCACCTCTGTTACGTCGTAATTTAAAATTAAAAAACACGGTGGTATTTTACAAAATGTCTATGTAACAGTTTATTATTATTATTATTATTATTATTATTATTATTATTGTATAGAACGGTGTGGCGGCAACTTTAACCTAATCCATCCCCTAAATATTTCACTCTCTCTTTCTAAAGCTATATTCACTATTTAAAAGCAGAATGCTGAGTTGTTCCACTTCAAATGATTCGCTTGATTCATGGAGTTCTTGGTCTAATCATGGTTTTTGGGTCTCTAGTGACGCCATTCTTGCTTTTGCCATTCTTGCTTTTGCGCGAACAGGTTCCAGAGGAAGCTAAATTGTTCTTTTGTAATGGTTCTCCGCCTACGAGTTAGCTGCGGCAGGTTTCAATATTAGGGTATCAAATTGCTCAATAATAGCCTTCAATATCTGTTTCGACTCGTCATCCATGTTCAGCTTACTACAACCAGTTGACTATACTGATTCTTCTGGTAATCATCTGAAATGCAAAATCATTTCTTCTAGAATCCTGACACGTTATGTCTCACTGAGCGTGTCAAATGTTTGGGGTGAAAATTAATTTTCTTCGAACAACCAGGTTTGAGGCGTGTCAGTACTATGGGTCAGATACAACCTTGATTTTGATGATTGTTCGTCTTCTAACTTCTTCTCAAATAATTGTTGTACAAGCGCTGGTCAGGCCGGCACTTAGGTTCTTCTTAGACCTAGCTGAAGAACAACTAGGATTTTTCTTCTCTTCTCGTGAAGCGGATACGTTTCTTACTCGGACCGGTGTGGTTGAGCAGAGCTATAAATCAATATTGCAGGTCGCTCGCCAAAGAATTCCATAACAAACCGGAGATATTTTTCTAGAGTTATTCACTCCAACAATGGTTTTGCGAGTATTTGTCTACGGATAGGTCTTTATGAAGTGGTGGTGGACTGTTCGCTCAGGGATGAGGCTTGGTAAGGTAGATGCGGGAACTGCCGACGGGTCGGGCTTTGGTGAATAGCAGCGGGTAATGCCTACAGGTAGGGCTTTGCTGAACAAAAAGACCCAAGAAATCTTTTTGATAGATGTGCTTTGAGGGAGGCTTGTTTTGCGGTGTGCAAAAGTTGTTTGTATTGATTCGAGATGTCTTTGAATCGTACACCTTGACCCATTTATGTAGTAAACACTAGGATTTGTTCTTACTTGTGGATCAAGAAATATCAAATCTCTTGAAGATTAGATCTTTAAGCAACTACAAATCTTCATCAAGCATGACCTTAAATGAAAAAAAAAATATTTACAATTACTTAGACCGTTTGGAAACTAATCTTCATCAACTAAAAATATTTACCTTAAATCAATATACTATGGAAACTAATATTTCAAATATGGCATTGTATTTATTATTTATTTGGCCGACTTTTGCTTATTATTTGACCGTTTGCTTGCATCTTGATATTCTAATGGCATTTTTGGATGATTCTTAAACTAACAATACTCTATGACATCACATGTTGATGTATAAATTGTTGGAGAGAAAATATCTCATATCAAAAAATTGACAAATAAAATATAACTTATAAGTGGATGAATCATATCTAATTATACCGAGGTCTTTTGTAGTTAAAACTCAACACCTTAAAAGTGGTTAAGTTGGGATAATGTCGGTACAATGTGATCCACGGGCCACGCTTGTCCCAGTTCAAGCTGGTATCAGAACGGGTCCTTCTTCAATTACTTCTCCCAGCATAACGAGAGGAAGTCTCCTAACATAATGAACCCAAATTTGGATTCATCGAAAAGTCTTTGGCTTCATATCATACCAAGTACTTGCAGTGGGCTTTAGACTGCATATCCTAATTTTTGAAATAGAAATTGAACCAAATCATATTCCGAATCAAATTACCAATTTTTGATATGGGAATTGGACCAAATCAAATTACACGTGCAGATCTAAAAAGTTAGGTTGCATATGAGGGAGAGTGTTGGAGAGAAAAGCTCACACATCAGAAAATGGACAAATAAAATATAACTTATAAGTGAATGAATCGTATCCAATTGTATCGAGGCCTTTTGTAGTTAAAACCCAACATCTTAAAGGTAGTTAAGATGAGACAGTATCGGTACAATGTGATCCACGGGCTACGCTTGTCCCAGTTCAAGTCAAATTGATACCTCAGTGACAGGTACGCAATAAGGGTATGAAAAAGCACCACCAAAACTCAAAATAGTTGGGGTTTTTAGGAAAGCTACCCCAAGATGGCAATTTATGGGGCTCATAACTTTTGGATCACACCAGCGAATGACATGATTGTTTTTTTGATCTACAGACCAACATAGTAGCTTCATGATGGAGTAAGGCTAACATGAAGAATGAACCATGAAAATGCCACAAAACAAGCCAAGTCTGAAAAATGTCCAATTTTTTTTTGTAGGGGCTAACTTGCTCAATGAATTCCATGCACTTCTCTTGTGTTTTCTGAGCAAAAAAGGTAGTTTAACTTGAACCTTGGTATCAATAGTGCATGTTGGAAGCCTTGGATGCTTGAATTCTTGATTTGAATGTCCAGAAATCTTGTAGCTACTTTGCAAAGAGCTTTTGAGATACCAAATTTCTTAACAACTTTAGTTGATAATCGATAGGCATACTTAAAGCTAAATCCTTCCTTGATTGAACAGAGAAAAGGCCACAGGTGTTGGCCGTCATTGATGAGGATCCACCCCATGAATAGATTGATTGAGTAAGCTTTAAAACCACAAACTGGCATTTGTAATTTTGAAACATTAAAAATTTTCAAAAAGTTCAAAAATTAAAATTTTTTTACCATAGGAGTTGGTCCGGTATATGTATAGTGTAGTCCCACAGTTTAATTGGGTACAGAGAATGGAAACAGTAAATCGGTTCAATGGTGGAATGAGCGTAAGCCGATTAAATTGGCACTTCTAAGCCTCAATTAAGTTTTTCTTCTTGTAGCACTTGATGTAGTTAAGCTGCTTGTGTAGAGTTGAAACTTACTTCCTTGTATGCTTTTGTTCATTTGGCTCCATGAATGATAAATAAAACCTCTTTGTGATGATCAGACACAAACAGACTTGTGTTGTTGTTGTGAGAGTTATACCAGACCATAGACAGATTCTTCATGAACTGTCATCAACTCTGTCTTTATTCCTCCAAAAGATATTACAGTGTCCTCCATACTCTTCTGACCAATATCAAAATCTATATCTTTGTATGAGCTCCAAAACTCAAATCTGGAGATGATTTGCAGCCCCCCCCAAGGATAACACTTTTGCTTCATTCTACTCTTGGTGAACTACTAGATGACGATGAAGTGTTGTCTCCATTCCAACGTATGTCTCCTCAATGACTAATTGGCATTTAAATTGACTATGAGATTTTAAAAATCACGAACTGGTTTTGAAAGAATTGTTAGTGCACAATACTAAGCTAACAATTAAACCTCAAATACGTTTTTCCCTGTGTACTTGTAATGTGACAGCAAATGCTGATTGATTTGTCACAAATTGTTTCTTTATTCTGAACAAGAACTCTTAAGAAAACTGCAGACTTCCTTCCACTGTCTTGCTGTAGATGTAACATTAAATATATTATGACTTCTTCTGACTTTCTTTGTTGCCATCATGTGGTTTGAAGCCCCATACCAATAGACGAATTTATCACTTAGGCCTCAGGAATAAGAATTGTTGCTGGTGGCTAGTCATCTGCTATACGTGAGGTTTTATAAATACGTGAAAAGCTAGCTCTTCTTTGATCAAAACGTCAAATGGATGTGCAGACTTATACGTGAAAAACCAAGTTTGGTGGATCATGATAATAAGGGCATATAGATCCAATGAACCAATATTATAAGCCCCCATGCAGACTTATAGCTGATAAAGCCACAATCTACCTCTTTAACTCTTCCCATGCAAAAGACTATAATCACACAACCAAGGTCATGGTTGAAGTGGATGAGACAGTTGTGACCGGTTTGAAAGCGGTCAATATACGATGACCATGCGTATGTACTTACAAGTCCCTTAAGTTCCCGGTCAAACGGGACGTCTTAACTGGGGAGTTTAAAGTACCGCTAACGCTGGTCACAAGCGACGCATTCACTAGCGGAGCTACCCGGAGACTCCTACTCCCTGGCTAAGATGTCACACATTGCATATTTGCAGCGGTTTTCCCTAAGGTGGCGGTTCTCCTGATAGGCGTGTAAGTTGAGCGATTTCACGACTTACTCTAGCGGTTCAGTTCCCGCATTTGTGCACGTGCAGCGGATGATCCTTGCTGGCTATTTCTCCGATGATGAAGTGAATCTCATGCAGATAAGATTGTTCCTTAGCTGTTAATCATCGCTAGTCTCTCACACGAGGTGAGGTATAATTTTGGGCAGCCCTATAGTTCTCCCATTCCCCGAGGTTCTCTGGAAGAGTGGGGCAGATTCTTAGCTTTGATATATAGCTAGAAGTCTGCGTTTGTGCTTGCCAACATTGGCAACGGGTAGTCATCGTTGGCTTAATTATGGTTGCGAACCGTGTGTCTCTCCCTTGGGAGGCATCCCGCGCATGGCGAGGAATTAAGTTATGAGGTTCATTGTGTCTTCGACAATTCACCTACATGCAAATATGGACTTGAGCGGTTCCTATAAAATAGATCACCATATTTTTCGTCCAAATAAAATCATTAGGGGGTTAGTTTTATTGTTGGTTACACAAGGCCAATAATTGGGATAAACCCGTTTCATTTGCAGTGTATTAGTGTCACAAAATTATGGTATGCTCTTGAAAACATTTTTTTCACCCGCTACGCACATGCATAAATGGTTCTTAGTATATTTCTATCAGGTGAGGTGCCTCGCACAGGGTGAGAGATTTAGTCGGCGGCTCAATTTCACTTTACGGCTGGAAACCATATACGCATTGTTCGAAAGGTTAGCAAGTCATGGTATGGTAGTTGATATTATAAACACTAGCTTCAGCGTCAGTCTGCTGGAGTGCGGCATGTGTAGAACAAAGAAAATGCGGTTAGAGCTTATTTGTTCAAATTCTAGGTGTGACAGGTTTCATTCATACATTGGTGGCTTGGGCGGGTGGCAGCTTTTAATGACGCACCCGACACATCATTAAGGCTGCAGTTATCGATGTGACCTCTTAATTTTTGTGTCAATAATGACACAGATGTGTGACGTGGGGCGCCATATGACACACATCGGATGGTTCTAGGTTTTGTGGCTAACGACGTAGATTATCACATCATTCTCTACATAAGGAGTGTATAACAAGGGGTGGGAGTTTGTTTCCCCCATTTCATTTTTTGAAACCCCTCTATGTTCTTGCTTTGCCGGATTTCAAGGAACCCAACCAGTTCGTTGATCAAGTTCCCTTTAGTCACCCATCAAGATTAGGTTTGAATTTTTGCTCTTCTTCTCTTTGTTTTTTTATTTTGGTTTGCATGACTTGGCCTTCTGAATTTGAATTTTGAACGTGAACTTGGATTGTTGAATATGAGTTTTCTGGGACTGGGTGAAACTGTCCATCCTCTAGTTATTTTCTGGGCCAGGATTCATGTTTGAGGGTGTTTTATGGGGTGTTAATGTTTTAGGAGGTATGTTTAGGGTCAGATCTGTGAGGCAGAGAGGGGTTTTCTGGGTTTGTCGTGTTCTAGGTTTAGGCTATTCTTGATCTTGTTGAGAATATCTGGTGTTTGTTATAGGTTTTGATCTAACTGACACCTAATTATTCTAGGGTAGGATGTTTGAGAAAAAAATGGCAGATCAAACTAACTCACAGAGAGAGAGAGTGTGGCCCGAGGACGGACAACGCTGGATCGACAGTAGGTGACTAGTCTGTGAGCGGTTCAGGATCGAGAGAGGTAACCGTCCATTCCAATCTGCCCATTATTTCGCCCTTTGCTAACTTCGTAGCCAGCTTCCGGCCTTCGTCTACAACACGAATATTTGATGATGTCGTGCTCTTGTTTTATTACTAAGAGATGGCGTCCCGCGACTAATCGCCTCTGAGCCCGAATCCAATCTTCATGGCGCAGCCCGAGTTGTTGCAGATCATTGTGTTGTTTACACCTGCTGATGAGCCATTTGATGCAGCCATAGATGCATATTTGGCTTGTGTTGAAGGGAAAAAGAGCCACAAAGAGAATCTGCAGGAAGCCGTCATGAGGTCGAACGGAAGCAGAGAGGCGACCACCTTAGAGGCAGCGGCAAAGAAACTGACTACGAAGTAAAGAGCTGTAGCCGCTCAACGACAAGGCTAGGAGCTAGAGGACGGCGTATTCGTGGATGAATCCGCATCCTCTATGGACGAGTGCGCCGCCCAAAAGAATTGTTGTATGTTCCGTATTCCAGGCTTGGTGATGATGCCGCCGCTAGATGCTAACGAGCTGGGGAGCGATCTTCCTCTGTGACATCAATGCATTTTGGTTGAATTCGGGATCGTGCTAGGACATATAGGTTTTAACATGATGAAAATTCTCCATGAATTGCTGAAATTACACACTTCTACGACCTGGTATATTCCTCCCGCAAGCATCATTAAGGCACTGTGACACTCCGTCTGCGGGATTGGAAGAAAAGGAAGGGGAAGAATTCTTGTGTCACTGGCATGCTAGATTCAAAGTATGACTGGTACAATAATGCTTGTTTTGAACTAGCGACTGGGAGTTTGGGAGGTTCCAAGGAAAAGTCAAAGAGCCACTGTATTGTCTCTCGTCTAAATTTCAGAAGATAGAGGGTATAATTGTATTGACGAAGTGTCACTGACGTCTTATGTCTACTTACATTAAGCTTACTTCATCGAAGCAGTTTTTTTTCATAATATGTGCCTGAGTCTTTCGAACCTTTGCTTCCTGCAAACTATCGGTGTTTCCCCCTATCCGGTTTGGAAAATCAACGACTCAAGCGTGTTAAGGTTTTGTGGCTGTGGAGAGAGAGCTACTGTTGTGATCAGTGTTTGCCATCTTGCCTACTCTTCTTGAGCTTCAGCTAGCCTGCCAACCTGGTACTTTTGAGCCGCTTTTATTTTATATAATTATGTTGTGCTTTGTGACCCTTTTTCTAACTATTTGCTTTTTAGCGAATTGCATCGAATAATTTTAGTACCACTCCA
The DNA here is from genome assembly GCA_951800085.1 of Comarum palustre. Taxonomy (NCBI): domain Eukaryota; kingdom Viridiplantae; phylum Streptophyta; class Magnoliopsida; order Rosales; family Rosaceae; genus Comarum; species Comarum palustre. The sequence goes on from OX637586.1 coordinate 18,218,140, forward strand.
CTTTCCTCCACTACTCAGGATGCGGACGAGTTTTTAGGTAAGAAGAGCCGGTTCAAGGACCCAATGAATATGATGAATGATGTAATAACCGCTCTTATGACCGGAGGTCGAGACTGAGGAAAGCCAACGTTGTCGGCGGCATGGCCAAGAAGGTGGGGGAAAAAGTTGTCATACTGTTTCTCCTGCATACTCACCAAAAAGAAGCGGAAGGGAAGTCGTTTTCAGATCATAATTTGACTGTGTCCTTGGAAGCCAAGTCTGTGTCCGAAGATTTTATGGATGAAACTGTGGTTGAGGCTGCGGCGCAAAAGAGGAAGGACAAGGGGACGACCAAGGATGGCAGCGTCTCCAAATGTTGAAAGGTGGCCGACATCAGGGTAGCTCCCCAAGAGAACTTTATGGCCGGGCCCATATTTGCTCCCCCGGTCATTGTTATGCAGAAGTCCGCCTGTCCTGCTTCTGTTCAGCCCCCCCTCTATGGTGGATGCCTCATTTGGGGAACCAATTTTAGTTTTGGAAGGCGGTAGTGGCCTATTTAAGCGGTGTGCGATGTAGCGGTCTTTTAGAGGAATGACCATCAGCCGTTCGACTTGGCCGGTGCGGAACGTGAGGGTTGTATGGATATGGCCTCCCATATGTTCCGCGTTCTCCAAACAGCGGGCAATTATGAAGTCGCCCTGAAGGACAAGCTAGCCGCAACCCAAGTTGAACTTGTTGATTTCAAGAAGAGGCTTTATGCCAAAAAGAATAAGCAGTCAGAGCTAAAGGCGTAGGTGGAAGAGAAGAGGACAAAGATTGATATAGCTGCCACTCAAATTGAGGAGAGCTCTGCTAAGATCACATCGTTGGAGTCCGAGCTGGCTTGCCTTTAAAAACTCCAAGCGTCTCATCACAACAAGGTGGATTCCCTGTAACAGACCCTGGATGTGAAGGAGCAGGAGGTGAAGGGCCTAATAACCGCACAACATGAGGCTGTGAAGGCTACTGTTGCTGAAGTGGAGCAAAAACTTCAGGATGCGGAGCGAAAATTGTGGGATGCGGAGGAAAAACTACGGGCTGCAGAAGATGCCAAAGTCGTTGCGTATGGCACCGTGCTTGGGGATCTTGGCTCCATCAGATGCCTTGACTTTGACTAATTCGATGAATTGGAAACCCGACAAGACCGGCATCCGGAGCAAACTGAAATCCAGAGGTAGTCCCTTGAGAGAGGCTCCTAATCTGGTAGTTTTATTTCCCCCTCTTACAATTTTTCTGACGATAGCTAGCAGTCTAATTCTTATCTTGAACCACATTCTTCAACTTCACAAGAGGAAATCCTGAGCCGTCGGAGACAGAATCAGTGAGATCAAAGGAGGGCAGAAGCACTATATTCCGACTAGCACGAGGTGGAGATGGAGCGGATGGCTGCGGTTGAGCAAACTTATTGGTTATGTCTTGATCTTCTTGTTGGCGGCTTCCACCTGACCGTTAGTCTGCGGGTGGGCCACTAAGGTGAACCAGATTTGTAGCTCCTTCTCTAGCTCCCAACTGATAAGCTCTTGGTTGTTGAATTGCTCCCCATTGTCAGTTATAATTGTGTTGGGCACACCAAATCGGCAGCAAATGTTCTTCCTAATGAATTTCTTGACCCGTGTCGTATTAATCTTCACTAGTGACACCGTTTCAATCCACTTGGTCGTGTACTCAATGCCTACGATTATGTAGCAGAATTAGCTTCTGGCGACAGTGAATGGTCTCATAAGGTCTAGCCCCCACATAGAGTCCATCTATGGTCCAACAATTATTTACAGTGGCTCTACCGGTGCCCTTGCGAAGGTGGCGAACTGCTTACACATCACCCATGCATTTGCCACTACCTCAACGTCAGTGGCAACTGTTGGCCAGTAGTAGCCATTCCGCATGGTCTGGTTCGCTAGAGAGCGTTATCTGGAATGATTTCCGTTGTTGCTTTCATGAACCAACATGAGGATCGTCCGACCCTCCTCTGGTATGACACACCCCAAATGAGGAAATTTAAAGTCTTAGCGGTACAACTTGCCTTCCAAAATAACATATCATGAAGGCCTACGGATCGATGTCTGGGTGGCTATCTTATTTGCTGGAATGTGTCGAGATTCTGTAGGAAAATATCTCATCCATACAAAACGCATCTGTCTCTATGTGAAAAACTTCAACCATTGTCTTGTTAATAGATGGTTTATCCAAGATCTCTACCCTGATGTCATTTATGTCCTGATGTGGTTGAGTGGTTGCTACTCGTGCCTAATTGCCCGTCTTGGCGTTATCCGTTCGCGTAATGTGAGTGATAACATAAGAGGTGAACCGTCCTAAAAGAGTCTTGACATACCCCAGATACACGACCAATTATGCTTCCTTGGCTTGCAAAGCTCTTTCCACTTGACTGACAACCAACTGGGAGTCATTGAAAATGTTGATATCCTTGGCCCCAGAAATCTGTTGCCAAGACTAACCTAGCTATGAGCGCCTCATACTCTACCACATTGTTAGAAGCCTTAAAGTTGAACTTTAGTGCGTACTCTACCTCTAATCCCCCTAGTCCGGTGAGAATAATGTCTGCTCCACAAGAGTAGGCGCACTATGACCCATCTACATAAAGGCTCCATTACGGCCGTACAATTGCTTGTTAGGCCACACCATTATTTCCCTTATGCTGCTCATCAGCTTTGTGTATTCCGATATAAAATTTGTGACTGCTGGCCCCTTTATGGCGGTTCTGGGCTTGAACTCGATGTCAAGCTCACTGAGCTCAATGACCCACTTGCTGAGTCGCCCTGAATGCTCCGGGCACTGCAATACCTGTTTTAAAGGTTGATTGGTGAGGACCACAATGGGGTGTGCCTGGAAATATTACCTAATCCTTCAAGCTATGCTTATCAAAGCCAGTGCCATCTTCTCCAGTGGCGGATATGGTGTCTCTGGCCCTGTCATGCCTCTTGCCCCATAAAAGACGGCAGTTTGTTTGTTGCCATCCGCTTGATAATAACCGAACTTACTGCGGTTCTCGAGATAGCCAAGTAAAGATAAAGCGTTTCACCTTGGGCAGGTATTGACAACATGGGAACCGTCGCCAAATACTCCTTAATTCCTTAGAAAACCGCCTCACAATCTGTTGACCAATCAACTGTCTTCCCAATGGGCTGCCTCAATGCCCCGATGAAGGGCTGACATTTGTCTGTTAAACGTGCAACAAAACGGGAAAGGGCTGCCACCCATCCATGAAGCGTCTTTACAGCCACCTTCTTCTCAAAGGACAGCGTGCCCAGAATTGTTTTGATTTATGCAGGGTTGGCCTCAATGCGCCATTGACTTACAATATATCCCAAAAACTTTCTTTCAGTTACACCAAAGAAGCACTTCTCCGGGTTCAACCATCGGTTGTATTTTCTTAGCACTTTGAAGATCAAATAGAGGTGGTATACATGGTCCCCTGCTTTGATGCTTTTTACCAACATATCTTCCACATAAACAAGAATGATGCTTCCCAGGTACAGCTCAAACATTGCGGTCATCAGCCACTGATATGTGGACCTTGCTTTCTTATGGCCAAATGGCATGACCGTGTAGCAAAAGGTGCCAAAATTGATCACAAAAGCGGTGGCCCCTGATCTCCTATCCTCATTAGTACCTGGTTGTATCTGGTGAATGCGTCCATAATGCTAAACAGCTCGTGTCCCACTGTTGCAACCACAAGTTGATCAATTCTTAGAAGCAGGAAGCTGAACTTGGGGTATGCCTTGTTGAGGTTTTTGTAATCCACACACATCAGCCACTTCCCATTGGGCTTGTTGACCATGACAACATTGGACATCCAGGTTGGATATTGGACTAGGCGGATGAAGCTGATATCCAGCAGCCTAGAGACTTCTTACATCATTTCCGCTTATCATGTTTTGTCAAACGGTCTTTGTCGTTGCCTGATCGGGGCGACGGATGGCTTGATCGCCAGTGTGTGTTCTGCAACATCCCTCGAAATTCCTAGCATATCTGCATAGGCCCAGGGAAACACTTCTGCATTCTCTTTGAGGCACTGGATCAAGTCAACCACTAAGGTCGTATCCAATTGTGTGCCAATCTGAATTTTGCGCTCTGGATATTATTTTGAGATGTTAACCGCCCTTACGGAAGCCACCACAAGTGGTATCTTTGGGGTGTACTTTTTTGCCATGCTCCCGGGGATCGTCTATGTGGTCGGTCAACTCCTATGTTGTCATTATTGAATGGATCTCTCTGCGCTTTCTTGCCTGTAAAAGAGTGGTCATATAACATACTCTAGCCACCATATGGCTTCCTCTTACCATGCCGGTTCTATTAGGTGTTGGAAATTTCATAAGCAGCATGAACCCGGATATGATGCACTTTATGCGGTTCAAGACCGGTTTTCTTCAAATTGTATTATACGAATTATAGTAGTCCACAATGATGAACTCTGCATCCATCCAAACAGTGCATGTGTTCATTTTGAGCTGAATGGTCATCATGTCCGAACCCAACGGCTGGACGATGTCCCTAGCAAAACTAAGCAGCGGCTCATGATCCGCCACCAATTTTTTATATGACCACTCAAACTTCTTATGGCAAGAGCGGAACATTATGTTAACCGATGAGCCGCAATCAATCAGGACACTTCCTAAGCTAAAGATGTCTGCCACAACAATGTCACACAAAAATGGGTCGTCACATTGACCATTGATCCCACGCTCTTCCTCTTCATAGAAGTTGGTTGGCTCATACCATGTTTAGTCATTGTCACTACCCTATCCTAAGAAATGTGGTTGACGCTCCTGGGGTAGTTAGCTCTGGCATACTGCTTCTTGCTACGGTTAGACATGCTGGACAGCGGTGCACCTCCATCGATCATGTTGATATGGCGAAGTTCGACAATAGCCGTTGTTACCGCCCTGGGTTGTTGAGGCGCATGAGTTTACAAGTTTCTTTCCCGCTGTAACCGCTCAATAGTATGTTGCAAGTGGCGGCAATTGTTGGTATCATGATTGACATCTTTATGATATTTGCACCAATGATCCCTCTCTTTGAATGGCTAAGCAAATTGGACTGGGCACGGCTTTAGGATGAAATCCTTGAATCGGTCAAATATTTCTTCATTGGTGTTAGTTAAGACCACATGCTTCTCCTGTCGCTGCGGCTATCGTTCATGTCTCCAATTTCCATTCGCGTTCCACCATGGACGATTTTTGTCATGTCAGCGGTTGTCCTTCTGCCGCTTATCGTTGTGGCCCTTGTCCTGTTGCCACTCCCTTTTGTGTTCGGGCCTGTTATCCGCTGGGACTTCTAAAGGAAGGGCGGGCTGCTCACTACGCTCTCTATAGGTGAGGTATTCGGCCTGGGCCGTGCTTAACGCCTCTGTTATGATCTCGTCGTAGGATGCGGCGAGAAATTTCTTATTGAGACATACCAAGAAACTTCCGTTTACAAACCCTTCCTTAAGGTCGCCAATGCAGTTTTCTTGTTAAAGTCTCTACATCTGGAGCCGGTAGATTCCCATCTTGTGAGAAAAGAGCGTAGTGACTCCTTGGGCTACTGCTTGATCTTAAGCAACCCCTCTATACCGCGTCCGCAATCCGCCCTTAAGATGAATCGGCAGAGGAAGGCCAACCGAAGCTCCTTGAAGCTGCCAATAGTGTCCGCTGGCTACTTGAAAAACTAGCTCATTGTCTCCCAATCTAGCGTCTCACTGAATAGCAGACACTGGCGCACATCACTGTATTCTCTACCACTTGTGACTTTATGGAACTATTTATACGTGCAAACGGGTCAAAACTCCCTGTGTATGCTAACATCTTAGGGGTCTTGAAGTTGATCAGACGCCTGGATCGCCAGATACGGCTAGTGAATGGACCGGGCTGCTCACGGTAGAAGTGATTGCGTACTTTGGGCGCAGCCTGTTCGTGGACTCGTTGTTCGAGCTCTATCAACCCTCTAAGGCTGCTCAATGTTTTCTTTCCTTCTATGGCGCTTGTGGTCCCCCTAACCATCACTACGTCAAGAACTTATTCATTGTCCATAATCTGAGCCTTTTTTCCAGCTTTGCCGAAGTGAGGCTGAGCTGCCTCTCCAATACTGCTTGCTTTGCCCTTGATTCATGCAAGTCACGTGCCATAAGGGCGTATTTGGCCTCCAAATCACCCAATGTTGATTGTCCTGTAGTCACCGTAGTCGGCACTGGGGTGTCAAGTGTCTAGTTTTTGTTGTCTGGCGGAGAAAAAAATTCAAAATTTGCTCCACACCCATTGCAGCCTATGGCGGGTGTGTATGAGGGCATCATTGTTATCGTTTGTCATTCTAGCGAAATGCGTGGAACCTTTTGCTCAAGGATTCCCAAAGATGGCGCCTAATGTTTGTGTAGTAATTGTGCGGGTACGGATGACCACATACTTACATCATAGACTAAGTGTTATGCGGATAAGAGAGACTTGTACTGAATCGTTTGTCTGCAAGATGCAAATAAGGGGTGTCAGAAGAAGAGACCGCGTGAGGTGGTCTTCAATACTCTGATGCCTAAGTTAGTCAAAAGGACAGATCTAGAGTAACATCATTAAAGATGGTAAGTAATTCAAAAATGTATATAGATTTACCTTTAATGTGGGCGCGCCACAACTCGGTATGCCCTGCGGTTGACAGTGTTGCGCAGCTCTTGCTACTAGTTTGATTCCTGCAATCACGGTTGAAGTGGATGAGGGGATTGTAACCAGTGGAAGAGGTCAATATACGTTGACATTGCGTACGTACTTACAATTGTAATTAGCATTAAGAAACACGTGTTATTTCATAAATTCCAAATGTCGCACATATCTTAATAGTAATATCAGAAAAGTAATGTCATTAGAAGCCATATGTTGGTTTCAATGGTATTAAGACACTACAAAAATCTGGGAGGATCACAGACTTCAAAAACTTCAGAAAATTTGAACAACCTGATTCTAACCATATGTGTCCCCTAGTCTGATGTCCGAAATTAAGCGAATGAAAGACGAAAAAACTTGAGTGGCAAGCTCCCCATGTATATAGGAACGTGTAGAAAATGCAGAAGAAGACATTAGCTGGATTAAGGAGACTTGCAATGTTCGTTCGCATATTCCAAATACATGGTGCAGATTTTCATGCATCCTGACCATTTAGTACTCAAACTTTCATAACTCTCTCCTGAAATGTCTGAATTGCAAACCGTAAATTTCGTTTAAAATTAGACATCCAGGGATTTCCATGAATATGTATCTTGGTTTCTAGTTCCTTCTTGATCATCCAAGGTAATTCATCAAAGTTCCTGTAAAGAAGCTGGAAGTGTAGTTTGCTGAAACTGTTGGACTGCAAACGTGCCTTCTGACCTGCCGGGACTCAAACAGCCATAACTTTAATTCGAAAATGCGGAATTGCAATCCGTAAATTTTGTTAGAAACTAGACATCCAGGGCTTTCCGTGGTATGCAGCATGGTTTATGGTTCCTCCTGTATCAATCCAGTTAATTCTGCAAAGTTTTTGTATAGTAGCTGACATAAGTTGCTGTAATCTGCAGCAATGCAAATTTTCTTCTTTCTTCTGTGTCGGCACTCCATTTGCTATATAGTAGGAACAATCAGGACACATGGATTGTCTTTTAAATCTAAGGCCTCAGATATAGGCCTTTTAAGTATGTGATAACTAATTTAAACCTCTTTTAGGTAAGAACTTTGTTTTGTATTTCAAAAAAACATAGAATCTCTTTTTTGTTTTTTTCCTGTGAGAAATAAAATGAAACTAAAAGGCTAGAAGAAAAGAACGAAACTCAACAATATAGTTAACCTTCATAAGGCCACGGCGGATGACATAGATGCTTCACTACAAGCCTTGCTGTCCTGACATTCGTAGCATGAGACTCTCTCTGACGAGCATTTCCTAGTACATAACAAAGATGCTTAGTGTCAATAACTTGAAAACCCTAAAGGTGCAGCTCGTAGGGCTTACCACATAGCCCCATATGCATCTTTTTTGTCATTTGGCAAAGCATGATCTTCAATTGCACTCGTGGAGATGGCATGGTGTATAGCTCAGCCTTATTGCCTACTAACATGTCATAATACATGGTGTGTGCAGATGTAGCCACATTGGTTTTCTTGAAAAACCACTTGCTGGTTCGTATTCTTAAAACAAAGAGACTCAACGTGGTTGAACTCACGTGTAGAGACTCGCTGATGTTGGAATCAAGAACTAACTTGTAATCATGCATCATAGTATTCGTCATAGGTTTGCTTCATATCAAAATCACAATCACCACAAGTTGGTCATCTAGTTTCTGCCTCAGATATAGACATATCAAAAACATAATCATCACAGTGAGAAGTTTGCACAGCGTGGCTGGTATCAACATAAATAAATTTATGCTCTAGGTACCTTGGAGCACAACAATTGTAAGCCGGATGAACTTTGCCCTCCTGATATTTAAATTTACACCCACCAAAAATAATTAGGTCGTTGTAGAAGTTGTAGGTAGATATCTGTGAAGTACCATCATCATAAAAACTCCTTTCTTGAGTAAGTAAGAATATGAACATTGCAAATCCAAACTCAACTGGTACTGATGATACTCAAAATCACTACCACTAGAATGGTTTTGATCATTCATGTCTTAAGATGGTTCAAGAACATACTTTTTATTAAAACCACAATTTGGTTTTGAACACTGCAAATGAAAACTCAAGTTAGGTTTGATAAAAAAGCCATGAATTGGGTGTGTAAGAACAAAGCTTCATTGATAACGTAAGCTACCACGGTTTTGGCTTTCCTCTTGACAACATCCAGTAGCTTTAATTGAATAATTACATAGATCCAAGCTTTGATCATAACCACAAAATTGGTTACTGGATTGTTCATGGTAGTCGTAGTTAATAGCAGGGGATTTGTGTTTGACATCCGCGAATGGAATGAACACTTCCTTAGAGCAGCTTTGTTGGACATCATCTTCGTGATTATATATTCTTCATATGAGATTCGCCGCAAATCGGCAAATCCAAACTCTGTTAACGTGAGTTCGTCTGTAGAACATTTTCGCCACTAGATTTGATCATCAACTGATTCAACCTCTTCGACAAGAGTGTCTTTGATTGACAGCTTTAGGTTTTACTTCTTGGGATTGTAAAACCTCTTCGTGTTCTCTCCTACGGCCCCGAAGATCTTTATGCCTTTATTGAATGCATCGAAGAATTCCTTGAATTCTTCTCTTAACTGTATTAACACAATGAATGTTTCTTTGACTTCGTTACACGACATCGTTTTGAAATTGAAACACAATGATTTTATATTTTTATATATGTGCAATCATCGTAGCCAAACAGAATAGGAAATACATTATAAACGTATCATTTTGTGCGTTATCAGCTCACTCTAATAATAATAATAATAATGTACGTCTGATCTTCAATTTAAGTAGGCATGATATATGTGTGCCACACCATGGTGATAATGACACATGTTTTTACAAACTAGGTCCATATATCCTTTATTTCCCCATATATAGGTGCAGTCCTGATCACATCCTCAGCTATTTTCGAGAGATTATTTGGTTAACTACCGTTTGATATAAATATGAAAGTTGAAAATAAAATAATTTAACTTTAAAATAATAATTTATATTATTGGATTAAAATTTAAAGGTGATTGACCATTAAATATTCTCTAGGCCAGTAAGTTATTATGTGAACATTACTCAACATGGTGTTAGCTTAGTAGGTCTTAAATTCACTTCAACGAGATGTCTGGACAATGAGTAAAAACTAAGATTATTAAAATATACGATCAATAACTCATAGCATTTATTTGAGGTACATTATTATTCTCTTGCACTTCCTTTTCATCAAAAATCAAAAGCTAGCTCGTCCAATTAACCTGTCTTAGTTCATCACCAGATTTGACGTTGTGCACGTAAACTCCATTTTCCATAAATTTCCATATGCAATGACGTCCACCACAGAGGTCATCAAAATGATCAGTCATTTCATATGCAGTGAAATTGACATGGTACTTGAAATTTGAGTGCCATGCTGTACACTCGAATTTCGTCTTGAATGTTGCATGAAACTTGAATTCCCATTCTCCATTGGGAGGTAAACTACGATGACCAAGATCATTGTCCTTAGAGCGACACTGGTAGTCAAGTTGTTCGTTGTTTAAGCTGTTAACAATGCGAACATAGTGCTTTAGGAAAGGAATAACAGTGCACATACTTGGGACAATGGCCAAGGAAAAGAAGAACAAGAACCAGATTGTTTTTCCCATCATATTTCTAACTCGCACCTTAATTTTCTGCTACAATGTGCCTTTCGCTGTAGAATTTATAGCACTACAATGGTATTTGCCCATTATTTTTAAATTAGAAACCAATTAACCATGAAATGAATCATTAACGTCAAACATTTATAAGAGTATGTTTGGAAACAATCCAATATTATGAATTAACTACCTACTTAAATGAATCATTAACGTCAAACATTTATAAGAGTATGTTTGGAAACAATCCAATATTATGAATTAACTACCTACTTAATCTACTTAATTTTGTTTGACGAATCCATTTGAAATGAATCTAGTACAATAAGGAAGCTATATAAATTTGGGATTAACTGGGCATTATATATTGGAGGTACACCTGAACTAGTTCTCATATATCCTCTTGCAAAAATGAGTTCATCATCTTTCCCATATGTTCTTATTCCGCTCATGATGCTGCTAGTGGTTTATGTAACCACAACAGTCGATGGGAAGGTAACGGTGACGATCACCAACACTCTTCCCGGCAATCCGGATCTTACGGTACACTGTAAATCTAAACAGGATGATCTTGGAGAACACCTACTGCACCCTGGGAACAGCTACCACTTTAGATTTAGGATATCCTGGTTTGGCACTACGATGTTCTGGTGCACATTTCAGTGGCCTGGACAATCGAAATCTTTCCATATCTTCGACAATGATAGAGATGGCTGCAACACTTGCACTTGGACTTTGACAGAAGCTGGCCCTTGTTTGCAGGGCAAGGAAGAGAAGTGTTATTTGTGGCGTTAGTAAAAAATTGGTGGAATATTCTCCGGGTCTATGTACCGTTAAATATAATTTTAGTTTATCAAAACATGAATAAACAGTTTCTGATAACTTGATCAATAATATACTCTTTTGCTCAATCTCCATTTTGTGATGCTATTGAAGGCATAAGTAATTGGCAGTTCTTTGACTCACAAAACACATGAAGATCAACGTTGAGGTATCAAGAACAAGGTCTAAATTCACTAGATTCCCTCATGGTCTCAGGCAAATCATTCATATGCATATCATGTTTTTCACAGAAGATATCAACTTAATCTGATATCCTACCAAGCATCCCAAGAAGAAATCTGGAGAGGTATTCTTTGCTCTAGTCCCTCCTTTGTCACATTTTGAGTCCTCTGATGCTCGCACCCTTTTCTGTATCATTCTAAGTCAGAAAATATTTTCTTTGAGAGGTCGTTTGTTTTTGTTACTCTCCATCCCAAAGCCAAACAATCGATTAAGGATTTACATTGGGATACTGCCCTAGAGTCTTTCCCCTTAGTTAACCGTACCTGGGTTCTTGAAGTGTATGCCAATTTCTCACAAAAAGCTCCCAAAAAGGTCATTCTTCGTTCTGATTAACCCATCTTGGTTACGATTCATGGCAAACAGATTGATATCTCCCTTTACAGCATTCGTAGATGTTTGTCTTTGCCAGTCACTGAGCCTGGGGCAGTGTCTCAGTTCAATGAGTATCTATCTGGAGTTACCATTCATGATCTGGCCTTTCTGTTTTACAAAACACTCAGACCCTCCTACCAGGAGTTCTTCTTCAAATCTTCTCAGCAAACACATGTCTGAGTGGGGAAAGTTTGGTATTGACAACAGGGAATCTCTAAACTTTGCTCTAGTTTTTCCAGGCCTCATCACAAAGTTATGACTTGAAGCTGGAGTTCAACTTTGTGATCATGATGTTATGGCAAACCCTTCTGCAGCTGCTCCGGTTGATAACATCACCATTGCCAATTCATATGGTCAGGGTGGTGGCTATGTTGAGCCTCTAGATCAAACTTTCCTCAAAGAAGATGTCTCGGAAATGGTTACATAGGCTGTCTCTTCCATCTCAGCCATGTTCTCTGAGAAACTCGATGCTTTTCGTTCTGAAGTGCTTGCCGCCATTGCTGTTAATCCACCGTCTGATGTTTCTTCTCCTCCTCCCTCGGAGTCATCCTCGGATAAAGTGACTACTGATGCTGATGATGCTGATGGTGGTGGGTCTGGTGATTCTGATGATGGAGATGATGCTCACAATAATGGAGAAAATTAGTGTGCTATGTGCCTTGTACTTGTTTTTTGTTTTTTTTTCTCTTTGAACCCTCGGATTGTTCTCTGTTTTCCTTTGGCATCCCTTGCCAAAAAGGGAGAGAACTAGTAGTTGTAGGTGTGGCTTCATGACTTAGTTTATGCTTAGCTGACAACTGTTCACAATTTTTAGTATTGTGTGCCTTGCGGATATGTGTTTGCATTATTGTGTGATATTTGCAATATATGTCATCTTGTGTTACATGATGTATAAACTATTGGTCCTGTGAGATTTCACTTGTTTTTGAGGTATTTCAGGTTGAGAATCTTGTCTTCTAAAATGGTTTTGTTAAGGAATGCCAAAGGGGGAGATTGAAGGCATAAGGATTGTTGGCAGTTCCTTTGATTCACAAAACACATGAAGATCAGCGATGGGGTATCAAGAACAAGGTCTGAATCCACTAGATTCCCTCATGGTCTCAGGTAAATCATTCATATGCATATCATATTTTTTCACAGAGGATATCAACTCTATCTGATATCCTAAGCTTGAGTTTTTCAAGTCAAGAGCCTTGGCTCCAAAATTAGCTTTAGGGTGAGATCTTGTGTTTTCCACCCATGACTGGTGTCTGCTGGTCTGCTTTAGGTCCCCAGCTGGTTCTTGTTCTTACTTGAACAAAATCTGTAGCTGGTCTATACTTGGTTCAAATGAGCTGTCCATATTGGACTGAGTCTCTATCTGATCTGGCTTAAGTGATTAATTATCTTTGCTCTTCATTTGGAACTTAGGCTTGTTTTGGAAAAACAACACGTGTTGTCTAGCTTGCTGATGTCAACTCTTTGTACTTTTATATTGTGTTGTTTTTAGCTTAGTCCAAAGCTTCTCATGAGAGCTAGTGAGCAAGTGGCTTGGATCTCTAAAGACCCCATTTGTTCTGCACTCTCATATATATATATATATATATATATATATATATATATATATATATATATATATATAGCCTTGACATTAGCTGGTTTTGGAGTTGTTGAAAAGAAATACATAAGACAGCCCTTTTTGTGGAGTGTGGTAGTAAAAATCTGATTTTCTTTCATCTTGTATTTGTTCAATGCTGCTCTGAGTCTTCCTTGTAACTATAAACCTTAGAGCTAGAACAAACTCTGTTTTTCATCAACTCATTTTCATATGCATATTATGAGGGATGGTTAGTGCAATCAGCTCAAGAAGTGTTCATGGTAAATCTGTTATTGAGTAGCTACATTCACGAACAGAACTTCTAAGAGTATTCCCAGTTGTAGGCTTAGAAACAAGAGAGTAAATAGATCTAGACTAGTGAGGGACTAGGTAGGATACAGTGGTTGTATTTCTAGAGCTATTATTCTTGTATTAGCCCATTGCAACATAGTGGAAAGCTTTTGTCCCACAAAAGAAAAGGGGCAGGCAGTTTTTCATCCTGTTTCAGGGTTTCAGCGAATAAAAAAACATCACCGTGTTGTGTTTGTTTTTCTTTTGCAATTTTGTTCTTGCCAACTTGAGTTCTGGATAACAGGGATAATATAACTCATTGCTATCCTCTGAAACAGAAGTTCAATAAAATTGGAGTAAGTCCTATTCACCCCCCTCTAGGACCTTCAATTGGTACCAGAGCAGTTATTAGCCTTTGTTAGTGAGATCCTTAGGTTCTTCCATGGGTGATAAGGGTACTTCCATGAATAATCCTCCATTCTTTAATGGAACGAATTATTCACAATGAAAAATTATTATGACAACATTCCTTAATTTCCAATATGATAGAAAACAATGGAGTGTAGTCGAAGATGGCTGGAAAGCTCCAGAAAAGGTCTCAACTTCGGGCTCCGATGTATTAGTACGGAAACCCATAGCTGAATGGACTGAAATAGAAAAAGTCAATGCTCGTATGAACATCACGACCTTAAACAGTCTGTATAAATCCTTGTCAGTTGAAGAGCGTAAACGGATCATTACTTGTTTGACAATTCAAGAAGCTTGGGAAGTGTTGGTGACAACACATGAGGGTAATGAACAAGTGAGAGAACAAAAGCCTCAGAATCTGTGGTTAGAATTTGATGATCTTAAGATGTCTGATGGTGAGACAATAGATGATTTTCATGGTTGTGTTCTTACGATTGTAAATGGTTGTGCTAGTCTAAATTACCCCATACCTCAGAACAAAATTGTGAAAATGTTTCTTAGGGCCCTTCCCCCTATGTTTGAAAACAAGATGTTTACTATCCAAGAGTCTCATAATCTCAACAGTTATTCCTTAGATGACTTAATAGGAAATTTGAAAACCTTTGAGGCTTTCAAAAATTGACAAAAGAAAGAAAAGTCCATTGCCCTCTCAGCCGTTTAAGAGAGGGAACCTATCTTGGAAGTTAAGATTCCTGAGGATGTAGAATATTCGGTACATGAGTGTGCCTATCTTACTAAGAGAATTGAGAATCTTCTTAGGAAGAAGAAGAAGAAGAAGAAAAAGGCTTTTGCCTCAAACCAAAACAGTGGAAAGCCGAGATATGGTGAAATTTCACATGCTAGAAGTCGGGATAGGTATCCTAGGTACCCACAACGCGAACACTCATAGGATAGAGGTCAGGATAGAAACCCAAAAGGAAAAAATCAACAAAGAAACGAAACCTGTTTTGAGTGTAGAGGTACTGGTCATAGAGCTGCTGAGTGTGTAAATAGGAGAAACCGCACTTAAAAGGCCCCAAAGGCTCATGTGGCCACTTGAAGTGATAGCGAGGAAGACTCTTCTCTGACCATAAGGAGGACTTTGTAGCTTTCTTAACTCGATATGTCCCAAACTCTTCATTGGATCATGATGAGGAACGTGTTGCTTTCGTTGCTACGATATCTCTAAATGAGGACCATGATGACAAAGAAATGGATGATGAGATGCAAAAGTTCTCTGAGCTTAAAAGTGCATCGAAGTATATGTTGTCAAAGATAGAGGTCTTGAGAAAAGAACTTGCTAGGTGTGAGGAAGAGAAGGCTGAATTGCAAGCATCCCTGCTATCCCAATAAGTACAGTGGAGGGCTGAAAGAATGAGTCTAGAGGAAAAGTTAGGAACTTACGATGTCACTATGGAAACCCTAAGTGATGAGATTAAGGAACTTCAGGATGAGAAGTCAGCTCTTCAAACTTCCCTTAAGGAGTCTCAACGTCAGTTCTCTAAGTTCTAACTAGGTTCCGAGAAGCTGACCAAGATGTGTGGTATGGGCAGACCAGACAAGAACAAACAAGGTCTAGGTTTTGAAACAGGTCACAGTTCTAAAGGTAGTACAACTGTGTTTGTCAAAAGTACAGCTGCTACTGTTAGCATTGAGACCACCAAGGTAGAGGTTTTGAAAAGAAATAAGCATGGTCTAGGTTTCCAAACCAGAGAGAACTCTAAGAATAGCCCAACCATGTTTGTCATGAGCACTACTCCAAATGCCAGCACTCGAATAAACAAAGTTAAGGTCTCTAGGAAGTCGAAACCTGTTTTTCATCACTGTGGCATTCCCGGTCACATTAGGCCTTTCTGCAAGTGACTTAGAAATAGTCAGTCTGACCTTAGGAGAGATCAAGTCATGTCTGGTTCTCGGAACAACAAGATTGTTATAGACTTATATACCTCATTTCAAGCTACACTAGAAAATTCTTGCTGGAGTTTGCCAAGATAGCTAAGAGCTTGCCCGCTCTCACAGTTGGTCAGTCAAGTAGGAATCTGGTTATGGTTAGGAAGGAAAATCCTAGATCACAAGACTTCAAAGCTCCACACACTCATCCAAAACCTTTCGATATATGTGGGAGTGACACAGATGAGGATGACATAGTGTGTTTCTTCTCTTGAATCACACCCAAACCAGAACAATTTCATGAGTCCAGAACTGTGGCAGTGTGTCAAATCGCCCTCACAGCCCTTATAGCTAGGTGCGCTGACTCTTGGTACATAGTCTATGGTGCTTCTAGTCATATGACGGGTGATCCAAAATGGTTTAGCTTCATTCACATCTGGATAGGAACGTAGGTTTTTGTGATGGAGCTGAGGCCCTAATCAACAGAAGTGGAATAGTGAATGCCCCTGGAACTTCCCTGTTTGAAAAATGCCTTGTTAGTAAAAGGTCTAGAGGTCTGCCTTTTGAGTGTCAGTTAGATAGTCGATGAGCATGACTCTGTCACGTTTGATAAACAGAGATGTGTGGTTCTGGATGGAAAAGGTAAAAACATTATGAGAGGAAAGAGAACCAAAGATCAATATAATTGTGTTGTGGCAAACAAAAAGTTTACACCTATGTTGTGCTTCAGGTCCCTGATCCGTGAAGAGCCTCTGGATCTGTGGCATAGGCATTTATGTCATTTGAACCCCCAGGACATAGTGAAACTGTCCTCCAAGGAGGCTGTCAGAGGGATACTCAAGTCTATTAGTATCCCTCAAGGTATGTGTGGAGACTGCAAGGTTGGTAAAATGACTCGAACTTCTCACTCTAAGTTGAATGCTAATCCTACTACTCATGCTCTTGAACTGTTGCATCTAGACTTGGTAGGTTCTGTAGAAACAAGAGTTTGGGAGGATGTAAAATTGCTCTTGTAATTTTCGATGACTTCTCTAGGTTCACGTGGGTGAAGTTTTTATGAAACAAAGGAGAAACTTTCGAAAATTACTAGTGTTGCAAAGAAAGTCACAAATGAGAGACTAAATGATAGCATGCATATTGTCAGGATCATGTTTGACCATGGCACTGAATTTGAAAAATCATCTTTTGAAAACTATTGTGAAGAATTTGTGTGCATCATGAATTCTCTGCTCCTATCACTCCTTAGCAAAATGGCATTGTAGAAAGGAAGAATATAGTGTTGGTTGAACTTTCTAGGGTTATGTTAGCTGCATTAGGTCTCGATCATTCTTTTTGGCCCAAGGCTGTTAACAATGCTTGTTATACTCTAAATCGTGTGATTTTTAGACCTGGAATGACCCCTTATGAGGTTTGGAAAGATAGAAAACCAAACATTGCTCACCTCAAAGTGTTCAGGAGTCCTTGCTTTGTTTATAGGGACATAAAGTATTTGACCAAGTTTGATGCCAAGTGTGATAAGGGTGTTTTTCTTGGTTATGCACTGAATAGTCGAGTTTATCGTGTTTATAACAAGAGATTGTGTAAAATAATTGAATCAGTAAATGTTGCTATTAATGACTCTCTTGTGTGTAAAAATGATGCTTGTGTTGTGCTTGACCAGGTGGAAGAAGTTGAGCAAGATCCTTCTTCATCCGAGACTAAATCTGCTCAAAGTGATCTTGACTCTAGGATGGATGATGACCCTGATATCCCTAGGGATAGGAAGGACGCTACTCTTGCCACCTAGCCGATTCACAGAACTTGGAAAAGACAAGTTCAGAAGGACCATGATCCATCCCATGTAATTGGTGAGGTCTCAGAACTATGAAAAACCAAGAGTAAGGCTGGTCGGTTGGTAAGCAACTGATTTGCGCTCAAATGCTTTCTTGCTAGGCACAAGGATGATTTCAATACCATTTCCTTCCACGGTTTTGTCTCAATCATTGAACCTAAAAATGTTAGGGAAGCCATGCTTGACATAGATTGGATAAGTGCCATGCAGGATGAATTGAATCAATTTGAGAGGAGCAATGTGTGGCATTTAGTTCCTAGGCCTAGGGATAAAAATGTTATAAGAACTAAGTGGGTGTTTAAGAATAAAACTGATGAGAAATGTGTTATCTCTAGAAACAATGCTAGGCTTGTAGTTCAAGGCTACTCTCAAATATAAGGTTTGGATTTTGCTGAAACTTTTGCTCCAGTAGCTAGACTTGAGTCAGTTCGTCTCTTGCTTGCAGTTGCTTGTCATCTGAAGTTCACTCTCTATCAAATGGATGTGAAGAGTGCATTCCTAAATGGTATCCTCAAGAAGGAAGTGTATGTGGAGCAACCTCCATGGTTCCAAAGTGTGTCTCATCCTGATCACGCGTATAGATTAGATAAGGCCCTCTATAGTTTTTAGCAAGCTCCTAGAGCTTGATATGAGAAGCTGTCCAGCTATCTTACTGATCATGGATATGTGCGAGGTTCAGTTGACAAAACCATGTTTGTTAAGTGTACTTCAAAGCACATCATCACTACGCAAGAGTATGTTGATGGCATAGTATTTGGAACTACTTCAGATTCCTTGGTCCAAGAGTTTACAGATCTAATGAAAAAGGAATTTGAAATGGGCATGTGTGGTAAGTTGAGTTACTTTCTAGGTCTGCAGATTGTACAAAGCAAGAAGGGTCTATTCATTTGTCAAACAAAGTATGCACAAGATCTAGTGAAAAAGTTTGGTTTAGAGTCTACAAACCCCTTTCCAACTCCTATGAGCACTAGTTGTAAGATCAGTGTTGACTCAAGAGGTATTAATGCTGATCAAACTCAATGTAGGAGCATGATAGGGAGTCTGTTGTACTTGACTGGTAGCAGACCTAACATTGCATATAGTGTTGGTGTTTGTACACGTTACCAAACCAACCCTAAGCAATCTCATGTCAAAGCTGTGAAATGCATCATTCGTTATGTGTCAAATAGTTAATAATATTAACTAATAACTTACCAAAATGTAGAAGCAGATCAATGTATGGAGGAGTTAAATGAGAAAGAAAAACCGGAGGACAAAGACTAATGAAAAATGAGAGTAAGAAAGCATCGTGGTGCACTAAAGGATTAAATTAATAGGTTTTATGAGAATTTTTTTGAAGGTAGCTATATATAAATTTGACCTATGGTTAATTCTAAATAGGAATTTAGAAATGTAGTTAATAATTAGATGTATGGTAGTTGTAGATTAGACATTAACCTAAACTTTTAATTTTTAGATCTGTGAACAAGTAGTTTATATATATAATAAATATGCTTAAATTACCAAATTAAATGATTAGCAAGGGATGGTTAAGATGGTTAACATTGTATTTATCCGAACAGGGTTCGAAACTTGTCGGCTGCATATTTTGACCTTGATTTTTAGGTGACTTGGGAGCACGTGTGGTGTGGTGTGGAGTGTGGACCATGTGACTGGTGAGGTCTGCCGGTGGTGACTGGTGAAGTCTGCAGCCGAGGCAATGTGAGTGGGTCAGCAGTAGACTGACAACAACAACTGCAGTAGAGGCCGACAGTGCCAGACGCAAAGCTGCAACATAGGTCGACATTGCCAGACGCCAAGACGCAAAGGTTTTGAAATATCGAAACTATAGAAAATATGGCGATATATCGATAATTTCGGACAAAAGTATATTGAAGGACAAAAGTATATCCTTAAGTGATAAAAACTAAAATATCGGCGAAATATCTCCGAAATTTTCGATTTTTTAGTCATAATTGATTCCGGATCTACTTTCCTTTTTTGTTACAAAAAGAATGTAAATGTTCTAGTAAAGTGACTGAAGAATCTATAATTTGGATATGCCATAAACACTGGCAATTGAATTGCTCAAACAAATACCATGCCAGGTAAATCTTGTTTTAATTTGCATGAGATTCGACATTCATGCACGTAAAATCTTTACCAGGATTTTACTGGACTTTTCAAGATTTCAACAATAAATTAACATGCATATAAGAATGAAGAATCAGCTATATATTATATATATATATATCAATACTATATAAGAAGCTTCATTTTGTTATAAAAACCTACTAATTAATTGAAACACTGGATCCTTGAAGCATTTGTAGTAGTGTAGAAAAAAAAAATGAATAGCAAGAGCAACATGGGAGTTTTACTATTTTTTGTTTTTGTTGCTTCATACGGGCATGGTAGCGAGGATGGCTGGGGGAAGAAGTACTTTGTACGTATAGTGAACAATCTCGACGGCAATCAAGAACTTAC